>ML120383.1:503949-633275 GCA_003788595.2 Choiromyces venosus 120613-1
TTACCTCGTACACATGATTACGTCTATAATCATATTTTCTTTAACCTTTTACAAATTGGTGGATGACTTGAGAAGACCGAAACCAACCTTATTAAGTTCATTTCAACATTGACGATGACTATCACATACCTTACTAATATATTTCCATACTCGTGGGTTGTTTCATTCTTTTTTCTGATACCGAAGATGGAATGTTCTTGATTGGTAGTTTTTATACATCTTGGTGGGTCCACGTTACTACAAATCCGTCTTTCGTGATCTGTTGATACTTCTTGACCTACTTTAGAAAACGTTATATTGACGATATCCTCACTTACGTCATTGGGGTCGTAGAAGTGTTAACGGATCTTCTCCGTCAGTCGAATCGATAGTTTGATAAGTCCTATCAGTCTTATATAGGTCATTAAACTCTAACGTTGGATTAGGACTGACCAAACTTCCCCTTTATAGAATGATATTCCTTTCTATACGTCTATAACCTGTTGGGTCACCCCCTCCTCTATCCTCCTTATTATCTTCCCATTTATCAAAGCTTTCACTTTTAATATCTATACTACCTATATCACCTCTATAACCCCTGAGCCTAGTACCTCAAGTATCTTCCCTATCCTATCCATCTCCCCCATATCCACTATCTCCATGTCCAACTATGTTAGTCATCTCAACTACCTCAACCACTCCTTACCACTATCATCTCCATTATAATCTTAATGATCCTTACGGATATTCACCATAATCACGATCACAACCACCACTCTCGTTATCATGATTACCTTTATCACTTACACTACCTTTATCACCTCTGGTGACCCTATGGTTGTTCCTGTCTTGTCTCATAGGATCAGTCACTAGTCATTAGACTAGGTTGAACACTCTATCTTCTGTTATTGGTTTCTTAACTGAGTCAAACAAATCTAGTCGAGGGATGTATTTTAAGGAGAGAGGAATCAGTAAATTTTTGAATAAAATATATTAAATATATTAATAGAATACATAAACTCTTATACTCCTACAGTAGTTATATCTGGATATGTTTAAACGGTTCCTTTAGTGATTCCCCCACTAACCGAACGGTGTTAAAGTTTAAAACCAGTAGAGTTTAATATTAAACTTTAATTACGCCCCATTTTAAAGTTTAACGCTTAAAGTTTAAGGATGTTGGGTTCGTCCATGTCTTAACACTCTTAATCTTAAACTCTTTCACTCCGAGTTGATTTAAATTAATACCTCTCCTTAATCACGGTTCTTCCTTTTTTATAACAATTTGTTAAGTCGTTATTACTGTGACATGATATGGGGTAGATATTTCCATTAGGGATTGGGTATGTTCGATATTGTTAACTGCTTTTTGGACATGTTGTTTTCGTTGTTGATGTTTGAGTTGTTTTTCACGGATATTTTAGAGGTTTTCACGAGGAATTAGACCGGTCCTTTGGTACTTACTACTTTATTTACTCTAGTTACTTTATCGCCTCTATGAACTCGAACCATGTTACTGTGATGTTCGTTAACGACGTGATAGTAGTTAAGTTTCTCTTTAGATACTCGTCCGTGGATGGGCTGTTGATGTTGGTTTCGTGTGTAGAGTCTACTCACCGGTCGTCATATGACGACTCGACAATCGGAGATGAGTACTCTCTGCATAAGACCTTACGGAAGTGTACGGTTACTTTTGAAAAGCTAGTAACCGTTCAAATAATTCTCTTTTCACAGAAGAATTTCTGAGAGTAATATGTTGATAACTCGTGGTCGAGGTGTAAAAATATAAATAACAGTGTAACCCAAGGACGGTTACCCACCGTGTCCTCGCTAAGGTTGTAAGAGGACTTTGATAATCAGCTGATAAATTTCTACAAAACCTACGTTATTTAGTGGATCGTGGTCTCAAATAGGTCTAAGGTTGTCGTTCGTTATGTCTGGAACTACAATACGGTGGTCTTTAATATTGTTTAAGTTTTAAGAAGGGAAAAAAAGTCTTAACAGAACCTCGTTAACTACCCAGAGACTAAGGGAAGTTACATAGACGTCATCTACGTGATCGATTATCTTGTTCCTTCCCGAAGTGACGGGTTTTATTTAAACAACGGACGTCAAAACTGACGTTCTAAGATAAACAAAATAGTCCTACCCTCCCTAGTCGAGTACTGAGAGTTCAGGATCGACTACGGACACTATTTCCGAAAGTTTAAGGTTCACCTTTCAAAATGAATCGTCTACGACCTATACCTTATAGTGGACTTATGGAATGTGGGATGACTCCACAAACTATACTAAACTCTCTCGTCTATTAACCCTTAGTCCACATTCAGAGGAAATATTACTAGGAGGGTTCAAATATCAGAATTATGATTGAGACATAATTAAGGGTTTTCTGGTGTTTTACGTTTTCTCAATAAATTAGAGGTGGTACGAAGACGTTCCTTGACGTAACTCTCCTGAGAACCATAAGAATTTTGTTCTAAATTCTATAATTTCGTTCGTAGGTTAATATCACGTTAATGGTGTCACCGTTAAAAATTACCTCACACAACGGACGTGTTATATTAACGGGAACTACGATAGGGTCGGAGGTTCGCACCTGGGTAAGAATGGTTTCGGTTCGTTCATGTAGTTCTCCATCGACGTGTTCAATACGTTGGTCAGGATTTAAGATACGTCGCTTTTTTTGATCCTCTTGTCGACTCTCTATTTTAACGACCTCTATACACCCTCTCAATAGTCTTTTAATACCTCCTCTCCTCTAAACTCGTTCTTATTAATGTTTTCTTTATATTTGAACTGATCATGATACATATGAAAATTATATTTTTTTTAATATGGACTGAATAAGGTCTTCAAACACTCAACTATCGTAGGAAATAGGTGAGTTGGAACTTTAGAAATCTTTCTTGATACTTACATTGTGTGAGTTAACCTGAGAGGAATTTATGTCTATAATACTGGAAACGGAGACAGTAACATTCAAGACGATTTCATATGTAACTTAATTGATGAAGATTTGTGAGTCGTATCCCAGATTTAAGATGTCCTTGTAAACAATTGAATCTCCTAAATATAGAAAGAACTAAATATAATGATAGGAGAAAACTACTAGGTGATAGTAGGAGCACCTATGAGGCTCGGGCGAATAGTACAGGAGAACGATTATATAATAATTAATTGGGGTAGTATGGGAGAAACTGGAGTGGTCGGTAAGGGCATTAAAAGAGATTGAGGACTAAACGATTAACTCTCCTTCAATTACTAAAAAAACTAGAGGAACTTCATCACCAATATCATCCCTCGACTAGATTTGTTTGACTCAGTTCATGGACCAATAACAGGCATTAAATATTTATTTCAGGGAATGATTCTTACAGTAGCTGATTGGGATTTAATCTGCCCAATTGCCAGGCTCCCATCTTTACTTTCTCTATTGAACTCAGAAAGTATCTCCATCCAAACATCTTTCTTGAAGCCATTATCCAGTTTTTTACCCTTGCGGCATTGGTGAAGCATAGATGTGATTAGGATTTTGTCAGCCATTGTTGTCCATAAGGCTTTTGCTGGTCGTGTAGATATATTGGAAGTCGTTGTAATTTGTGTAAAGTTTGTGAATGTAGATTGTTGAATTTTGACAAGTTTCTTGTAGGTGTAAAGGTGAGGAAGTATTTTTGTTTACTCAAAAGGGGGGTATTTCTTTATTATTATTACATAATCTGACTTTATACTAACAAAAAAACATGCCAAGAAATACTGGCATTTCAAATTGTGATTTGAAATTCTGCATGTATAGAATTTCAAATTTTCGGTGTACCATACACCTCAGAATTTGAGATTACAATTTGAGATGGCCAAAATTTGAAATTGTGGCAAGCCAATCACCCCCTAAACAAGTCTTCCATTATGTACATGAATGTGGCTGGTGTATTCATCTCTCCTTGTAACATTACCCTGCTGACAAACCCTCTAAATAGCATCTTGAATGAGTTATATTTTTTATCTTCTTCAGTAACTTATATCTTGATGTATGCATTATGTAGATCAATCTTACTCTTATACTGAGTCCTTCCTACTACATTGAGGATCTGTTACTGGTTTGGGATCAGAGAGTAGTCCTTGATTGTAATTTTATTTCATTTTTGTAGATTGACAAATATCCTGATCTTTCCTCCTTTCTGGGGTTGCAGAAACATTGGTGCTGCTCCTAGTATTTTAATATATTAGATCAGTCTAGCTCATAATTTATCATCTATCCAGTTGCTAAGTTTTTTCTTGTATACCTCCTTGACTGAATATACCTCTTGATTTTTTAGATTATCTAGGTTTTGGAGTTATATATAGTGGTTGATCTTTTATCATTTTGGTAATACCTTGGGAATCTTTTCCAGGAATACATCAGTGCATATTTCAATAATATCTTCCTAAATTGTCTCGGTAACTGTCACTTGTATTTCATCACTTGTAGGTTTGCATTGGACCTTTACTTTGTATTTCAGGAATTCAATGTTCATATCTCCATTGTGTATCAAGGTATTGTTTTGTCCTAGGAACTCCATTCCTAGTAATGCATCATATTTAACAATGCTTCTAACTAGTATATGTTTATTCCTTGTCTTTATTTCTCTAATCTCAATCATGGGAAAATATTGCTTGTAGCTAGTACTTTGGGAACCTTTCATTGCTATATTAATGGTAGCTAATACCTAGAGATTGCCAGTTTCAATATGATAAGTAGTGATAAATGCAGTACTAATCATGTCTACTCTAATTATTCCTATATCAAATTATATTCCGGCTTTTTGTTCATTGATAATATCTATCTCTTCAAGTATATTATTCATCTTTCATATTCCTGTCAAATCAGTTTGGTAGTATTCAATATTTACTACATTTATCTAAATTTCCTGGACTAGCTCATGTGTTTCCTCTATTTCTACTTGGTTTAATGATGTCTTTTTCTTAATCTTTTTTTCTTTCTCCTTATCAGGACAATTTTATGAGAGATGTTCTTTCTTCCCACAGGTAAAGCATTCTCTATTATTCTTGTATTTCTACTACATCTTCTCAGATAGGTTTGTCCTCTTATTGAAGACTTTGTTGTATTGAACTTTTTTCTTTATGTTAGACTGACCCTTATATTACCTAGCTAGTTTTTTATTATAAATAGGGAGTTCATATCAGGTAGCATCTATTCATTCCACAAGGTTGATTATGTTATTTGCTTTACCATTTATATCTTTCAAGAGTTCCACTACCTGATATAATTGCAGGTGAACTACTTTATAAAGTCTTCTTTCTAAGGCACAATCCGAGACAATTCTTGGAGGTTGTCATGATCTACACATGAGTATGACAGTTGTGACCTGTATTCATCTTTGCATTTTCCCATTCTTTACTTGACTAATATCACTAGACCTTTTGAATAGTGCATCAATGTTCCTTGATGATTAGAATTGTAACTGTAGGTGATTTATAATATTTTCCTATTACAAACCAGCATGGAAAAGGGTTTTCACATGACTCATGATTATGAGACCATAGGTTTGTAATAGTTTCGTACACATGACCAATTAGGTTATGTGAGTTTTACATATGATTCATACTTGTGAGTCATAGTTGTTATATTTGATTTGATTGCACAATAGCTCATTTGAGTTATATGATTGTTTCATGCACATGACTTATTTAGGAGTCATGTGAGTTTCACACATGACCTATTTAAGGTCATATGGTTATTATGTTATGCGAGTGTATGAGTCATGATTGGGACTCATAATAGTTATTGATTTGTAAGTAGGTTGTGAGAAGGACTATATAAGGAGGAAGATATGATGTTATAGTTAGTTGTTCATGCAACTACTTAAGTTATTTCCTAAGATATAATTTTATAACTTTATGAATATAAAACACCTTTACTCTCTTTAAACAAGTCAAAGATATCTTTCTTATAGGATAAGGAAGAAGTGAACGAAAGAACTTAGTCTTAGGAAGACTAAGGAAGAACACAAACAAATATAAGAACTTAGCCTTAAGAAGGATAAGTAAGAAATAATAAGTATGACTCTGAGTATTTATTCCCCATTGAGATATCTAATAAAAGATTGATATATTATTATTACCTGTTACATAGTTATACAATAGGAGTGATCTTATAGGTGATCCTAACATTTGATTGTGTCTTAGCAACACCCAACGAAATTACAGATAATGAGGGAAGTTCACTAGAACTACCAGAAGTAGCACAATCACTCTCAAGGACAGCATCAGAGAGAGGAAGGCCAGCCAACCCTGTTACACTAGAAGAAAGATCAGAAGAAGGATCTATGTCATTGGAAGAACAAGAAAACCAAAGAATGTTGGGACCAGCAGGAGGAGTACTACCAGCAGGAGAGGGACAGGGAGATGCCCAACCAATACCAGAACTGATGGCAGAACAGCTCAGACAGATAATCCAAGCCATGGCAGGAACAAACAGGCCAAAGATCAAAGAACCAGAAACCTTCTCAGGAGATAGAGATAAACTAAGAAACTGGCTAGCACAACTATGAGTCTACTTTACAGCAACAGAGTGGGCTGAAAGACATGAGGAAGAAAAGATAACATACACCTCGAGCCTACTAAGTGGGGATGTGAGTAGTTGGCTCATACTATATATGAAAGGAACCAGTACAGCAACCTGGCGAACCTGGCCAGATTTTGTAGAGACACTACAAGACCAGTTTGGTATGGTAGACCCAAAAGGAGAAGCAAGGATGAAATTAAGGGAATTAGTGCAAGGCACTAAATCAATGACAGAATATGGGAATGCTTTTTGATTAATATTAATAGAAGCATACATGGATGAGGCCACAGCAAGTGAATGGTTGTTTCAAGGTATGAACAAAGAATTACAGGATGAATATGGACACCTGGATCAGGTATTAGAGGGATCAGAGGCATTGACAAAATGGGCAATAGAAAAAGAAACAAGGCTAGCTACCATCAGACTTCTTCAAAACAAAGGAAGCAAATAACAAGAATGAGAAACCCCAAGGAACACTAATGGCACCTACAGAGCCACCCTAGTGTGGCCACTAAGGGGGAACCAATGGACCTGGATGCAACAAACTATAGAAAACTCCAAAGACTACCTAATAAGGAGTTCCAAAAATGAAGATAGGAAAAGTTATACTTCCAGTGCAGAAACAAAGGACATTTTGTACAAGACTGCAGAGTCAAGAACATCAAGATACGATCGACAGAAGTGGAAAAAGAGGAAAGGGAGAAAAGAGAGACTTTAAATGATAAAAGTCTCAAGTAGAAGGTGGTCTGAGGGACAACAAACTAGAAGCCATCATGAAATCCAAATTACCCTCATTACACTCGACAATAAGCTCTACAGAACTCTTGGACTATGAATCAGATCACATTATGATCAAAGTACAGCTTTATAATAAGAAAAATAAAAAAAGTAGCAACAAATGCAATGATTGATTCAGGAGCTACAGAAGATTTTATAGACCACAACTTAGCTATAAGACACTAATTATCCCTGAAGAAAATTGAGAAACCAAGAGATATCTATATGATAGATGGCACTGTTTTGGAAGCAGGACCCATTACTCAGATAGCAGAACTAGCAATGAACATAGGAAACCACAGAGAAAAGACTACCTTCCTTGTGGCCAACTTAGTCAAACATGAATTAATCCTAGGAATGACATGGTTAAAGAATCATGGACCAAGGATTGACTGAATAAAAGAAAAAGTCACTTTCGACAGTGAAAGATGCAAGGCCGTATGCCTTGACAGTTCACCAACAGTATATGCAGTACCAGAGGAACAGGCCATAAGGGAGAATCTGGAAAGTTGTATTCTACCAATCAACATGAGAAAAGACTTAAAAGAACAGGAAAGCCAGATTCAGCAGATGGTCCCTGCCAGTAGACAGGATAACCAAGAAAGCCAATGGGTGATTGTCAAGACATTAGAAAAGAATGCAAAAATACCAATGAGAGGATCACATCTGACTGCAGGTCATGACCTGCACAGCATAGAAGAAGTAATTATCCCAGCACAGGGACAAAAGCTTATTGGAACAGGGATTGCCATAGGACTTCCTAAGAACACCTATGCTCACATTACACCAAGAAGTGGATTAGTGACCACAAAAAGCCTAACCATTAATGTCAGAGTAATCAATGCAGACTATACAGGTGAAATTAAAGTACTATTGACAAACCTATTAGAAAATGACTACAAGGTTAGCATAGGAGACAGCATAGCACAATTGATAATCGAAAAAATTGTCATGACATAGTTGCAAGAAGTACAAGAACTAAAAGAAATAGAAAGAGGAAGTGCAGGCTTTGGCAGTACCGACAAAAAAGGGGAAGAACTACAAGAAAAAGACCTCAACATATCATTGATTTCAGCTGAGGCATTTGGAAAAATGTACTGAAAAAAGAACCAGACAGATATCCTAAGATGGAACGAAAATGTGACTTCCCTAGCAGCCACAACAATTAGTACAGAACTTGACCTCAGAAAGGGAAAGGATAGGGTTAAATCAACAAAGGAAATAGTCCCCAAGGAGTACCACGAATTCCTGGAACTCTTTGAAGAAAAAGAAAGGATGGACTTACCCCCTCATAGATATGCAGACTATAAAATTGAACTAGAAGAAGGAAAGACAGCTCCATTCATGACCCTATACCAACTAGAGGAAAAAGAACTGAAAGCTCTGAGAAGTTATTTGGTGGAAAACCTAGATAGAGGATGGATTAAACCATCTTCCTCATCGGCTAGAGCACCAATCCTATTTGTCAAAAAAAAAGATGGGGGACTAAGACTGTGCATAGATTATCGAGGACTAAATGCAGTATCCAAAAAAAGACTGATATCCACTACCTCTTATAAGCGAAGCATTGGACAGTCTGAGAATGGCAAGATACTTTACCAAACTAGATATCAAAAATGCATATCAGCACATTTGTATACAAAAAAGAGATGAATGGAAAACTGCTTTTCAAATCAGGCATGGACTTTACGAATATACAGTCATACCCTTTGGAATAGCAAATGCCCCAACAACATTGCACCGATGGGTAAATACAGCTCTCAGCAAATACCTAGATGTTATTTGCATAGCCTACCTAGATGACCTATTAATTTATTCTGATATGTTGCAACTACACCAAAAGGATGTTCACAAAGTACTAGAAAAATTGAAAGAAATTGGAGTCAAACTCAAACCAACAAAATGCGAATTCCACAAAAAAGAAACCAAATATTTGGGATTCATCATTAATCGAGAAGGGGTTAGAGTAGATCCCATAAAAACAGAAGCCATAAGGGAATGGAAAGCACCAGAAAAAGTCAAAGGAGTACAGTCCTTTGTCAGATTCTGCAATTTTTATCGGGGGTTCATAGAAGGATTTAGCAGAATGGCGAAACCCTTATATGAGCTAACAAAGAAAAACAAGAAATGGGACTGGGGAAAGAAAGCTCAAGAAGCCTTCAAAAAACTAACAGAAAAACTTACTACCGCACACATATTATGTCATTTCAACCCAGATCAGCCCATAATGATAGAAACAAATGCATCCAATTATGTCTGTTCCGGTATCATATCACAACAAGACGAAAAAGGAATATGGAAGCCAGTAGCATACTGATCAAAAACCATGACCAAGGCAGAATGCAATTATGACATTCATGATAAGAAATTATTAGTAATAATGCAAGCATTAAAGGTGTAGTGAAAGTATGTGGAAGGAAGCCCTCATACAATAAAAATACTAGTACTCACAGACCACAAAAACCTGGTACCATTCACTACTATGAAGGAGCTAAATGGGAGGCAAATTCGATGGAGCGAAGAACTAAGCTGGTATAATATCAAGATAGAATATCAACCTAGAAAGGAAGGAGGAAAACCAGATGCACTCACCAGAAGGACAGATGACCTACCAGGAGAAGATGACAAAAGGAAAACTCAGAAGGAAAGAATTCTTCTACCAAAAGAAACCTTTATGGATGAAGGATATGAATCTAGAAAGGAAAAAATCAACACCATGAATACACAGGAAATGGAAACCACCATCAGAGATGAAATCAGAGAAAAAACTAGAAAAAACCAACAACTGGGAAAAATAAGGCAAGCACTTAAAAGAGGGGACAAGGAATTTCTGAAGGTAGCTCTAGGACTATGTGAATGGAGAGAAGGATGCCTTTGGTAGGAAGGAAAAATATGGCTACCAGAGAACGAGCCACTTTGAACGAAAGCAATAGAATGAAACTACGATGCACCATAAAGTGGCCATGGAGGAGTGGCAAAAACCATGGAACTAGTACAACGAACTTACTGCTGGCCAGAAATGAGGAATGATATTAAAAAATATGTCAAAAACTGCGACATGTGCCAAAGGATAAAATCAATATGTCATGCACTATATGGACTACTACACCCACTAGAAGACCCTGAGAAACCATAGAAATCGATCAGCATAGACTTCATTACAGATTTACCAGAATCAAATGGCTATGACGTAATATGGGTTGTTGTAGACCACATGACAAAAATGTCACACTTTATTCCCTGTCACAAAAACATGAAAACAACACAATTTGTGCAACTATTCACAAAGAATATCTTCAAACTGAATGGATTACCAAAAGACATTGTTACAGATCGAGGTTCAATATTTACATTGGACCTATGGAAAGAAATAACAAAAGGATTGGACATCAACTGAAGATTAAGCACCACCTATCATCCCCAGACAGATGGACAAACAGAAGGAATGAATTCTTTATTGGAACAATTCCTTCAAGCTTATGTGGAATACTCTCAAAAAGATTAGGAAGAATGGCTGCCTTTTGCAGAATTTGCCTACAATAACTCAATACAAGAAACAATTAAAACAATACCATTCTATGCGAACTATGGATATCACCCCATTAATGAGCTTATGGGTCATGAAACAATGATGAAAATATTAAAAAGAGAAGATATGAGTCAATTACATGATATAATCAGAACAGAAATTATTTCCGCACAACAGATGATGAAGGAAAATGCTGATCAATACAGAAAGCCATATCCAAGATTGGAATCATGAGACAAATTCTGGCTAGTGGCCAAAGATATTTACACCACACAACCATCCAAAAAACTGGATTACAAGAAACTAGGACCTTATGAGATAATAGAAAAAGTGGGAAGAAAAGCATATAAACTGGTACTTCCCCCCTCAGTAAACAATAAACACCCAGTTTTCCACATCAGCAAACTTGAACTTTATCAAAACAATCCTTTACCTTCACAATAAAAAGAACCACCTCCACCTATAGAGAGAGAAGGAGAAAATGAATATGAACTTGATCAAATTATTGAGCCTCGACGACATTATGGTAAGCTACAGTACTGAGCTAAGTGGACAGGATATCCCCCTAACCATGATTTAGTGTGGTACTCAGCTGAGAATTTTAGTAATACCAAACATGCAATTGAATACTTTCACTGAGAAAACCCAGGAAAGCCTAGTCAAGGAAGAAGAACAAATGAGTGACAAGGACTAGATCAACATCACAGACCTGCCCACATCAACACAAATTATGCCCGAACAAGAAAAGCACAACTAGAGAAACTGGACTGGATGCTTCGACAATGGATGCCAAATACACTTTACACAGAAGGAAGGGGCCAATTATTGGCCAAGGGAAAAACACCGAACACCCTCAACATCACCACCCCTGTCCCCAACAAGGACAACATGGGAAGGGCAAACATTCCCACCAATGTCTCCCTCCCCACATATGCCACCATCATTGCCATATGACAACAACATCCTCCTGGGAACAAGTCAGGTGAAGTTTTCAGAGATGAAAATGAGAAGAAGGGGGGGCAAAAAATCTTGGCCAAAGGTCAAGAAAGAGAAAAATGTGACCTGGGGGAAACCGATAGAAAAAGAGATCCAACCAAAATCAAGACACTCCATGGATCAAGATACGATAATGGGCCAATACAATCAGCTAAGGCACCTACAAGAAATGGTAGAGGAGGCTCAGATGGACAAAAATCTCTTCAAAGGATAGGTGAAGATGTGGGAAAGGACAGGAAGGACCCTCCAGAGGGAAAAGGTGAAGCTAGAAAGGGAAGTGAGGGTTTAATAGATAAGAGCAGGATGGGCAGAATGGAGGGTGATAATTTCAGCAAGGAAATTGGAAATAAAAGAGAGGGAGAACAAATTGCTAAAAGAAACAATGGAAAAAAACAATGGGGAAATATGAAAATTGGCAAAATGATTGGACCAGTTGATGGGAAAAAGCAATGATGGACTATTGGCCTAATGGGACTTAGGCCATAGGGAAGGGGGAGTTAGTATTACAAACCAGCATGGAAAAGGGTTTTCACATGATTCATGATTATGAGGTCATAGGTTTGTAATAGTTTTGTGCACATGACTAATTAGGTCATGTGAGTTTCACACATGACTTGCACTTGTGAGTCATAGTTGTTATATTTGATTTGATTGCATAATAACTTATTTGAATTATATGATTGTTTTGTACACATGACTTATTTAGGAGTCATGTGAGTTTTGCACATGACCTATTTAAGGTCATGTGGTTATTATGTTATGCGAGTGTATGAGTCACAATTGGGACTCATAATAGTTATTGATTTGTAAGCGGGTTGTGAGAAGGACTATATAAGGAGGAAGATATGATGTTATAGTTAGTTCTTCACACAACCACTTAAGTTATTTCCTAAGATATAACTTTATGACTTTATGAATATAAAACACCTTTACTCTCTTTAAACAAGCCGAAGATATCTTCCTTAGAGGATAAGGAAGAAGTGAACAAAAGAACTTAGTCTCAGGAAGACTAAAGGAGAACACGAATGAATATAAGAACTTAGCCTTAAGAAGGATAAGTAAGAAATAATAAGTATGACTCTGAGTATTTATTCCCCATTGAGATATTTAATAAAAGATTAATATATTATTGTTGCCTGTTGTACGGTTATACAATAGGAGTGATCTCATAGGCAGTCCTAACATTTCCCTACTAAGAGTATTGTTATGCATTGCTATACATTGTTAGTAGCTTGAAAATGCCTCCTTAGTTCATCCACTAGTAAATAATCTATAGAAGCTTCTCATTCCTGATCCTTCTAAATTTGTATTATTCAAGATCAGCTAATAATCTTCTGAGCTAGTCTATTGTATAAATGTTTCTACTTTAAGGTTATCTCCTTTACCAGTAAATGAGTCTAGTATTGAGATCTTAAACATGCATCTCACTAGTTTTAGTAGTACTGGAATATTTGCTTACTCTGCCTAGTTTCTTATATCTCCAGAGTCCCCTAAATCACATGGGTTACTTGAATCATCTGAGTTGTCACTGTCTTCAGGAGGATTTTCTGGTTGCTTGACTATTGCTGGTTCTGGAGGTGATGAAGGAGGGAAGTCTCCTGATAATTAATTTTCTTCCTTCTTTGTATACTATTCTATTTATAAGAGTCACTATACCTCCTCTTGTACAAGTTATTGTAAGGCTTCCTCAATCTTAGATCCTAGCTTCTTGGTCCTCTTTGTTCCAGCATTGTCCTTCTGTGAGATCTCTTTCCCACTACAGGTTCTGAGTATTTCTTTAATCTTATCTATTATACTATCTGGGTCAAATAGTTGCAATTCTGCTACTCAGTACTACCATCTTAATGGAGTCTTCCTCAGGCTGATCAGTTCCTTGCTTTAAGGTTCTCAATTTAGCTTTTGAGGTTAAAAATATATAATATCATCTGTACTTTGCTGAGTACTTTAATTACAATAGTGATAAGTATAATTATAGATAATATGATAGGTGCTAACCAGTAGGATCAAGTGTAGTTATATCTAAGAGAGTCTGTGAGAGGTGAATGATTAAACTTGAAGTTCTTATTCTAGAGAGGGTAGGCAATAGAGGAATAGTTTCATTCAAGAAGTAAAGTGAGGAATTAAAGAAATAGGCATTCAACTAAGTATATTTAAGAATAAACTATCTGCTGAAGTTTACTGTTCCAAATACTAGACTCCACAGACTCTTTAAATAATACTAGCATCATTGTTCACTATATACAGTATAATAAAATATACAGACTATACCTATTGATATGTCTTGAAACCAACATAAAACAAATATTATGTCAAACAATAAAATAAACAAAAATAATCTCAAATGATACATCTTGAAACCAAACACAAAACAAATATTGTATCAAATAATAAAGGAAAACAAAGATAGTATCAAATAATATATCTGGAAACCAAACACAAAACAAATATCGTATCAAATGATGAAGTAAAACAAAGGTAGTATCAAACCATATATTTTGAAACTAAACACAAAAGAAATATCATATTAAAGGATAAAGTAAAATAAAGATTGTATCAAATAATATATCTTGAAACTAAACACAAAATGAATATCATACCAAATAATAAAGTAAAACAAGTATAATACATTGGTATGGAGTACCTGTACCCATTACAGACATTGTATAATCCTAATACTGATAATATAGCATAGAGCACTAGAGGATAGGTAAAAGTCAGGTGCCCTTCCAAAAGGAAAAGTGATTTTTGTCATTGTATGAGACAATCTGATAAGATGAGCTAATCTAAGTTATCAAGCTACAATCATACAGTATATTGTATGCTAGGTAGTGCTTAGTCTTACTTACTCGTGCCAAGGTAGTGGCATGAGCGCCACTACCCCTGGATGTTCGCAGGCTCACAACCTGGGGCACTCAACTGAGTGCCTGACAGCTCAACGTAACTTTGTGGCTCAACGTAACTTTGTGGCTTACCATAGTAACTTTGTGGCTCAACATCAATTTGAGGCTTACTATACAAGAAAGGTAGACTGTATTGAATATTTTATGTTATATTTGTTCGTTTTTTTGCAGCCTTACTTGTCGTTTTTTAATACCAGCTACTATAACTCTAGATAACCTTTTTTTATAGGCTAGAACTTTACGTCTATCCTTAACATAGGCTTTCATGTCATCAATTAAAGGCTTTTGCTCAGCCTGCTCAGCCTTTTTCCTTGCATTCAGTGCCTGTCTCAACTGTCTTTCCGCCTTTTCCACCTCAGCATCTTCCTTGTTTTTTACTATTTGCCATGCTTCAGAGGCATATAGAACCCCTCCTTTCTGCACCTGCCTTCGTGTCTGCCCTCTGCGCCTTGCATTTCTTGCCTGTTCTACTGCCCGTGTATTTTCCATATGCTCCATTGCTAGGGCCCCTGACTGTGCCTAAGCAAGCCCACCTTGCAAAACAAGTTTCAACCTATGTTGAAATGTAGGAGAAATTTCCGAGGCATCACGTAATAATTCTTCCCCCTGCTGTTTCAGGCTATGAATAGTGAGAGGAATAGAGGGTGATGATCCATCTGGTGGAGTTGCTTGTTGGATAAGGCCAATTGGCTGCTCACGGAGCTTGGTGATAACAATATCAGCATCCCATGGAATAAGACCAGTAGCCCACCAGGCTGAGCGAATAGTGGATTCTTTGAATGTTTGCTGACGTATAGAGTCAATTCTATCCAAAAATTTGACTTTATCAAAGTCACCGCATCCAGATCGAGTTGCTGCCTCAATGGCTTCAGCATGGTAATGCTTATATGGTTGGAAAACAACCACATCAAGTGGTTGAAGAAGGTGGCTGGTATGAGGAGGAAGACAGAAGACGACTATATTGTGAATATCACAATATTCAAGAAACTGTTTGGTACAGTGCGACCCATAACCATCAAGAAAGAGGAGGCGATAAGAACTAATTAGGCGCTTAGATGAAAAGAGCTGAAAGTGGATAAGCTACTTAATACACAAGTCGTCATTGGAGTAGCCAGTCTCTGAGGTGCCTACCAGGTAATCATCTGGTATTGAGGTTGTTGTATACCAAGGCTCCTGGTGGATAATACCAGGTACAATAATCATCGGTGGCAGGACGTGTCCATCTCCACTAATTGTCTCACAGACTGAGATAAGCTCACAATTGGTTGAGCTCCCAAGATATGCTTGACGGTTTGGGTCATGTGTAATAATCCACTGGTCTCTACCAATTCCAATACGGAAACCGGTCTCATCGAAATTATACATATCGCCATCTTGAATATTATACTTTTGGCAAACCTCTTGGTACTTTTGGAACCACATGCGGATATCTTCAGGCTGATGTGCATTTTTGCGGTCAATGTCAATAGTTCATTGCTTCCGAATAAAGTACTCTGAATGGCGACTCAGGAATCGCGGAGCCCAGTGGTCACTGACAACAGGTGGTGCAAGGGGGCCACTATGTGCATTGCATAGGATTGTATTTGCACAGCTTGAGACCATTTGTATGCGAGCACTGGTGCCAATTATGTCTAGTCGGTCAAGGTACTGGCACATAGCAATTTCTTGATCATCAGAAAGCTTTTGATTAGTGGCAGGACGCTCTTTTCTTGAAGGAAGACCTTGCCAGTGGCAGCGGAGTCGAGATACAGGTATTTCAAAAGAATGAGCAACTGCTGCAAGATTGGGATACGCATTATTGGCTTCGTAGAGTGAGTTGACAGTGGCCTGAATGCGAATTTCAATATCGTTATAATCCTCAACCCTCTGACTGAGGAGTGTAAATGTTGGTTTGGGTGGCATGATGAATTGTGATATGGAAGGACTCTAATGGGTTTGATGAAAGCACTATGAAAGTACTACTTTGAACTAATATAATTATATAATTACACTAAGCCACAAAGTGATGTTGAGCCTCAAATTGACGTTGAGCCACAAAGTTACTATGGTAAGCCACAAAGTTACATTGAGCCACAAAGTTACTATGGTAAGCCACAAAGTTACGTTGAGCCACAAAGTTACGTTGAGCTGTCAGGCACTCAGTTGAGTGCCCCAGGTTGTGAGCCTGCAAACATCCGGGGGTAGTGGCGCTCACGCCACTACCTTGGCACGAGTAATATGGATGAGGCCAGATGTGTTAGTAAACTATTCACATATGAAATCAAATGGTGGAAACTAAAATTACATTCAAATACTCTATCAAATGCTCAATGCATTAGCTAGCTAACTCCATATCTAGATAGACCCACCTAATATTCGACACTGTAGAAACTATCCCTTCACTTTCTCAATTATTACTTGTATCTTGCTCTCTCTTTAGCTTTTATAACTCACTGTTTTCTGTATTAAAGAGAGTACAGCACTTCTATACCTTGTCTTCAATACTAGGACCTAGATGAAAGTGCCATAGTAGTCATTTATTTACTCAGCTTCAGGTTTGGACAGCTAAAGGAATACAAGGAGGTGAAGACTGAGCATGATTAGAAACAGAGAATGAAAACATTCTAATTGTATCCTTACCAGTATTCACAGCCTCTGTGACATGTGATGACAAGTCAAATAATAAGTATGGTAAACTAGTTGAGTCATCACTTTCTTACAGTTCACTATACTAGTCAATTAGCTTGTAATCATCTCATGCATCAGGTCCCAATTGTCTAAAATGCATTTGTGTGTGTCCTATATGTATAGCTGATGTTACAAACCTAGCAGGGAAATGGGTTTTCACATGACTCTCAGTTATGAGTAATAGAGTTTGTAATAGTTTCACACATATGACTTTATTAGAAGTTACGTGGGTTTCACATATGACTCACATTTGTAAGTCATACTTATATTATTGATTGCACAATAACTTAATTGAGTTATATGATGTTATGAGATTTTGCATACATGACTTAGTTATGAGTCATGTGAGTTTTGCACATGACCAAGTTAAGGCCATTGAACTTTGATATTACTCAAGTATATGAGTCACAGTTGTGACTTATAGTAGTTTTGATTTGCAAGCAGGTTATAGGAAGAACTATATTAGGAGGAGGTTATGGCATAATAGTTAGTTCTTCATGCAACCACCTAAGTTATTTCCTTACTTATGACTTTACAAATTTACTCTTTACTCTCTTGAAGAAATAACCCAATATTCTTCACCTTATAGGATAAGGAAAGAAACATATGTGAAACTTTAAGTTTTAAGAAGACTTAACCTATTACAAAACATAGGTCTTGGGAAGATCCAGTAAGACTATGAGAACAGAAGTCTTAGAAAGGTCCAGTACATGATAGAAGAATAACTCTTAGGAAAGTTTATTATGATTCTGAGTATTTATATCTGAACAGAGAAGGAACAGTGAAAAACTTAGTAAATATTACCTATTAGAAGCTATTGACTATAAATGAGAAGTTGTTGCCTGTTGCAAGTTATTAATAGGAGTGACCCTGTAAGCAGTCCTAATATTTGGTTGCATCTTAAGCAACACCCAATGACAACATAGATTGTGAATACAAAGACTAATCATTAGAACTTTCAGATGTTTTACATACAGTTTCAAGAACCACCTCCAAAAGAAGAAGGACAGCTAGCCCTATTATACTAGAAGAAAGATTATGAGAAGGATCTACCTCTATAGAAGGACTAAAAGAATGGATGGAAGAAGCAGCCACTGGAGGGGAAGGAGGTATTACACTGGCAAATCAACCACCACTACCTGAGTTGATTGCAGAACAACTAAGACAGATTATACAAAGTAGGGGGGGGAGGAACTAAAAGGCCTAAGGTCAAGGAAGCAGAAACCTTCTAAGGAGATCAAAGCAGATTATGAAACTAGCTTGCTCAACTGCAAGTTTACTATGTGGCTGTGAGTTGGGCCACTAAACATGAAGAGGAAAAAATAATCTATGCCTCCAGCTTGTTAAGAGGTGACAGGAGTGGCTGGCTCACCCCTTATATAGAAGGGACCAGTCAGATAACTTGGACGATATGGCTAGAGTTCAGAGAAATATTGAAAACCTAGTTTGGGGTAGTAGACCAGCAAGGAGAAACTTGGATGAAGCTAAGAGAACTAACACAAAGAATAAAGTCTATGATGGAATACTGGAATGAATTCTGCTTTATATTAATAGAGGTAAATATAAACTAAGCTATGTCAAGCAAATAGTTATTCTAAGGAATGACAAAGAAATTGCAAGATGGATACAGACATAAAGACAAGGTATTAGAAGACCCTGAGGTCTTAGCCTGATAGGTCATCACAAAAGAAACTAAGCTAGCCACCATCTGACATCTACAGAACAAAGGAACAAGGCAATCAGAACCTGTGATACCCAGAAATACCAATGGTACCTTTAAAGCAACTGTTATGCTCAATCTAAGGGGAGACCTAATAGACTGCAATGCAATAAATTAGAAAAGATTTCAGAGACTACTGAATGAAGAATTCCAGAAATAAAGAGAAGAAACATGATGTTTCAAATACAGAAATAAGGGAC
The DNA here is from genome assembly GCA_003788595.2 of Choiromyces venosus 120613-1. Lineage (NCBI taxonomy): Eukaryota > Fungi > Ascomycota > Pezizomycetes > Pezizales > Tuberaceae > Choiromyces > Choiromyces venosus. Next base: position 523,283 of record ML120383.1, read on the forward strand.
ACTTCACAAAAGACTATTGAGTCAAGAATACCAAGATCCACAAGATGGAGGTTGAAAATAAGGATGAAGAGACTTTAAATGAAGAAAGTCCACAGTAAGAGGTGGTCTAAGAGATGACAAACTAAAAACTATCAGCATATCATATCTACACTTGGCATCATGCAATACAGTGTATTGGAAACACAAAATGGATCATATTATGAACAAAATATAGCTTTATAATGGAAAAAAGAATATAATAATGAATACTATGATTGACTCAGGGGCTACAGAAGATTTCATAGATCACAATTTGGCTATGAGTCATCAGATAGCCCTGAAAAAAAATTGAAAAGTCAAGAGATATATACATGGTAGATGCGACAGTGTCAGAAGTGGGACCTATTATCCATCAAGTAGACATACACATGGACATAGGAAACTACAAGGAATGCACTACCTTCCTTGTAGCAAATTTGGTGAAGCATGAAGAAATCTTGAGAATGACCTGGTTAAAGAACAATAACTCTAGGATAAATTGGAAAAATAACAAGTTACTTTGGACAGTAATAGATGCAAGCCTACACACCTTGATAATTCTCCAATGGTATACACAGTACCAGAAGAACAAGTCATAAGAGAAAATCTGAAAAGTCAGATCTTACTAGTTAATATAGGAGAAGACTTAGAAAGCCAAGTCATGGAGGAACCAGAAAGCTAAATCCTACAAGTCAGTATTGATAACTAGAAAAGCCAAAGAGTGATTGTCAAGAAACTAAGAAAGGATGTGAAAATACCTATAAAGGGATCACAGATGACTGCAGGACATGACCTATACAGTACAGAGAACATTGTAGTCCCAAGTGGAGGATAAGTTCTTATCAGAACAGGAATAGTAGTAGGACTTCCTGAAAATACCTATGGTTGCATCATACTACATAATAGATTAGCAAGCTGGAAGGGCTTAACTACTAATGCAGGGGTAATTGATGTGAACTATACAGGTGAAATCAAAGTACTATTTGAAAACCTAATAGAAGAAGGCTACAAAGTTAGTTACAGAGAATGTATTGCTCAAATGATAATTGAAAAAATCATCATAATAGACTTACAAGAAGTACAAGAAATAAATGAGATGGAAAGAGGGAAATCAGAGTTCAGAAGCATAGATCAAGAGAAAACAGAACCAGTAAAAATGACAAACCCTATGATAGTATTTATTGTAGTGAAAATATTTGGAAAAATGTATTATTGAGAAGATCAAACAGGCATCCTATGATGAGATGAAGAAGAAATCTCCCTAGCAGCAACAAAAATCAGTACAGAACTAGCCTTGAAAAAGGAAAAAAAAGAAGGGATGTCAACCAAAGAAATAGTATTCAAGGAACATCATGGTTTCTTAGGGCTGTTTGAAGAAAAAGAAAGGACAGCCCTACCCCCACTGGCACATCAATATGTGAACCATAAAATTGAGTTGGAAAAAGGAAAGATGACCCTATTTATGGCATCATACCAGTTTAGAGGGGAAGAACTGAAGGCCTTAAGAAAGTATTTAGATAACAACCTTGATAGAAGATAGATTAGGCTGTCATCCTCCTCAGCTGAAGCATCTATCCTGTTTATCAAGAAGAAGGAGAGGCGACTAAGATTTTGTGTGCACTATAGGGGGTTAAATTTAGTATCCAAAAAGGATCGATACCCCTTACCACTCATCAGTGCAGTACTGGATTGGTTGAAAACAACAAGATATTTCACCAAGTTAGACATCAAGGATGCCTACCAACATATTCACATTTAAAAAAGAGATGAGTAGAAAATTACATTCTGTACCAGATATGGACTGTACGAATATATGGTTATGCTATTTGGATTAGCCAATGCACTATCAATATTCTAAAGATGGGTAAATACTGTCCTTAGTAAATATCTGGATATTATGTGCATTGCCTAATAGGATGACCTATTAATCTACTCAGACACCTTCAAACAATACCAAAATGATATACTTAAGGTATTGGAAAAGCTGAAGGAAATAGATGTCAGACTCAAACCAACAAAATATGAATTCCACAAAGAAGAAACAGAATGTCTAGGATTCATCATCAATAAAGGCAGAGTCAGGGTAGACCCCATCAAAGTTGAAGCAATAAGAGACTAGAAAGTATCTAACAAAGTCAAAGGAATAGAGTCCTTTGTAGGATTCTGTGACTTTTACTGGAGACCTATAGAAGGGTTTAGCACGATAGCCAAACCTTTCAAGTTATATGAACTAATGAAGAAAAACAAGAAGTGAGAATGAGAGAAGTGACCCAAAAAGCTTTTGAAGGACTAAAGAAAAAATTAACTATAGTATCTATACTACAACACTTCAATCTAGATCAACCCATCATAATACAAATAAATGCATCAAACTATGTCTGTTCTGGCATAATATCATAATAAGATGAAAATGAGATATGGAAACCAGTAGCTTATCACTTGAAAACTATGACAAAGGCAGAATGTAACTATGACATTCATGATAAGGAATTATTGGTAAGAATGCAAGCCCTGAAAGAGTAGTAAAAATATGTAGAAGGGAGTCCATATATGGTAAAAATCCTAATAGATTACAAAAATCTGTTACTCTTCACTACCACTAAGGAACTACATAGAAGGCAAATCTAGTGGAGTGAAGAATTAAGTGGATATAATATTAAAATTAAATATCAACCAGGAAAGGAAAGAGGAAAACTAGATGCCCTCATCAGGATATCAGAGTACCTCCTAGAAGAAAATGATAAATGAGAAACATAGTGAAGGCATGTCCTATCACCAAAGGAAAAGTTCATAGATGAAGGATACGAAACTGGAAATAAGGAAATCAATACTATAGAAGTATAAAAGTTGGAAACAACAAAAATCTCAGAAGAGATAAAACAAAAAATGCAGAAGGATAAAACACTTTAGGAAATAAGAACAGCCTTAGAGGAAGGAGAAAAAGAATTACCAAAAGTAGTCCTAGGACTCTGCCAATGGAAAAACAATTACCTCTAGTAGTATGATGAAAGGATATGGCTTCCAGAAGAGAAACCTACACAAATAAAGGTAGTATGAAGAAATCATAACATGCTACAAAGTGGTCCTAGAGGAACAGCAAAAATAATGGAATTAGTACAATGAATATACTATTGGCCAGACATGCAAAAAGATATTAAACAATATGTAAAAATTACACTATGTGTTAAAGAATAAAACCAGTTCATCATGCCCTATATAGACTACTGCAACCACACAAAATACCAGAAAAACCTTGAAATTCAATTGGTATGGATTTCAGCATAGATCTCCTGAAATTGAATAGTTAGAATACCATATAGGTCATGGTAGATCATATGACCAAAATGTTACACCTTATTCCCTGTTGCAAAGACATGGAAACCACACAATTCATGTAGTTATTTATGAAAAATATTTTCAAATTACATGGATGACCTAAAGACATTGTTACTGACAGGGGTTCCATATTTACATCAGACCTATGGAAAGAAATAACTAAAGGAATGGATATCTAAAGAAAATTGAGTACAGTGTTACAGCCTTAAACAGATGGACAAACTGAGCAAACTAATGCCTCATTGGAACAATTCCTTAGAGGATATGTGGAATACTCACAAAAAGATTAGGAAGAATGGTTACCATTTGCTGAGTTTGCCTATAATAACTCAATACAAGAAAAAATTAAAACAACAACCTTCTATGCATATTACATATATTACTCTATTGATGAGCCTATAGGTCATGAAACGATGGTCAAAGCATTAAAAAGAGAAGATATGAGTCAATTGCACAATATAATCAGAACAGAAATCATTATGGCACAATAGACAATGAAAGGAAATAATGATCAATGAAGGAAACCAGATCTAAGATTAAAATCAGGAGACAAAGTCTAGCTAGTGCTAAAAGATATGCATACCACAAAACTATCTAAGAAATTAGACTACAAAAAAGTGAAACCATATAAAATAGTAGAAAAACTTGAGAAAAAGGCATATAAACTGGTACTACCACTTTCAGCAAACAACAAATACTGAGTTTTCCATATCAGCATGCTCGAACTTTATCAAGACAATCTTCGACCTTCACAAAGAGAAGAACTGCCTCCTCCTATAGAAATAGAAAAAGAAAATGAATATGAACTTGACCAGATTATTGATTCCAGATTTCACTATGATAAGCTGCAGTACCATCCTAAGTGGACAGAATATCCCCCTAACTACAATCTAGTATGGTATCCAGCTGAAAGTTTCAGTAATACTGAACATGCATTTAAATACTTCCATTGAAAAAACCTAGGAAAGCCTGGTCTAGGAAGAACAATTGAGCAATAATACCTAGGTGAATCTAACTGATCTTCCAACCTTAAGACAAGTTACTACACAATACAACTAGAAGATCTAGACCAAGTATTTTGATAATGATTGTGGGATACACCTCAGCGAAAAACCAGGATCCAATTACTGACCAAGAGAGAAACATTAGACTCCCTCAAACTCTCCCCCACAATCACATATGATGACCTCAAGGAATAGACCAACATCCTCACTACCATGAACACCCTCCCCAATAGTACCAATATGTGACAGCATATTCCAGGTTTTAGGGATGCGACTGAGGAGAATTGTGAGCAAAAAATGTTGAAAAAATATGTCTTGGGTAGATCAGAAGGATAGACAGAAACTAAGGGATACCCCTGAAGGTCTATACAACCAAATAAGCTACTTTTAAATGATGCTGGATGAAGCACGAACAGATAGAAGGCTCTATGAGGGGTAGGGAATAATGTGGGAATGGAAAGAGAGTAGCTTTGAGAAGGAAACACTGTGCTTGTCAAGAGCAGTAATGGTACAATAAGTCAGAGTATCAGTGGCAGAATACAGAGTGGAAAGTGTGAGGAGGAGATTAGAATCACAAGAATGGAAAAATAAATTGTTGAAGGAGTTATAGGAAGCTAACAATCAAGAAATATAGTTGATGGCAGTTCACCTGAAACAGCTAGTAGGGAAAAGAGGAGAACAAGAATCAATGGCCTAAAGAGACTTAGGTTATAGGAAGGAGGAAGCTGTTAGGATTGCCTATACAATCACTCCTATTATATAACCGTGCAACAGGCAACGATGATAACTGACTATTATCGTATTGTACTGGAAGGGGATAAATACTCAGAGTCGTATTTATTCTTTACTTAATCTTCCTAAGACTAAGTTCGTATCTTTTACTTAGTCTTCCTAAGATTAAGTTCGTATCTTTTACTTAGTCTTCCTAAGACTAATTTCTCGTATTTGTATTAGTCTTCCTAAGACTAAATTCTCTTAATTGCACTTATAAGTAAAGAGAGTAAAGGTGTTTTATATTCATAAAGTCGTAAAGTTATATCTAGGAAATAACTTAGGTGGTTGCGTGAAGAACTAACTACTACGTCGTATCCTCCTCCTTATATAGTCCTTCCCACAACCCGCTTACAAATCAATAACTATTATGAGTCACAACTGTGACTCATATATTTTGCATAACATAATAACCACATGACCATAAATTGGTCATGTGCGAAACTCACATGACTTCTAAATAAGTCATGTGCGCAAAATCAACTAATAACTTCAAACAAGTTATTGCGCAATTAAATCAAATATAATAACTATGACTCACAAGTGCGAGTCATGTGTGAAACTCACATGACCTAATTGGTCATGTGTGCGAAAACATTACAAACCTATGACCTCATAATTATGAGTCATGTGAAAACCCTTTTCCGTGCTAGGTTTGTAACAGAAGCTAGTGTTACAAACCTAGTATGGAAATATGTTTTCACATGACTCACAGTTATGAGTCATAGAGTTTGTAATGGTTTCACATTTATGACTTCATTAGAAGTCATGTGGGTTTCACATATGACTCACATTTGCAAGTTATACTTATATTATTAATTGTGCAATAACTCAATTGAGTTATATGATGTTATGAGATTTTGCACACATGACTTAGTTATGAGTCATGTGAGTTTTGCATATGACCAAGTTAAGACCATAGGACTTTGATATTATACAATTGTATGAGTCACAGTTGTGACTCACAATAATTTTGATTTGTAAGTGAGTTGTGGGAAGAACTATATAAGTAGGAGGATAAGGAAAGAAATGCATACAAAACCTTAAGTCTTAGAAAGACTTAACCTATTACAAAATATAGGTCTTAAGAAGATTCAGTAAGACTATGAGAACTGGAGTCTTAGAAAGGCCCAGTACATTATAGAAGAATGAGCCTTAGGAAGGTTTATTATGATTCAGGGTATTTATATCTGAACAGAGAAGAAGTGGAGAAGAACTTGGTAAGTGTTATTTATTAGAAGCTATTGACTATCAATGAGAAGTCATTGCCTGTTGCAAGTTATAAATAGGAGTGAACCTGTAAGCAGTCTTAACAGCTAGACCAATACCCTAATCATTTCCTGCTTTATTAGCAAGATAGGAGTACTCCCTCAATCGTAGTATTACCATACCTCATTACCCTGATTACAGTAATAATACAGCAAGAGACCTAGTGGGTCCTCAAGAACTAGATTTGAGAGGAGTCATGCCCTTACCACTTCATTACTATCAGTAAAGATATGGTCTATCTATAATGTTCTGAATGATCTGAACTGATTCAATCCCATGTTATCGAATCTCAACCTAAATATACTCATAACAGTCAACAAAATCAATTTAGTTCTCATCAATTCTTATACTCCCTTGAGTATATATTGCTATCTAGTTTGAACATCTTCATGTTCCTAGTCTCATAATACTCGAAAGAACTTCTTTGTCTTTGATAGTCATTCATATATAAGGTATAAAGGTATTCATAGTAAGAGAGATAAAAGGTAATAGTATAAATAATCTGATTACTTTGATGATTGCATGAAGAACTAACAACATCATATCTTCCTCCTTATATAGTCCTTCCCACAACCTGCCTACAAATTACTAACTATCATGAGCCACAACTATGACTTATACACTCATGTAATATATAACTACATGACCCTAAACTTAGTCATATGTGAATCTCACATGACTTCTGAAGAAGCCATGTACATGAAACATACTAAATATCACATGACTCAAATGAGTCATTATGCAATCAACTAATATAACAACTCTAACTCACAAGTATGAGTTATGTGTGAAACTCACATGACTACTAATAGGTCATGTATGCAAAACTATTACAAACCTATGTCCTCATAACTATGAGCCATGCAAAAACCAATGTTCCATGCTTGGTTTATAATACTATTCAAGATATCAGCTCTTGGAGAGACTCATGTATTATTCTTCTCCTTTCAGCTGTAGTGCTGAGTATGTCTTGAATTCTGTATACTAGCATATATCTCATAATCATAGCTTACAATCTGGCAATGTCATATGAGTCTAACATACTGAACTGTATTATTTAAACATGAGAAGGATACCAATAAAGTATACAATAGTTGTTAGAGATATCTGTGATTCTTTTTTCAGTATGGTGCAGACTATCTATTCATCTTGAAGGATGGACCCAAGCAATATGCACTGTATATAAATGATCAATTAAGATAGTTTAATCTATATTTGCCTAGTCTATACATGAAAAACATAGATCCTGTTACTTATTAGGAAATGAACTAACCTATTAGCATATTATTAGTTGCCAAGTTATGAACAAGGGGAGCTGGCTAGCTTAGAGCAGACTCTGGAGACAGAAGTGGTACAGCCTTGGGCACTAAAATATGGGTATTATATGGAAGTTCATTTTGAGTATACTTAGAGGCAGAAATCTGACTACTCTTAATAGCTGCAATCTGGCCTCTGTTTGGGGCAGGCATGGTAGAGAATCCTAATGAGCTAGAGTACCTAGTAGTAGCAAAATCATATCACTAAATTGGTACTTAGGGATAACTACCATGATGCCCATTGGGGGTGGACCCAGAGAATTACTGAGAACTGTGACTGTGAACTTCTTACCAACATCCTTTATAAGTTGAACAATAGCTATATCAATCTCCTAAATCTTGGGTATGTCATTTACAGTGTATGCTATTAAGAGAAAATTGCAAGCTAGGTGCAATCTCCTCATACTCCCCACAATTTGGTGAAATTAGATAGTAGACAAAGTATAGATGTTGGCAAAGTTCTTTGAGGACATCTGATCTCTGACTATTTTTTGCCAGTTATTATAGAATATTCTCTCTGATGCATCATCCAGGAAGCTAATGGATATCTTATACTTACTAATTCTTCGAGGACTCAGGTATTGTTCATTAAGCTCACCAGTGTGAGCAATAGCAAGTAGCGGATAGACATGTCCTAGCTGGAATTTCCTCTTACCCTTTCTAAAATTTGCTCAGTGAATGTAGTCAAAGTTATTATAGTTTTGTACTATGTCATAAGATTCTCATTCTTAATAGAGAATAATCGTGATATTACAAGTATTGTATATGTTCCATCTTGTTGACCAAAAGATTCACTTAATAAAGAGTATATGTTCTTGATTAAAGGCATCTGCTGTTTACAAAGTAGGTCACTTTAGTGGTAAGATATGCTTCTAGCAAAGTTATGTTTTGCTTATCCCACCTATAAAGTAAATTTCTCCTCTTTACCAATAAAAGCAAGATGTCTATTTTTAATTATGAATTTATTGCCACAGTTTAGATTTCATTCACAGCTGAAGAGAATCTACACATAATAGAAATTATATTCATCACAGGATTACAATAGATTCCTATTTATTACTGAAGTAATGTACCTTTTGCTTGATATAAGTTAACAAGTATGTGATAATAAGCAGTTTATATCAGAATAGTAATAAGAGGAGCAGCAAGCCTTTTTAATATATACCAACTTGTACTCAGCACCAATTCTGCATTAATTGATAGTTTTATATCATAGGTAGTTATGAAAAACTCTAAATCTTACAACTTGTATATAAGTAAACAATGAATTAAGGTGTGAGAAGCTGTAACAAACCACCACTTCTTGACACAGTAGGGAATGTCTGCTCTGTCACTCTTGATATTACTGGGCCAGGCAGCAGATATCTCAATCAAGCAATAATTATAGTAGAACGATATAACTTGTTTACAGGATCACCCAACATCAATCAGAACCTTCTTCTCACCCTTCAAGATATAGATTGAATGCATGTGGGACTATAGTATGTGAATCAAGTAGTAGCTTATGTGTATAAGTGATTGCATAAGGAAACTAAACAACATAAAAGTCCCAGGCTTTATATATTGGTTGCCAGCCTCCTGATTATTCAAATGCCCATGTGATAATTTTCCAGCTATCTCTCAACCTTCCAAATTCCTCTGCAGAAACACCATTAATATGATGACTCATATAAACAACAAGTAACATAATCATACTTAAGGAAATCCTCCTACCAGCTGCCATTAATCCAGTTATCATAACAACCTCACCCTATAAGATAATCATATAGCAAATAAAACCATATAACAAAGGAAAGCTATTCCTCCACTTCTTCTACGATACTGAAGAGTCATCAAGACAAGTAGAGCTGTAGCTGCACATATTCATGTGTCATCTGGTTGAGCTCTTGAGTGATTTTAGTGGAGATATGATTTATCTCAGCTTTACATAGATGTAGGTGAGGAGCATGACTGCTAGTGAGAATACTAGCATTTGGTATGTAAAAATAAGGATCTACGACATTAGCTCCCCTTTCAGGCCTGAGCTCTGTTGAAGGTTCTGGGTGTCGATCTCATATGGATTGGTAGACTGAGGAGAGTCTACTTGGGGGTGGAAAGTGATTACTTGTAAGCCAAGCAGTGGCCTGTGGAAGGTCTTAGATGCTATCATCATTGCTGCTAATGGAGATAAATCTGATTTGTTATTTTTGTTCATTGCGTTCACAAGGGCTATCATCTAGTTGATGTGGTCTTTTCTTCAATGCCTGTTCCCTTGGTGTTGAAGGGTTTTGTTCTCCTGAGGCATGTTCAGTAAGATTAAGTTCTGACTAGGCATCATTGATGAAGTTATGGTAGGGTGGAGATGTTGGGGGAAAGTCATAGGTGGTACCTTTAGGTTCTGCAGACATGCGTTTTGGTTTTGAAGGTCTGCAATAGTTTGAGTTTGCTGATTGTGTTCATGACCAAGATAATAGTTGGTGGTCTCAAGTAGGTTTACTCTTCACTGTAGATGTTCGATGAGTTCTGCTTGGCTTTGGTGTACTCTAAGCTGAGCTTGATACAACTGAAGAGTCCTCCAGTCAGCGTGACATATTTGATGGTCAATAAGGTAGTCTGTTGGTCATTCTTCATCTTGATCATTGTTTTGAGCTGTCAATGCCAATATTCTGATGGGTTGTGTAGGAAGTATGCTTTAATGGTTGCTTGGGGTAGATAGATACTGAGGATCCTAGTTTTCAATGTCTGCTATTGCTTCGAGGAGTACTTGGATTGTTTCTTCATCTGCTGGGTATTCATCTTAGTTCATGAACTTTTACTGTTGGGGATGGGAATTGTGTGTCTGTCTTCTTGATAGGGTAGTGCTGGCTTTAGGTTTGTATGAGTATTTCTGATAGAATTCATTGATTAACTTAGGTGAGTTAGTGAAGTTATCAGCGGGGTACCACTCCTGATTGTGGGAAGGATCATAGCCAGTCCACTAGGCTTTGTATTGTAGTTTGCCATAATGTAGTCTTGAATTGATGATGGCTTCTATTTCATATTCTTTCTCATCATCTATGATGATAGGTAGAGGGGGTTCATTGCATTGAAGAGGGAGAGGGTTATCAATGCAAGGTTGGAGGAGTGAAATGTGGAAGACAGGGTGGACCTTTATTGATGATAGGAGGTCCTGCTTATATGCTCTAGAGCTTATGTGTACCAAGACAGAAAATGGTCTGAGTTTTTTGTAATCAAGTTTGTCTGATGGTCTCATGGTCTTGATATGATGTTTGAGTAACCAAACTTTATCTCCAATTGAGAGGTTGAGGTCAGGTGATCTTTTCTTATCAGCATATCCTTTATGCCTTGCCTGAAACGATGCCATTTCTGCAGTGAGAGATCTATGCAGTTGTACTAATTTGTCTGTATATGCCTTAATATTAGCTGGTCCTGATAACATGTCCTTGATGATCCAGGTTTCTTTTTTAGAGTGGTATCCATAATTTGCAACAAATGGGGTGGTTTTAATGCTTTCTTGATAAGTGTTATTGTAGGCAAATTATGTGAATAGGAGGAGTTCTGACCAGTCATCCTGCTGATAGTTGCAGTACATGCATACTAGCAAGTACCCACTCAAGACTTCAAGTGGCATCAATGCTCCTAGAAGTTCTAATTATGTAGAGGGTAGTAGTTGACAGGCTTCTAGTATAGGTATCAATACTTTTCACAAAATCTGTAGTCTGAAATGGAGACTTTCAGGTATATATTATAAGGATATAGATGGCTGAATAATTACACCAAGGGACAAAATTCGAAGTTTGAATTGAAATGTTGTTAAAGTTTAAGAGTCGAAAGAGGTAAATTGGTAAGGGGGGTGATAAAACCTTTGTTGATTAAAATATTATAAATACAACAGAAAAATAGTGAGAATTGTACAATAAAACTGAAGAAAAGAAAAAGGTGAATTCTATGAACAACTGGCATATAGTACTATGCATTACCAATTATCCAAAGAATCAAAACAAAGCATCAATAACATGCAGTTATTGATCTAAACTAAGAGTGAGGTAGTTATAAATATTAGAGACAAATAATAGACAATAGAGAAGGTAAGAGAAAATGATAGTATTTCTAAGCTAATGTAATAATCAGAGAAGAACTTCTGAGTAAACAATATTTCTTGTAACTGTTGGATGCTCAGGAGAAGTAAGTACTGTAAGTCCAGCAAGAGACTTTGCCCTTGATAATGCAACATACAACTGACTATGTGTGAATGCATCACTATGCAAATCAACCCCAATATTTTCTAATGATTGACCTTGAGCTTTATTAGCTGTTATGGTGAAACAGAGACAGAGTGGGAATTGTTTTCGTTCGAGAGTAAATGGTAAATCCTCATCATTACTCGTCAACTTGATCCTAGGAATAAGATGAATTTGGGCATCAAATTTGCCTCCTAAAATTGCAACTTGCAAGCAATTTCTCCCTATTCCAAGAACCCTCATTTTTGTACCATTGCACATTCCATGTTTCAGACTAAGGTTTTGCAGTAAAATAACTGGTGCACCAACTTTAAGTTTTAAACTCAAAGGTGGTAAAGATGCCAGACTAATACTCTGGAGATATTCAATTGCCAGATGTTCAGCTCCAGAGGCATCTTCACTCATCTCGATATTATTCGCTACCTCAAAGGTATGTTCTGCCCCAGGCATTCTTTGAAGTAAAATCTCATTGAACTCATCAACAACATCATTCTTGAAGGAAAGAATAGCCCTTCCCACAAAGGCATCATGTGTTGTTGGAGAATTATTGAGGATTAGTGGGGGTATATTTTATCACATAGGTTTTCCACACTCCCAACACATGTTATAAAATCAGGAAGTGTAATGATTCCATAGTTAGTTGGATCATGGACCAGCTTTTCCAAGTACTGAATATATTCCTGATTAGGCTCATCTGGAATTACATGCATATTGTGCACCAATTTCAAGATAATTAAATCTTTCCAAAAAGAACTATATCGAATGCAGGCAAGAACAGTTGCTTGTTGTGAACCACACCAGATGACGGGAAGAATCTGAGCAAAGTCTCCTCTCAGTACAATTGGAATTCCACCAAAGAAGTAATCTGGTGTTCTTTTGCATAAATCATTCAATGTTCTATTGACAGCTTCAAAACAGGCTTTGTGCTACATGGGTACCTCATCCCAAATAATGAATGCCATTTTGCAGATAAGCTTGGCCAGATGTGAGCTCCCACTAATATTACAATAACCAGTTGAATCATTCGATATTGGGATTTTGAATCATGAATGCACAGTACGGCTACCAGGTAAAAGTTGTGCTGCAATTCCAGAAGACGCAATGCAGAGAACAATTTGGCCCCGTGCATGGCAAAAACTGGCCAATGCTTGATACAGAAATGTCTTTCCTATTCCAGCCGGACCGTGGAGAAAAAATGCTGATGGATAATTTTGCCCTGGGTTTAAATCTCTCTGCTGCACATCTATACTAATAGAGTTGAAACATTCTTCCTGCTCTTTATTGAGTAAGGCATGAAGGTTATTTGGTAGTTCTGACTGCTCTCTTCTATTGTAATTCATTTCCTCCTCGATAAATGAATTTTGGATGTCTCTCTGATTGGACCAATCATATTCTGGTTCAGGTAAACCATATAGTTCCAAGGTCATTCCATGCTCAACTAAAAGTTTCTGGATCAAAAAAAGACCATAGTCTAAATGCAGGCCTGGCAGGTTCTCTTGGATATTATTGGGTAACATAACTCGACCATGGGTTAGAAGATAAGGTATGTCATCACAAAAGCTTTCCTTAAATCTTTCCCAAATTGCCAAAGGATTAGAAAGAGTTGTATGGTGCAAGGTAAGAGCAAAGAGATAGCGTAAGGTATGTCCAGTACTAAATCCAACACCTTCAGTAAATAGGGCCACCCACTCTCCATCATCTTCTAGAAGACCTAACGCAATACAGGCATTTTTGAATGTTGAGTGAATAGTATTATCCACAGTTCATAAGTGCTCAAAGCTTCTTGGACCTCGAACCACTGTGAGTAATAACCGAAGGTAGTATTTTTCCCCCATGAACAGGAATGCTGAATACATTCGGCCAATAGCAGTACCTCTCTGCCTCCACTTCCAGCCTTGTTTTCGCACATAGACATAGTATTCAGGGTATTGATGGTATACATATTGTAATCCATCCAGGTTTCCTGAGTTATACTTGAAAAATGCAGTAAGATTTGTCATTGAATCCTGAATTCGCTCACGAAGCGATTCCAAGTCTTCTTGGTCAGAGAGGTATACTGGTTGTTCACCTGGTAGGTGGAAGTTGAGGTTGATAACAGTTGGCTGCTCGTCATGGGTATCATACTCGAAGAGTCTCCAGATTGCCTCGCTTGGTCCTATATACCTTCCATGAAGATACTTATTTATCTCATCTATATCTGAGTTTAGGCTGACTGTGACTCTGTCACTACCGTTGTAGATGTATTTATGAATATACTTAACAGTATGAATGGATCCACACACCTCCACATTTATATGTGCCTTATACCGTAGCGAAAGATAAGGACTGAATGGGACAACCCTTCTATTGTCAATTTGAGTAAAAGCTCCAGGTCCAGCATTTAAAATAGATGTCATAAAAGATTCTCCAATATCTCTTCAACGATAAATTGGATATCCATTCTCTTGGATAACTGTCTCATTTTGGAAAGACTTTGGGTAACCCTTGTTACATTCTGGTACCCCACCAATGCGCTCATCTTGCATACATAATCCTCGAATATTGCCACCCGCACACTGGGTGTGAACCATATTTGACTTAATGATTGATCTCAACTCACAGTCTTGGATAGTTGCCTCACCTGGTAGCTTGGCACTAATAATTCTATCAACATTTTCCACTGTTAAAAAATGTATATCGGTTTACAAGAAAAGAAGAAGGTGCATATGAGGTAATCCTTGTTTCTGGTATTCTATTGTCCACACCCATGCTCACCATGGACCAAACACCTCCTTTCTCTTCAACTGATCAAGTAGATCTCTCAGTTTCAGGTTAAATACCCGAACCACCAAATCTGGCCTATCAACATGGGTTTGACCTGGAAGCAACTCCCGTTCAATTTCAACCCACTTTGGATTGGCTGTAAATGTAATAAATAATGAAGGTCTCCCAAAGTGATGGACTATTACCATGCTGTCCTGGTAACGCTTTTGCATGAACCGATCTCCTCTAAGATATGTTGAAGGAAGTACAATTCTCTTTCCTACCTGTCATAGGTTTATATCTTCCTGGATTATTACATCGGCTAATCTGTTGTAGAGATCAGATCTTATGTTAGCCTGGTGGGTCCAGAACCAATCCAGCTTATTCTGGTCACATACTGCCTAGGGATCAACCACGAATTGTTGAAATAGGCGCTTCGCTCAGAATATGGTTAGAGCCTCATCATCTTGTGTATATAATCTATATCGATAGAATGATCACTGTGGCATTCTTACTATTTGTCTTTGTCCGGATAAGTTTTGGAGTCTGCGGTCCCAGTGCCAACCAAGTTCCCCAAATGGGAATAGGAGAACATAGTGAAGTGCCAAATATGATGCATGATTTGGACTAATCTTGGTAAAGTCACCATGAGGTACAGCTCCATTTTCTCTCTCTGCAAGAACTATATCTCTGAATCCCCCCTCACTATATTCTTCTGGTACAATTATTGCAACTTCATCAGTAGTTGGTAGGTTTTCCCTTCTTTTGTCTGCTCCCTGTTCCATAATCAGTTGCAATCTTGGATCAATCAAGATTCGAAAATTTTTTTCCTCTGGTGGCACATTCACAAGCCTCTCTCATGCCATTCGATAAATATGAATAAATAGTGAACACAATTCCAACATCTTGGTTAATTTTGCAATCAGTTCAGGATTGAGTTCTGGGGCTCTTGATTCCCTTGCTAATTGTGCATATGCAGAATCATAAACATATATTTGTGCGAAGCTCAAATCCTGACCATCCAAAGGGATTATTGGTCCTTGAAGGTGATATACCTCCCTATGTACTTGAAACATTTGGAGCCCTCCAAGATGTGTAGCATCTCTGTTATCCATATTAAATCGAATGGAAGTAAAGGCAAAGAGATTATTCCATTGCCAAATCTCTTTTCAAAAGAGCTTTGATTGGTTATCTTCCACGGTTAATAGTGTTCTCAGTAGCTCCAGTGGTTCCTTCAATTTCTCCAGGACAATATCGCCATGTTTACAACATGATTCAAAAGTTTGCCTTCCAGCTGGACCTCCAGCAATTCTTTCACTCTCCCAGTGTTTTTTGTGACAGGCAGAACAAATAATATTCATTGGACCAAGAGTATGGCTATTCCACTGCAACCTTCGCTCAAAATATGCCAACTGTAGCATTGGATTTATTGCTGATCTTGGAATTGGGACCAGAGCAACAACATCTTCTTCATGTTGCTCAACAACAATTGCACTTCATTGTGCCATTCTTATTTGTCTTCTCCTTGCCTATATTTCATATGGTGACCAAATTAGTTAGTCCTTTCTTGCAATGATGGGAATATTTAAGGTTAGTCCCTATTTTCTTTACTTGACTTACCAAACAGTTTCTGTAGCCTTTACGCCTAACTCCATGCCAATCTGCATCAAAAGCATGCATGAGAGGCAAGTTCTGGTGGTAAATATTGCATTGCTGCATCTCCTCCATCATATCCATTATTGTTTCACTTGCTGATTATCTACTACCAAGTTGTCAGTCGGTGATACAACTAATAGCCAGTTCTCCTCCTATTTCGCTGTCGCTCATAGTCAGTGGAAGCAAGTGTGATGTGGAAGCAAGTGTGATGCTACAGTTTTTTTTCTTTTTCTTTTTTCTCAATTTTAGAGTGATAATTGGTGATACAATTCGAGAAAAAAAAGCTTTGTGAGCAGAGATAATATAGACAAGTTACAAACCATCTTTACATTAAGCTTCTTTTTTATCTTTGAACATATATGCGATTCTACTCCTCCAAATCAAAAACTACCAATCTGTATCGACTATGGCAGAGATTACAGAAACAACTCACCAGAGATTAAAGAAGCAATTAAATCAAGCTCTAGAATAGCTACAGGAAGACCCTAGCTGCACAACAAATGTGGCAGCAGCACAATTTCAGGTAAATAGCATATTATACTGCAAAAAAAAGTGATTGCTGATTGATTTTAGGTAAATTCTTCATCCCTCCAGATGCGTCAACTTTGCCACTGGCATCAACAAAGAAACTCTCGTGGGACCTTCAATGAATATGGGTGTAATAATATTATCCTAATTACAGCTCAAGAGAAGGCTCTTCACCTCTACTGTTATGAGTAATGGGAGATGGGAATTGGAGCAACACCATCCATTATATATGCTGCAATTTGCCACCTCAAACAGCAGGAAAAATGCAGTCAACCATCAATCTCCTGGTTCCACAAATGGCTTAAAAAGAATTCGGCTCTTCATACGATTAAGACAAAGCCAATTGCGAGAGCCAGAATTACTACTCATACAGAGGAAGATTTAAAAACATTCTTCACCAACTATCAAGAGACCCTTGATCGCTATGGCATCCACCATGCCAGATATATCTACAATATGGATGAATCCGGGGTTTGAATTGGATGTCCAACAGGAGAGATTGTTGTTGTTCCAACTGAGGCGAAGGAACTATATACTACCAGTCCAGAGAATCGGAAGTCTCTTACAATTATTGAAGCAATATGTGCAGATGGAATTCCTCTACCACCTCCTGTTATTATCTGTCTAGGGGAGAAGATTATAGAAAGTTGGATTCATGAGAACCTGACTGGAGTGGAAGTAATTACTGTATCACCTACAGGATACACCACTGAAAATATCGCCCTTGCCTGGCTTGATCACTTTATTAAGTATATAGAGGCAGGTCCTGACAAACATTGGCATATGCTTCTTGTTGATGGGCATATTACTCACCGCTAGGATGACTTCATAATCAAGTGTCATGAGAACCATATCATTCCCTTTGAGTTTCCATCTCATCTGACTCATGTTCTCCAGCCTCTTGATGTTGGTGTTTTTTATCCCTGGAAGCATTACCACAAGCAAGCCATCCATCATGCTTTAAGATCTCTTGATATTGAATATATGATCTCTTCCTTCTTCTGAGACTTAGACACCATCCGCAAACAAACCTTCTGATCTCATACAATAAAGAATTCCTTCAAAAATTCTTGCATGTTCCCTGTCTCCTATAAGAATGCTATAAAGAAGATGCAACACTACAATAATAAGATGACTATTGTATCTGGAAGGGAACCTCATGGAGGAGATAATCATGTAGTTCATGGGTTGGGAGATGGTAGTCAAGCAATTGCTGCTGAAGATACAGTATCAGATCTTTCTCACCCCCCAAGTACATATTTTGAGTCACAGGCTGGAATACAAGAATGGGTAGACTGAGCAGCAATATTCAGTCCTAAAGCCAAAGATCGATTTAAGCAATGGGCTGAAGGAACACAAGTTCTTTTGGCTAAGGCTCAACTTCAGGAGGAGACATACAATAATATTCACAAAAGAATCTGAACTGAAGAAACCCACAAGAGGAACTCCTGCCACATCATCCAAAAGGGTGGAGTTCTGACTATTCAAGAAGCTCAAATGCGGAAGAATGAGAAGGAAGAGAAGAAGAAACAAACCACAATCAAGAAAGCAACAAAGGATATCAAAGTTGCTATCAATAAGGCAAAAGCAGCTCTTAATTGGCATGGTATTGATGCTCGGAAGGCTGAGAAGGAATGCAAGAAACAGGTCGAGATTATACAGTTTCAAGGGCAAACCATTCCAGCTGCCTTATTAATACCAATTCTGGACCCTGAGAAGAATCCAACACCCAATGATCTAGAATCACTCCTACCACCACCAGACCTCCTCCAGGTTCTTACCTTACTTGAACCACCTGCTATTTTCAATACTTCAGTGATCGATCCACAGCTATTAGACAGTGCAAATAGAATTTTGGAGTTGGAACATGAAATGAGACAACCAGGTAGTGGGATTGGAAATATACCATCTCAAGATACTGAAAATTATGGTACAGATGAGGATTTGGGGGATGAATCTGATTCTGATTTATCATGTATATCTTTAGACTCCATTGTACAGAATGCCAATTTTGTAGGTTTCTATTAAAATAATATAGTAACTTATATTTTCTATTGTATACTACACAGAGGATAGTTTTCTGAATTTCTACCTCATACCTGGTCATCAAATATCACACTAAAATTGAGAAAAAATTGAGAAAAAAGAAAAAAGAAAAAAAAAACCATAGCATCACACTTGCTTCCACGTCACACTTGCTTCCACTGACTATGAGCAACAGCAAAATAGGAGGAGAACCAGCTATTATTATGATTGGAAATCTTCTATTCACTGGGCATAATAGACCTGGATCAACAACAGCTCTCTTTGTACTATTGTCTATCTTACCTAAGTTCCTACAGTCCTCTTCAGTAGACTGACTGTAGAGACAAATCAATGCTGACATACTACAAAGTGTATTTGAACTCATATTTTTGCTCTTATAAGATGTGGCACTTGAAGGTATTTCAATTGACTAGGCAGATGGGAAGGTCTGGTGGTGCTTCCCTATCTTGTCTATATAAGATATAGACTATATAGAAAATATTGCACTATATGGAGTAAAATCTAATGCCTGTCCTAAATGTAAGGTGCCTCCTAATATATTAGGAACTAATATATAGCAGAAGTATCTGGTGAGAGATTATATGACATATGAATATCTCAAACAAGAAAATTAATATTGGTTAACAGACCCCAAGTCATGAGATATCAATGCTATATTTGATGTACTTAGTATTAAGATACAATGAAAAAAATTGTATGAGTTTCAATAGGATTCTGCACCTGATCTGCACAAGTCAGATTTGCTCTATACCATTTATCTACAACTATTCAAGTATATAATAGACTGGATTTAGGGAGTCCTCAAGAAACACATATGACTGCAAGCTTTTGATGATACTTGGAAGGTTTTACTACTGCACTCAGTATTCTTTCTGCCAAAAAAATCCTATTTTAAGGTTATATAATGGCAAGAAAAGGAGATAAGAAACCTGAAATATTGTCTTTTATCAGTTCTCACTATAGCATAGAGATAGTCTAACAGTATGTAAGTACTACCTTTTAAATATGTAGTTACTTGTATTAGGTCATTACTCAACCTCAATCCAATAGCCCAATACTGAAGCTATACACCTAAGACCCTAGATTATATAGAATAATATCTGAACTGGTATCACAATATAAGAGATGTCTTCTTGGAGTTTTGAATATCTAAGCAGATACAGGCAAAGGTTGATAAGCAGTGAAGGAAGCTCCAATATTAAAGAATAAAGGTAAACCAATCAGTCATGAATTCTAAGTAGTGTCAGATACGAGAACAAGATTATGAAGAAGAGAATGACTAATATATGGAATTGATTTTTACAGAATCTCATTTCAACTTCATTAAGATGCATCTACTAAGTTATTTTTGGGGTCACATATACCTATTTGACAATATTCAGATATATTCCATGCAGTTTTGCAAGCTTAAGCATAAGGAACAAATCAAGGATGGGTGACTTTAGTTAAATAAAAATGATAGTATAAGATAGATTCTACACAGCTATAGCTAATAGTATATAATTTGACTGAGACTTTTGAATCTTGATTCTCTTCAATATCTTAGAGCTGATCTCTTGACTGATATCACAGATCATTTAGATACAACAAGTACCATATCCATACTCATCACCCATCATGGAATTCAGAAGGGATATCATAATGATGTCTCCAATATGATAGATTTTTGCAAGATCTTGGGTATCTCACCCAAAAGCATTTGTGAAGAATTGATTTGATATAGCAGGTACAGCCTTTCTATATAACACTACCTTCCTGAAGATCCTACTACATCCTGATCACTTTCAACTGCACTACTAATACAACTTTAAATCCATATTCTAGTATTTCAAGCTACTGATATTTATAACATCTACAGAGTGCACTCCACTAGTACATGATTCTTTAGGAACAAAGCAAGTTACAATGATTAGCCTTGAGTACAGATAAGTAGTGAGCATATGTATAGTATACTCTTGGGACATTTCTTAGGAAATATCCTGGTACTCTTCAAAATCAGAGACTACATGCAGAAGGATACAGTCTACCAGCTAACAAGCATTCAAATATTGCATGCAGTTAACTCAAGATGCTTATCTAATATTTAGATTCTTACTACAGTACTCTAAGAGATAATGTATGAGAGTTTGCTATAGTAGATATAAAGATGATCCTAAGTGTGGTACACCTCATTCCCAAGATAGACTATTAAGGACTTATTAACAGTTACATTGATTTAAGGATATTTAATAAAATTTATTGAGGAATTATAAGATCAGACAATCAGGCAACTACTATTAGTATGGGCAAGTATTCTGCATCAAGTATAGTTGAATAGTATAGAGAATATTAAATAGTAGGGAGAATATTATAGTATCATTCATTGTAACCTCTATATAGAAACTGATATGTAGAAATAAAATAATTGATACAACTAAAAGTATATTATGTAAAAGATTACAGTAGAGAGTTCATCAGTACATAAGATTATAACTGTGATAAGTTATAATATAGTAAGACATTATAGCATCCCAATATTACCATAATACAGTAGATAATCCAGATAGATTATAATGAATTACCATAATGCTTTGTAACCTGATAGTGAGGAACCAATAATGGCAACATATCAGGATGCTAGGAAGATTTAAGGTAGAGATAAGGACACCATAGGAAGGAAGGCATTTGTGATCACTCTTCAGATGGAGCTATAGTATCATGATAAGAGACAGAATATCAGCAAAAATAATTGCATGCATTCTGTGCATTCTGTGCATTCTGTGCATTCTGTGCATTCTTTGCATTCTGTGCATTCTGTGCATTCTTTGCATTCTGTGCATTCTTTGTATTCTGTGTATTCTGTGTATCTTGTGCATCATGTATATCCTATGCATCTGATGCATAGGATAACTACAATATAAACTGTTAACCAAGATGCAATATTGCAAGGATATTGTATTTGGAAATTTTCTTATGTGCAAGCCTGCATCCTGGTTATGTCTGAACATTAACCCCATTACTAAGTACATCCTGACAATTTCTGATCCTGCACTATTGCATCCTAATAACTTCTGATCCTGAGCAGTTGCATTCAGATGACATCTAACACTAAACTGTTACACCCAGATAATGTCTGATGCTAAGTTATTACATTCTGGTGATATTTGATCATGATATCTTCTGTCCAGATGTAGACATCAGCTTCAAAATCTATCAGATGTAAATAAGATCTGGAAATAGCTAGTATATCATATTTCAAGATGAGCAGTATGTATACAAGATGCCTGAGATAAATGAGACTATGTTAGGATATCAGGAATCTTGATTGAATTTCTAGAAAGAGTTGTAGATATGATTAGGATGTGAGAAATCTATAATATCCCACTCTGGTATTATTTGACAAATTGACTGGGTATCAGATACCAGAAGCTAGTACTATCATCTCACCTCCTGGACAAGACCTAGCTCCTCAGGCCCTAGTTGGATCCTATCTGGAAATAATTTCTATGTCTAGTACCATCTAGTAGTATGCCACAGATAATCTACTAATCTATTATATTCCAATGCAATAATATGAACTACCTTGTCCTAAGCATACTTGTTTTCTCTGAAGCTATTATGAACTAGAATTGACTAGCTTTATATTGCCCATACTACATTGCCATCCTATAGATCTCTAAAAATTAAATTCTTATTCTGAACTTCTAGATAACCTGTTGCTAAATATTCAGCTTTAAGGAATAATTCATTACTCCATAGACACCAAATACTTGCAGGATTGAGATCTGCTTCACAGGAGTCCAGTCTAGGAACATCTCAAAGACTATGTGCAGATCTCATAAACTCAGATATCTTCAGGGAACTTGATTCAATATAGACCAAGGGAGCTAGCAACAATGCATTTGAATATTAGAAACAAACAGAAGATCTTTGGAATCTATAGAATATAATTGGGACAGAGAAAATTTAAACATGGTCAGTACATGCTATCATTTGGTGGGTTGGGTATATACTCAATGAAAAGAGAAGAATAGTAGTTCTTGAGTATCAGGGATCTAAAAAAGGTCCATGCAAAGTGGCTGGAGGGTATGTGGACAAAATGGGTCCATGGTGGCAGAAATAGGACAGGAAGTGGATGCAGTGGATGCAGTGAGTGCAGTAGATGAAGAGGCTATAAAAACCAATATTCAGAATGTAGGCAGTGGACTGGACCCAGGAGATCTGTACCTGGATACATAGAAGAGGTAGGGTGCATGAAATGGATCTGCTGCATCTGGAGACAGACAATATGTGTTCAAGGTAAGCTTTTTTCTTTGCTGATTTTATTTTAGTCTTTTCACCAAAGTTTCTTAATGGGCTTATATGGTGAACCGATTGCTATAGAAAGGTATAAATATTTTCCGGACATGACTACACTATGTAGAGATTGTTCATTACTTGTCACCCATAGAATAGGAACAGTCCTTGTGATACCACTGGACTTGTTAGGAGTTGAGTCTGTGAAGTGCCCTGTATGATAAAAGGTTGGTTGGTTGTTTAAAGATTTGAGCAGCTAAACAAGCATGTATTTATTCTATTCTCCCATTTTCACTGGTAAGCAAGAAGGAAATGAAATACGAGCATGGGGAAAAGATAGATCACAATAGACTGCCCAATTCTAGGGTCTTTTTTTTCAGCACGTCGTATTGACAAAATGCAATCTGCTTACCCAAAAATCTATCAAAATCTCGAAAAGAAAAAAGCTGGAAAAATACGGGTAGACTAGAACTATGCATAATACTGTAATAATATTAAGGAGTGAATACCGGTATTAGAAAAAAATTTTTGAGGACAGTCACAAGCTGTAGTGTGATTAAACGGTTGGAGGTCAGCTTGGACTTACTATAATTGAGCACAGTACAGTCTATTTGCTTCCTTGTAAGAGAAGCATGAGGGGTAGTTTTTATTATAGGTACTCGTACAGCAGTATCAACGTGGGCTAATGCCTGATAGAGTTTCCCCTAGAAGAAGATAACTAGTGGGGAGAAGGGGAAATGCTAGAGATGATGTGCATAGTCAATGCGAGGTGAGATGGGGCTACTGTAGAGCGGAGTTCAAGGAGGTTCCAATTGGCACAATATATTACAACAAGCGTGCTAGACATTAGAATATCTGCCACCCACTACACCCCCCGCGATTTAAACCCTTTACTACGGTAGCTATGATACCCAAGATATCACCACCTCTCTACCACTCCTATCTGATGTTATTTTGTCCTCGCCCAAAATCTTGATGCCAAAAAAACTATATTTTGACTATAAATACGCGCCTAACCAACCAATAACCTCTTGTATGGTACTCCCAACCAAGGTCACCGCCCATTCATCTTCCCCCAACGGTGACCGCTTAACCCCCCTCCCCCCCTCCTCCGCCCTATCCGTATCATTCAAGCACTTGAGCCTCCTCACAGCAGTTCACCCCCCCAGGCAACATAACCTGCACAACGACGTGAGACATGCACTCTCACTCACCGCCGCATCCAAGAAAGGGGAAAGAAAAAGAAAAAGCCTCACCGCGAATATCACGGCAGTTTTGGAAGAGAAGAAGAAAAAAAAGCATGTAACAACAAAAGAGAGAGAGAGAAGAAAAAGATTTTGCTTAGTTTGGTTGTGGATGGGGTTGTGATTGTTTAGGCTTGTGTCATTCGTAGCAGGAAGAGTATATTGCCATTTGGTATGGTATAGTAGAGAACTTATGCGTAAAGAGTAAATAAGGGTATCCCCCGCTTCCCGGGATGCGTGCCATGGTAACTTCTGGTATTGCACGGAATCCCGTCCTTTCCTAACTAACCATCAGACAGTAGTAGTATGCAAGCTAGCCTACGGTACTGTGCCGTAGGCTGTTATACAGTACATACATTTCCGGTCTTCTTCCCGTACTTCCTCGTACAAGTACAGTACAGTATAATACTCAACCACTCACCAACCCGACAACCCTGCCAAAACTGGAAAAAAATATAAAACCTCAAGTGCTCAAAATACCTCAAATAAAATTTTACTGTAGGAGTGGTAGACGGAGTCGATGTAAGACAGCATGGATTCTTTCAATATTGCCACGAACTGAGTGTTGATAGATAGATACAGTACAGTATTTGCTCTTGCGATTCGCTACCCCCGGCACGCCTCTGATCTCCGGATTTACACACAAAAGGTCTTGAGACGGGTTGGTGCTTTCCTGTAACGGTATAAGACCAGCCTCTAGGATGTGTTGGATCTCGTTAACTAGTGGACAAAATTCTGTCAACTCGTCAAACTAAACCTATCCTGGGCTGACGGAGATAGCGAATTGCAAGAAGCAAATACGGTAGTCTACCGGTACAAGCATTCCATGGCAAAGCGAGCCCACGGTATATAACCTGATTTTCATTCTTTCAAGCCCGGGGGTAAGCCCCGTTTCACCTAACTAAAGGTATCTAGCTGACCGGCATGAGATACTCCCCCCAGCCAAGGGCCCCCTAAAAGAAATCCACCTCCTGGCCACCTGCCACAAATACAACATTAATGACCCACTCATCATCTCGCAAACCCTCCCCCACAAAAGAAACCCTCCCTGAAACCAAGTAACCAGTGATCTAGAGCTCCCCGGAGCAGGGCCACATGTGGACCCCCAGTGCCGACCAGTCCCCCTAAAATCCCCAGCAAGGCCTCCGCAGGGCCGCCCCCTATAGGACTCAAAGGAGTCTCCCCATGAGGGTCCGAAGGCAGGTGAAAAAGGCGTCGGCTCAAGAAGGCGAAGTAAAGTGTCGTCGAGATTAATGCCAAAATATTGTTGATTGCAATGCCGAAGTTACGTCACACAGCCAGAAACAAGGTCCCAAAATCCACCCAATGTGCCTAGGGGTAAGCTAGGACTTCCAAATTTGTGTAACCACACCAGGGCTGCCGGGATACGCCGATCAGAAGTTCCGAGGTGTGGGTAAAAATTTTGGGGGTCAAAGCCATCCCCCCAAGGGAGCAGGTGAAGACACCCCGCGAGCTGGGACTGCCTGGGGGTCACCCAGGACTTACGATGATTGCCCAGGAGAAATAAAAAACTTAACTCCTAAGTCTTACATGCTGAAAGGCGGTCGTGGGCCCCTAAAAGGGGTGTCTGGAACGTCCACAAGAAAGAATGGAAGGCTATCGGAATCATGTTCGTGTCTGTACTAGGCAGTGTCGATAAAGAAGGTATGGACTCGGGCCTCGAGAGGCTCCTCGAACCGTGAACTGTAGTCCCAGCCGTCTGCCAAAGCAAAAAAGAATGTGGTTCCAGAAAAGGATGCCTTTGAAGAGGCAGGCAGTGGTGCTCTCACGGGAGCTCATATCTTGGGCGGCGTATCAATAGCCAAAACAAAGGAAAGCGAGCCAAAGGCATGAGCCTAAGGTAAGAATAAAGACTTTGAAGCCATCGTGAAAATCGCTCAAAGGGCGTTGATTGGGTGAACCCCCCTGCACTCAGCCGACAGCCCTAACCCACAAAGTTGAAGAGAGGTTAGGCCCACGGTATGTAACCTGATTTTCATTCTATCTAGTCCGGGATTATGCCCCGTTTCACCTAATCAAAGGTATCTAACTACCGGCATGAGATACTCCCCCCAGCCAAGGGTCCCCTTAATGAAATATCTCCTGATCCGCCGTCTTGCCTATCCAATTTTCGTTGCCCCCTCACACAACCATAACAAAAGAAACTCCTGCTCCCTTCAATCCCCTATCCCTCACCCCCGTTACCCCCTCGCATAACTTCCTTACGAAAAAAAACTCCATCTCCCCCCCCTTCCCTCTTCCTCAACCTCTTCGACTCAACGAAACCCACCCCGTCACCTCTGTGCCCAGTGGTCGAGTACATTATGAAAAGCTATCTACTAATAAAACCCACCCCGTCACCTCCGTGCCCAGTGGTCGTGTACTTTATGAAAGGCCAGCTACTTATGAAACCCACCCCGTCACCTCTGTGCCCAGTGGTCGGGTATGTTATGAAAAGCTATCTACTAATAAAACCCACCCCGTCACCTCCGTGCCCAGTGGTCGTGTACTTTATGAAAGGCCAGCTACTTATGAAACCCACCCCGTCACCTCTGTGCCCAGTGGTCGTGTATGTTATGAAAAGCTATCTACTAATGAGACCCACCCCGTCACCTCCATGCCCAGTGGTCGTGTACTTTAGGAAATCCATCTACTAATAAAACCAGCCCCGTCACCTCTGTGCCCAGCTGTCGTGTACTTTAGGAAATACTACCCCCCAGCATTATGCCCCTGGGTCGCTGGGCCGCCTGCTCCTCTGTTCCCCCTTCGTCACCTGGGGGTTTCCTTTGGTCTGCCCTTTTTTAGACTTGGATCGTGCATCCTGGCATGTGCTTCCCATTTCGCTGGGGTGTCCCTGACGCTTCTGCCGCAGTGCTCGCATGTCTTCATCTTGTGGGGTCTTCCTTTCTTCGATGGTTGGGAGGTCGGTAGGTTGATTCCTGCCACTGTTGTTTGTGCCTGGTTCGGTGTCGTTCCCTTGTATCTCGGGGGTGCCTTTTTTAGCTCGTCCGGCCAGTTGTCTATCCACCTCAACAGTGTGGCTTGGTCTCTGGCTCTGTAGAGGTCAGCCTTAGTGGGGGTCGTGATGCCACATCTTTCCATTAGGTGTTCCCCTATTATTATGTCTCTCCCACAGGGGCACCTCTGCCTGGTTCCTTCCGCGTTTTGATACGGCCATCCCGCTGTCACCCTAAGGTTTATGATCTTCCTCATTTGGGGTCTTGTAGTTTCTTTCCAGTGTTTGTAACTGTGCTTTGGGGTCCCCTTGTACCTTATGCTTTCTCCTTGGATTCCCCTTTTCCAC
The DNA here is from genome assembly GCA_003788595.2 of Choiromyces venosus 120613-1. NCBI lineage: Eukaryota > Fungi > Ascomycota > Pezizomycetes > Pezizales > Tuberaceae > Choiromyces > Choiromyces venosus. The sequence goes on from ML120383.1 coordinate 551,012, forward strand.
GTTTCGAGGAAGTGTTCCTTCAGGTTGCTTTTTCCCAACTTGAGGTTGTGGGCTGCTTTGATGATCTGTTCCGCTCCTGTCTGGTTTGCCCATTTCTTCGTCCATTCCGTTGGCCGGTCTAGGCAGTGGGCCCTGAGGCTTAGGAGGTTTTGTCTGTAGCCCTTATATAGCCGTAGGGGGGCGATGCCCGTTTCCGCGTATATCGCTGTTAGGGGTACTCTCTTTTCCAGTCTGAAGGTGTCCCGGATGATTTTGTTTAGTGCCACTTGTGCCCTGTCTATGTCTCCCAGGTTGCCCCAGACCTCTATCCCGTAGGTGAGTTGGGGAAGGATTAGTCCTTGGATAAGTCTGAGGGAGGTCCATGCGTTGAGTCCTCCCATGTTGTATCTGCTAGTTAGGGCTTTGAGGAAGTTGCTAGTCTTCTTGGCTTTCGTAATCCACTGGTCAACGTGGTTCTTCCATTTGAAGTCCGGCGATATAAAGTAACCTAGCCATCGTAGTACTTTTTCTTCCTGTGCTTTGAAGTCACCTACCCCCGGGGACAGGCGGTTATTCTCTGGGGTGTTCAGGTGTATCCTTTCCATTTTGAGGTGGGACAGGTTGTATCCGTGTTCGTTGCACTTGGTGTTGACGTCGTCTATGGTGCCTTGGTGGGCTGCTTGCCCCTTTTCCCGGTTTGCGTAGGTGGTCACAACCAGTATGTCGTCGATGTATGTTAGGAGCTTTGTCGACGTTCCGTTCATCCTTTTCGGTTCGAGGCCTGCTATCTCCCTTATGCTTATCAAGAATAGTATGGGTGACAACAGTGATCTTTGGGGGGTTCCTCTGTCAGTGGCGAAGGTCTTGGAGCTTTTCCCGTTGAACCGGTAGTGCGTGCTTCTGTTTGCCGCCCAGTGTTGTATCCATCGGCTCAGGTGTTCGTTCTCATTTCCAATGGTTGCACAGACTTCTTCCATCCGGAGGTGGTCGAACCCCCCTTCTATGTCTAGGGCTGTCAGGCAGGTGTATGGTTGTTCGGACCTCGTGACTGTGTCGTTCAGGGCCTGTATCGCATCGGTTGTTCCGTTGCTTTTCCTTCCCCCATACATGTTGGGTGTTAGCAGTCCCAGTTCTGCTATTCTTATCACTACTGCTCGCTCCAGGACTTTTGCTAGTATGGACTGTAGTTGGATTGGTCTCCAGCTTTTTGCTAATATGTAGGATTTCTTCTTTTCTTTCCTTATTAGTATTGTGCTGCTTTCTTTCCACCCGTCCGGGATGCCTTGCTTCCATGCCCTGTTCATCATCGCTGTGAATAGGGTTTCTCTGAGTCTCCTAAATTCTTTTACTGCCTTTCCGGGGATGCAGTTGGGGCCTGCAGCCGCCCCGTTAGGCGTGGCCTTTAGTGCTGTGTCCAGTATCCCTATGTCTAGTTTCTTTGCCTCCCCGGACACGGGTCTTAGCGGTCTCCTGTGCTCTGCTCCATATAGTGCTTCGTGTAGTTCCTGTGCTATGTGGGGGTGTTCGGCCGCTAAAGTACCATCCTTCCTAGTGAGCACTGGGATGGGTTGTTTGGTGGTTCTTGGTTTGATGCAGGCGAAGCATTCTGGGTCCGTTTCCTCCTGTAGCGCTTTCCCGTTCACTTTGAGTTTCACGTCGGCTATTTCCTTCCTATAGGCTTTTCTTTTAGTAGCGAGTGTAGGGTTCAGGGGGTCAGTCCTGATTTCTTGCATCAGTTCTTTTCGCCTTTCGGACAGTTCCTTGTTCCAGAAGGCTTTTCCTCCTTATTTTGCTCAGGGCGTGTGTGCCAGGACAATTCTCGAAATTTCCCTCTGGATGTAGCTTGGGTCGTCGTCGTCTTTGATTAGGAGTAGTTCTGTCCTTATGCTGTCCCAGTTTGCTTTATCGTATCTCGGGGGTCCGAGCGTTGATTTTCTCCATTTTATTCCTGTCCTGATGCAGATTGCTCTGTGGTCTCCAGATGGTATTTCGATGTTCTTGACTCTCAGGTTGTGGTGTCTGTCTCCTATTACCAGGTCTATCGTGGTGCCTGTCGGCCAATTTCGTGAGGGGGGGTGCGTTATCATGTACGGGTTGGCGACTACCAGGTCCCTTTCGCACATCCATTTTCTGAGTCTAGTTCCTGCGGTGTTTGCTGTTCCTGTAGACCAGGCTGGGTTTATCGCATTCAGGTCTCCTATTACTAGGTTGTTATCACCTCTGTTTTATTCGTCGTCTGGGTCTAGTCTGGGGCTCTCGCTGGTAGTGTTTCGTCCGTAAATTGGGGGTCTCTGGTAGCCTAATGTTATCTCTGTTCCCCCCGTCCACAGTGTGAGGAACTGTGTATTAACTCTTTCTACCAAAAACATATAAATATATTCGTTTTTGATGTAGGTGGCACAGCCGAACCTACGTGCCTCTGTGTTGGCATAGCATGTGTAACCTTCTATGTGTATCCAGTTATCGTTTTCTAGTGAGCATTCTGCTAAGGTTATAATTTTCGGTTTAAGTTTTTGTGAGGTCTTAAGCAACTCTGTGACAACGTTCATTGACCCGCCAACGTTGTGATAAATTATATCGGTGGTCGCCATAAATTAGTTATGGGGGGTTTGTAGGGGCGGCTCTGCCGGACCGGGAACTACCAAGCTATCTTGGGGGGCTACTTCTCCTGCTCTTTTTCTGGTGGGGCAGTGGTTGTCTCCTGCGAAGTGTGTCGTTTCTTCGCAGTTGATGCATCTTCTGATGGTGTGGGAACAGGGCCTCCCTCTCCCGGCTGTGCAGTATAGTTCTGGGCAGTCATGGTCCTTCGTGTGGTGGCCTCCTCTGCAAAACTTGCAGGTTGGTGGTAGGCGACAGTGTACCGCGTGGTGTCCCATCTGTAGGCATCTTGCGCAGCAGGTGGAGGAGTCTCTTCTCGCGTATCTGACGAAGGAGCACCGTTGTCCAAAAATCGCCATACTGCCTTCCTTCTTCTTGAGTTGGGCGCTGACCCAGTCGTTCATTTCCACCGTTGCTATGACCAATGACTTGAACTTGTTGTCTGCCTTGAGTGCTGTTGGGGATCTGATCCATTTGGGTCTGTCTATGACGCGGATGACCGGGTTATAGTCTGAAATCTCTTTTTCCAGGTCCTTCCAATTGGTCGAGTCGGTGTCCCAGTCTGTAGGTGCCCAGTCTTCGTTGTTTCCCAGTGGCACTTTGTGGATGAGGATGTTAACTGTGGGGACATCCATAACGATGCTGAAGCCGAAGACGTCGATACTGTTTAGCGCTTTAATTATTGCGTTGGAGTCTTGGAGGGCTGGTTCTGCTGGGAGGTCTTGGACCATGGTGAGCACCAGGTCGTCGTTGCGGTTATATTCCGCAAAGGCGAATTTGACTCTGGAGGCTCCATTTATCGCGTCCCTAATTTGGACTGTGGAGTGTCCAGTTGCACCTATTCTCCTGCCTTTTTCCACGGAGCAGATTAGGAGTCTTCTCTGCCTTGCATGTGGGGTGGAGGGGGCTGAGGGCCCCTGTTCTTGGTTTTTGGGGGGGGTCGCAGGCCCTTTTCCCTTGTTTCTTTTGACCAACACAAAGTCATCTGTGTTTATTCCTGCCGCTGTCATTGCCGCGTATGTCTGTTTCTTGTTGGTGGTTTTTGGGGCGTCTGTCCGGGCGGGGTGGGTGGCTCTGGGGATGGCTGGGGCTGGTCCTTGGACCTGTTGCTGTTGTTGTTGTTGGGCTTGGGGTCTTGGTGGTTGTCTCTGTTGGGGGACCTGGGTCCTCATTGGTTAGGGTTGCTGGGGCGTTGGGGTGTTCCCTTGTCGTTGTTGTTGGGGGTTCGTATTTGCCTGGATTGCTTCTAGGATTCTGGCCTCCATCTGTTCCAGTTTCTTGTTGAGGTTGTTCTCCAATGCCGCTAGGAGGAGGGCTATGCCTTCATTGGTAGGAGTGGAGTCTCTGGGGCCTATGTCGATCTCCATGTCTTCTTGAAACAATGGTGCAAGTATGGTGTTTGGGCTTTCCTGGGTGGTTACTCCCTGGAGGGCTGGTTCTTGAGTGGCCTTCCCTTTGACCTTGTTGAGCTCGGTGTTTTTCCTCGTTAGGATGTGCACTGAGGGGGAGAAAGATGAGGATGAGGATGGGGATGGGGCGGGTTCTACTGTGAGGTTTCCGGACGGAGTTCCTGGGATTTCCAGGGGAGAAGAAAACCATACCACTCTGGGGAGTTCTTGGGAGGTGGGGGCATATTGGCTGTCTCCTATGCCTGTGCCGTCTGAGTTTTGTCCATCTCCTAGGGCCATAGCTGTGTCCCTGGGGGTCTGGGAGTCGGGAATTTCGATGATTGTTTCCCTCATTTGCACATCCGGAGGGGAGGACTGGGGGATTTGGGAGACTGTGATGGGCTCTCCTGAGAGGGGTGGAAGGAGGAGGCCATGGCGGCCAGTCCTGCGAGGGTCTCTTGGTCGACGGCATCCACCGTCTCGTTTCCAAAGACCTTTTCGAGGGTGGTGTTGAAGCCTGGGAAGGGGGAGGCGATCGGCGGTGCCTCTGCCATCTTGGCCATTTGGACGAAACAAGTGTCCAGGCATCCTAGTTCTTTTCGCACCATTGGGAAGTTGCTTCCTGGGGCTACGATTCTGTTTCCGACATTAATGGCTCTGTTTGCACAGTTCTGGTTGTGCGAGATGACCAAAAACATCGGGAGGAGGGACTGGAGGGATACTCCGTGAGGGGAGCCTGGGGGCAGAAGGGAGGGAGAGTATGGCCTGGGGCTCTTGGTGGGGCTTCTATTGCCCAGAGGAGACGGTGGGAGAGGGGTGTTGAGGACTACATTGTCCCTGGTGGCCTTGCTGTACGGGTGGAAGCCTTGGGCCGACATGGTGGAGGAAATCAAGTTGGTCTTTGGTCGGAACTTGTTTCCTGGGATGTTTGGAAGCCAGGATGGGGCCTTGTGATTGGCTCCACACCCAAAGGGAGGATGTCGTAGGTGAGGGGGTGGTGTTGTAGAATCAGAGAAAACTCTGACTATACCAGAGGGAGTTGCTGATGTGGCAGTAGAAAATGTGAGATGTGACCTGATCTTGGTGTGGGAAGTGAAAAAAGCGAAAAAATCCTATCCAAAAAAGTGGGGATTCGTTCGTTGTAACGGATTTCAAGAAAGAAGAGGCCCACGGTATGTAACCTAATTTTCATTCTTTCAAGCCCGGGGGTAAGCCCCGTTTCACCTAACTAAAGGTATCTAGCTGACCGGCGTGAGATACTCCCCCCAGCCAAGGGCCCCCTGAAAGAAATCCACCTCCTGGCCACCTGCCACAAATACATCATTAATGACCCGCCCATCATCTCGCGGCCCTCCTCCACAAAAGAAAAACCCCTCTCCGGCAGCCAACCACCCCTCCCAGCGTATCTACAGGTTCGATCCTGCTCCTCGGGTACTCCGCCACACTCAGCGGGTACACGGGTGCATAGCCTCAAAGATAACGGGGGCTTGATACCCCAATGACCTCCAGCTTCCCATAGCCGGACACATTAAACCCCAAGATGCAACCTCCGGATCTCCCCTCCTTTGCAGCTAGGAAAAGCAGCCACCACCAATCCCCAAAAGTAGTGTGCCTGGGGGTGAGCCAGGGCTTCCGAAATTTGTGTAACCACACCAAGGCTGCCGGGATATGCCGGTCAGGAGTTCCAAGGTGTGGGTGGTGGTTTTGGGGGTCAAAGCCATCCCCCCGAGGGAGGAGGTGAAGACACCCCATCGATTTGGGATAGCCTGGGGATTGCCCAGGACTTACGATGCTGATTGCCTAGGAGAAATAAAAAACTCAACTCCTAGGTCTTACGTGCTGAACGGCGGTCGTGGGTCCCTGAAAAGAGCGTCTGGAACAAGCGCAAAAAGGAATGAAAGGCTATCGGAATCGTGTCCGTGTCTGTGCTAGGCGGTGTCGATAAAGAAGGTATGGACTCGGGCCTCGAGAGGCTCCTCAAACCACGAACTGTAGTCCCAGCCGTCTGCCAAAGCAAAAAAGAATGTGGTTCCAGAAAAGGATGCCTTTGAAGAGGCAGGCAATGGTGCTCTCATGGGAGCTCATATCTTGGGCAGCGTATCAATAGCCGAAACAAAGGAAAGTGAGCCAAAGGCATGAGCCTAAGGTAAGAATAAAGACTTTGAAGCCATCGTGAAAATCGCTCAAAGGGCGTTGATTGGGTGAACCCCCCTACACTCAGCCGACAGCCCTAACCCACAGAGTTGAAAAGAGGTTAGGCCCATGGTATAGCGAGAATGCTCTTTTTCACCCACGAGGGTTAGGGGTGTTTTTGCCATGGCAGGGGAGATCACCCAATGAATGCCCTTGTTGCCATTCTCATGATAGGCTTCAAGTTTTTATTTTGCCCTTGGGAGGTTCATCGATTGACAGGTTTCGATGCCCCTTGGGCCCCACTTCATCTACCTGTATGGCTACCATGTTTCCTGAGGGGTTTTCTTATGTTAGATTGCTTGTATTGGTTTTCTTTTACTTGAGTTTCAGGGCTTCTTGGTCTACCAGCTGGGAATACAGTTACACCCTGGATGGACCTTTGGGCAGGAATAGGGCAAGGACATGCCAGTGTATGCAATTCCGGATCCCCTCACTTCACTCTTGAGCCTATTATTTATCTTTACCTTTACCCTGCAATGGTTTTTCTTTACCTTTTAGTTGACCCACCACCCCTTCAAGTAACCTATATTAAGCCCTAACTTTCCAGGCTCCCATGAGAAAGGATCTCTTCACTCTCCCTCCAGCACCCACTGACCTTTTGGTACCCCATGACTTCACTTGCCTTTACACCAGCAACCCTACATCCAGTTCTGGCCTCAGCTAGGTGACCTCATTTAACTCCAGTTTTACTTGTACTCTATGATTATGCCTGCCTTTACATGGGCACTACCATTTTCTGGCTCTGGCTGAACACCATCAGGGGGGATCTATTTGACCCCCAAAAATACCCACACACCTACCTTGGCTTGCAACTCTTCAGTGAAATTGTCTTAGTGTAGTTACATTATCAAAAGTCCCAGTATGATATTGGGCACCCTTCAATAGAAGTACAACTAGTGGGTCTGCTCAGCTAAGTATATTACAAAGTCTTGGGATTGTCAACTCCATACAGCCTGATATGATGTCCTGGTCTCAGTCAGGCTTATATGACCTACCCTACTCTACCTGCCTTCTAGAGTGTTCATGTCAGGCTACTAAATAATCAAAGAACACAAATAGTACCTGGGCTAATAGGTCAAGTACTAGGTAGCAAACTAAAGTACTAGCTATAAATTCAATTGGAAGCACTCAAAAGCCTTTGCTATAGACAAGGGAACCCTCCAGGGTTCCTCCCTCTCCCTCATCCTTTTCCTGATCAGCATTAGGGAAATAGTTTCCCTGAATAGTGTAACAGAGCCCAAAACTACCAAACTGCTCATATACATGGACAACATCCTGGTAGTAACTACCTATAAAAAGTAGAGACAAGGATCAAAAGTACATTAGGAGACCCTAGATGTGGTGCAATAGGTATGTGAGGAGTAGAAATACAACCTATCTCTACTAAAGACTGTAAAAATCTACTTAAAAACACACCCAAAAACTACCTGAACCCTAGGATAGGGGGAGTTACAGCTCCAGAGAAGGAAGTAATGAGATAGTTAAGTTGCTTCATATCACTGGACTATAAGTGGAAAGCCCATACCATGTACTAGACCATTAAGGCCAATAAAATAGGATACTTCCTCAAAGCACTCACCAGTAGATATAAAGTAGGAGGTCTCAATAGCTAAACTATACTAAGACTGACCCAGAGACTAATAATCCCCCAACTAACTAATAGCATAGAAGTCTGGCAAAAAAACAAGATAGAAATTACAGAGAGACAGAGAACTCTGAAAAAAAAAAAAAAAGATTATATGTGGCCTTCAAAATGGAACAAAAAAAAACCTTAAACAGCCATATACACCAAACTGGAAATAACAACACTCAAAATCTACTCCAGATACAATCAGCACCTTTGAGGCCTATAAGTAGAAACCCTAAGAAGACCAATGTATTGGATCAAAGAATTACTGGAGAAATCTACAGTACAAGGAACCATCAAGATGGTCCTAAGCTTTAAACTGGGTGAATGCAACCTTAAGGACTACTTCACAGAAGCCTGGAAAGAGTACATAGCAACTGAAAACATCAGGTATAAAGGGAGACCTAGATACAGTTACAAAAACCTATAAAGAGTAACTAGAACCCAGTTCTGAAACCTACTATACCTAAGGGTTACAGCAGTCTAGCCAAACCAGAATAGGTAAGCAAGAAGGTAGCAATGCTCATATGACTGGGATATCATAACTCCAGACCACCTAATGGAAATATGTGACATTGTTAAATCCACTAGAGTAAAACTCCACAAGGATAAAGACCAAAAAGAACTCCTGTGCTGGATCAAAATATAGCCAACATCACTGAAAGGAAAACTACCTACTAAGGACAGAGAAAATATAGATAAGGCTGAAGCTCAGGGAGTGAGTATCAACCTCCCTATATTGTAATGACAGAGAACTAGTTAAATCCCAAAGAGGCGAAACTTCAAGGTAAAGGGCTCATATATAATATATAATATACAGTAACCCAATGGAGAAAAGTGAGAGGTATAGGGCAAAATATATGAGAGCTCATGTGGTGAGAAACACCTAGAGGCCAAACAAAGAAAGCAAATATAAAAAAGGGAGGAAACTAATGGAAGGAAAACAGAATGAAGAGGCTAAGAGGACAGTTTAGCATAACAGTAGGGGACTTAGGAACCCAGGAGAGTAATACTGGGAAGTAGTAACCTTTCTTAACATACTTGATAGCTGAGTGCAGAGGCAATGGGACTAGTTCCTTATGTCTACCAGAGCTTTATTAGTACACAACTACTGGGCATAGAGGTGATGGGGTGTGTTTCCTTTGTTGATATAGTTTTATAGATACATAACCAATAGGCATAGAAGTAACAGGGTGGGTTTCCTTTATTAGTATGATTCTATTGGTATACAACTATTGGGCATAGAGGTGATGAGGTAGGTTTCCTTTATAGATATAGTTTCAGTCATATACAACCACTGAGGATAGTAGTAATAAGGTGAGTTTCTTTTGTTAGTATAGTTTTATTGGTATATAACTACTGGGTATAGAGATGCTAGTGGTAGGGTGGGTTTCCTTGTTATAATAGAATGGGATAAATAGAAGGTTGGAGGAGAGGAAGTTTCCTTTATGTTAGACTAGGTGAGGGGATAGCAAAATATTCGATTGGCTATTTGGTGGATTGAGGGAAAATTTTCTTTAAGGGGGACCTTAGCTGAGGGGGGTATCTCAGGTTGAGTATTAGATACCTTTAATTAGGTGAAATGCAGCATATCGATAGGCACTAGATAGAATAGAAATAAGGTTTAGGTGAGAATGCTCAGGCTCATACTAATAAACCCTGTCCTATACAACTAGCATGGCCATCCCCACTATGTTGTAGATTACTGTAGCATGGTTTTCCAAGTACCATATGATATAAAAGCCTGGTCTGCCCTAGGATATGAATTTGAATTGAATTGAATGCCTTGTGTGAATGTCTATTTTGTTAAATCAGCTGAATTGATTCAGATACAAGACCAGGACTTATCTATTGCATTCACCATAAGGTGTAGTATAAAGGCCCAAAGTACTAATAAAAGAAATGCATTCCAACCCTATCCAATGCCCCCAATCCCCCATGATAAATCTCCTTCCTCCTCCTCAGATACTCCCTAATACTTAGGGTACATTGTGAGATAGACCCTCTCTTACCAGCTTTCTCTAGGCCAGTAGGTAAACTATGTAAGGGGATCTTTACTAAGGAAAAATCATCATAAAGCAGAAAAGAAAGTACTACCAATAAACACTAAAACAAAGGAAAGAAATATAAAAAAACACATATCTCAATTTTTCCAACATCCTAGCCTCAAGAGTAGAGTGGGAGGGTATACAGGGAAACCCTTATCCTTGTTTGAAGGGTCCAAAGAACCTTTATAACAGTAATGAAAGCACAACCTGGGTGCAGGACATCATGGGGGAGATTAACAAATTTGTCTCTGTTTCAACAACCAGGTAGAAAGGAGGTTGCAACTGGAGGTTATAGTCTTTACTTTGCATAGTATGGATAAGGGGCACTAAGCAAGGAGGTAGTGGTTTTAACTTCACTTAGTGAAGGTGACTAAGGAAAGAAGGATGCATTCTTATCCCTTGATGAGGACCATCCCATAAGCCTATAAAGCTCCAAGTTCAGATTGTAGGGTAGGATCATGAGATTTGGTTTGGTGTTTTACCCCGCCACCACCTTCCTAAACAGGAAGGCAAAAAGCAGGGTCTGGAAAATTGAGCTTGCTGTCCGAATCTCTAGAAGATACAGTATCATAAACCCCACCCCCCGGATGAGGAAGGGGGAGGGCACAGCTTGTATCATAGATAAATGGTATTCTATAATGGTGGATCCCCCTAACAATGGATGGAACAAAAAAAACGGAAACAAGGGAAATAGGTTTCAGGGCAAAGGACACTCACTGTAACCTAATTTTATTCAACTATCTAGCCCGAGGTTATGCCCCATTTCACGAACCTAATCGTATCTAGCTACAGCATGAGATACTCCCCCCAGCCAAGGGCCCCCTGAAAGAAATCCCCCTCCTGGCCACCTGCCACAAATATATCATTAACAGCTCGCTCACTGTCTCGCAGCCACTCCCAGTACATAAGAAACCCTCCCCGAAACCAAATTACCAGTGATCTAGAGCTCTCCGAAGCAGGGTCACATGTGGACCCCCAGTGCCGACCAGTCGTCCTCAAATTCCCCAGCAAGGCCCCCGCAGTGCTGCCCCATATGGGACTCAAAGGAGTCTCCCCAAGAGGGTCCGAAGGTAGTATGAAAGGCGTCAGCTCAAGAAGACAAAATAAAGTGTCGTCGAGATTAATGCCGAAATATTGTTGATTGCATTGTCAAAGTCGCGTCACACAGCCAGAAAAAGGTCCCGACATCCGCTGATGTGCCTGAGGGTAAGCCAGGGCTCCCAAGTTTTGTGTAACCACACGAAGGCCACCGGGATATGCTGGCCGGAAGGTCCAAGGTGTCAGTGATGGTTTTGGGGGTCAAAGCCATCCCCCACAAAGTGGGAAGGTGAAGACACCCTGAGGATTGGGATTGCCTGGGGGTCACCCAGGACTTACGATAGTTACTTAGGAGAAATAAAAAACTCAATTCCTAGGTCTTACATGCCGAAGGGCAGTCATGGGTTCCTAAAAAGGATGTCTGGAATAGTCACAAAAAAGAATGGAAGGCTATCGGAATCATGTTCGTGTCTGTACTGGGTGGTGTTGATAAAGAAGGTATGGACTCGGGCCTCAAGAGGCTCCTTAAACCGCGAACTGTAGTCCCAGCCATCTGCCAACACAAAAAAGAATGTGGTTCCAGAAAAAGGTGCCTTTGAAGAGGCGGGCAGTGGTGCTCTCAAGGGAGCTCGTATCATGGGCGGCGTATCAATAGCCGAAACAAAGGAGAATGAGCCAGAGGCATAAGCCTAAGGTAAGAATAAAGACTTTGAAGCCATCGTGAAAATCGTTCAAAGGGCATTGATCGGGTGGACCCCCCTGTCAGCGCCACAGAACCTAACCCTGGTGGAGGTTAGGACACTCACTAGCGACGATGTGTGGTTCGCACACAGGTTATTACTTGTTTAATATAACCCCCAAGAGCCAACGACAACAACCCATCGAACAAAAAAAAAAAAAAACGCAACAATCCCTCAACTACTGTACATTTCCCGCAAGAACATAGAGAGATACGAAAAACCCTGTTACTATCATAAAGCTAGCTTAAGAAAATAAACAAACGCTCCCGAAGATATCAATCTCCCATGACCGCTTCCAGGATAACCTATCAGCACGTACTGTACGGTAAAGCCTTAGAGTAAGTATCATAGTATCTCACTCAACCGAATGCAATAAGGAAGCAAATAACGTGACATGACACGGAAGAGAAAAAAAAGATCTGCAGAAGTCTATTATGATTCCAGAAACCGTTGTCGGCTTTGAATTTCTCAATTTTTTTAGCGTTTACTAGCTTCAAATCAGCGGTAGGCGTTCGGGGCTTGCATGCAAAACTCAGCCCAACCCCAGGTCCTCTGGCCTTGGGGGGTAGCCGACCCCCCGAACGCTGGTTGGGGTTTTCGGGCTAGTGAACACTAAAAAAAAAATTTCAAATTTTTTTTTTTTTTTTTCAAAAGCGACAACCTCTTGGGGAAAAAGCTACCGTACTCAATCATCCAAGCAACCCCTAACTTAATCCCACAACTACCATGTGGAAACTTCTCAAAATATCACCTCCATCAGGGAAGCAGAGAAAAGAGAGCAATTCTCTTGAAATAACTACATAACAAACTTTACCATTGTACAGTTACAGTAGACAAACATCCCCGCCCTTCGCGCATCTCGTTCAATACAATATACAATAGCATGAGAATAGCAACTCTTCCTCATCCCATCACCAGAAGATCTAACAAAACTCAAGTAACCCAGACATACAACAAAAACTAACCGGCTGACAAAAAAAAAAAAAACTCACAGTATTAAATGTCAACAAACAACATATAGAGTGACAATCCATGACATATTCAAACCTTTCCTCCCCCCCCACCACCTTCACCTCCTCCTGGACCTCCACCTCCACCACTCACCTACTACCTCTTAGCAAAAAAATTACCAACCCTCTTCTTAGCCGCGTGTTTCCACCCTTTAGACTTCTTCGAAAGCTCCGCCTCCTCCGTTCCCCCCTCGTCCTCTCTCTCTTCCACCGCCACCGACGGCCCCGCCGCGGACGATGACGATGGTTTCGGGGGTATTTGCTTGCGTACTGGAATAGGCCTTAACTGTACGCTTGGAGGCAGACTTAATATCTCCTGAGTTGTGGTAGTGGCGGTGGTGGAAGCTCCGGCCGTCGCCTGCGGGGGCGGAACCCTCGACCGACTTGCAGAACCTCTCCGAGGAGGAAGAGGAGGACGATAAGACCTAAGGGGTGGAGGAGGACTTCTCCCAGATGGAAGATTTTCACGTATTGGTAGGACAATGGAGGGGCGGGTATTATATATTGTCGGTATTTGTGGTGATAGTGGCGATAGCGATAGCTGTGGTAGTGATAGTAGTGGTGGTGGCGGCGGTGGTTGTGGGGATAGTGTTGCCGGTGGGTACGCAAGTGTACTGTTGTAACCGGCGGGCCCTGGATTCAGTGGAGAACTGATATATTCGCCCCATGCTGGTCTTGCCACCGGTGATGGTGTTGGTTGTTGGGACACAAGTGTACTGCTGTAACCGGCGCGCCCTGACCTCAGTGGAGAATTGGTATACTCATTGTCCCAATGGTTCCATGCATTTCTTGCCGCCGGTGATGGTGTTGGTGGTGAGGACACAAGTGTACTATCGTGACTGGCGAGCCCTGGATTCAGTGGAGAACTGGCATAATCGTCCCTTGCAGGTCTTGCCACCGATAGCGCGGGATTTACCCGGGGCCTAAGGCGCGCCATATCTATACGCCGGGATGCAAAGCGGGGCCTATTGGGCCCCATTTCCAGGCTCGTGGGGGGCAGTTCCAAAGGCTGGTTCGCAACCAGGGGTTGCGTATATCTCCAGTCACGCTCGGAGAAGCCAGGAGTGGTAGGAGGTCGTGAACTTGACTGCTCATTCTCCATTAAAGTCGGAGACTGCCTGGGTTTTCCAAAACTAACGCTTAAGGGCACCTGTGTGTTTTGAGGCTGGACCCCAGATAGCGGGGTGGAAGTAGTCCTGAGATCATAAGCAGTAGGTGGGCGAACCCGAGCAGTTGTTGCTCTAAATGCTCTGGGGTGGTTCAAACTGATCCTTTCCAGAGCACTTTGGGCCCCTGAGGGAGATTGTACACTCCTCGAGGGGGGCTGAGAACCAACTGACCCCTCAAGATATTTGCGCACTCTGGAGGGCGGCCAATCGGTGCTTGCATCCCAGGTCACCCTTTTCCTCTTGGCAGATGATGCTAGTTCTAGACTAGATTGACTACTCTCAGGCGTTAGTGGGGGTGGCACTGATACCATACTAGACCTCCCCTTCTGCCGCGTTAGTGGGGTAAGGAAATCGTCCTCTTCCTGTGCGTATCTGTGAACAGGATTGACGGGATTCCTCAGCTCATTAGGGTCGGGAGGAAGAGGACGACTTCTCAAGATACCAGGGAGCTCTTGCTCACTCTTGACCCTAGGTGACATGGTGGAAGCGCCAGAAGCACTACCTGGCGTAACACGTGCTGAACTTGTGGCATTCTCTCTCTTCTGAGTTGCTTTGGGATTCCTGGGCAAGCCCTGTGAGGGCCCAGAAAACTGATCCCGAGTCTCCGCCGGAGATGAATCTGGGTCTGATTCATCGTCACTTGAAATCTCAGTAACTGTCACAGTCGTAGCCGATTCACGTTCAATGGTGCCCAATTCCCCCTGGCCCTGATGGGAATCAGGAGGGTCATCTTGGAATGCAGGAGGAGGATCGCTCTCTTCTAGAGTTGTAGTTCTTTCTGGGGGCTCAACTTCCTCTATTATAGAAAAAAGTGGATTAACTGTTATTTCTTCGTTCAGGTAAGACTCCCCGAATCTTAAGGAAGAAAATACCTTCGTCGGATTTAACTTTACCCCTTCCTCAAAGAAACGTGAGCCTGATCTAGAAAATTCCAAAGGAAGTTGCTCCGACCCAAACACCGGCGGCACAATTGACAGAGGGTGAGGAGCGGGATCAGTAGGAAGGCCAGAAACAGGAGCAGGAGGAGGATAATGACCCACTCCATCAACTTTAGGCATCCTTCCGCGGGTCCCAGAACCCACAGAAATTGGCGGTGGTGTGCCACCCTCGGACGGTACGATCTCTGGCTCCACTCCTTGAAAATTGGGACCAGGAAGAATACCCATAAGCAGTTTCCTTAGTCCTTCCATCAATCCCTCGTCTATATCCAAAGAGGGGAGCCGGCGTCTAACCAGAGGGGCGACAAAGGGGGATGCTATAGCTATGACCAAGGGGGTATTGGGAACAGGAGCTGTACTCTCGAGTGATTCAGCATCATCACTGCTGGCACCACCATCTTCTCCTTCGTCTCCGCTTGCATTCGGGTCTTCGTTGTCCGCCGGTGGAGTGCCTCCGTTAACATCCTCGCTCCCCAAACCCTGACGAAGTCTCTCCAGCCAAGCCCAAAATCTCCGAAGGACCGGACCCCTCCTTCTACGAACCATGAAATAATACGATATTATAGGAACAAGGAGGGCTAAAGTAACCGGGCAGTGCTGGAGAAATATGCCAAGGAAAGGAGAGAATAAAACGAGGATAAAACAGAGGGCCTTGGATGAAAGACACTGGGCAAAGGCCAAGAGAGGAAAGCACGTCATGGGACCCCCCAATGGAAGTGATCCATTCTTTTACCTTTATATGGTTTTGGGAGAGGTGAAGATCCACGACGCCCCTCGTCATCAAACAGCTTTTTCACAGAAAATCATCAAACGAAAGTTGAGTCGAGTGATATTATGTGAACGCGCCGAAAGCAGTGTCCAGCACACTCAGTTCTGTACGGTACTCGTAAGTGAACGCGGCATCACTCTTATTCAAGGCTCTTATCCACCTAGAAATTTCCAGGTAGATTCTATCATGATGGTGGATCTCGGTACACTAAATAGATTACGCAATATCTTCATTAAAGCCTCAGCGTAGGGAAAATTAGGCTCACAGCCAGATATGATTTCACAAATAGAACATGCTTTCGCCTAAGATCCTCCTTAAGAAAATATATATACAGAACTAGTGGAAAGTCTGCATTATCTAGCTTTCAACATCTACAGCGTGATTCCGTACATCTAATCCCATCAACCAAATAACGTAAAATAGGAAAAAGTGAATACTCTTGAACAAAAACAAAAAGAAAAACTATTATACAAAATGCCTAGAGCTTAGCCTTAGGAGCTTGTGCCGCCAATGCCTCTTCATAAAGGGAGTCAAGCTCTTTCTTGTACATTTTCGCGGCCGGGGGTCTCTTGAGCTTCAAGGTTGGTGTCAAGAGGTCATTCTCAATTGTGAAGGGGTCTATGCAGAGACGGATGTTCCTGACCCTCTCATACCCGGTCATCTTGGTTTTCTTCGCGACTCGGTCCATTTCCCGGAGGACAGCACGGATCACTTCTTTATTACCGCAGGCCGCCTTTATAGCCTGTTCGTCAGTTGCAGAGACAGTCTTTTTGAGGACTCTGCTAGCAAAGGTTGAAAATTGATCTCTATCGACACCAAAGATGGCGACAAGAAATGGTTGAAATGAATCACCATAGACTTGAGTTTACTGTTAGCCCCTGAATAATTCTCAAGAAAAGTTGACTCACCATATGCCTGAGCGAAAATATTCATGTTTCCCAGATAAGTGTTCTCCACCTTTTCAGGAGACACATATTCTCCTTGAGCAAGCTTCAACAAGTTCTTGACACGATCAATGACCTTGAACCGGCCCAATTCATCGACCGAGCATATGTCTCCTGTTGCAAACCAACCGTCATGATCAAATACACCTGCCGTCGCCTCCGGCGCTTTGTAATAAGTTTTAAAAACCATGGGACCCCTTGTCAAAAGCTCTCCACGGGGATATGGTTTGTCCTTGCTAGTATATCCCATATCAGGGACATCTCTGAGCCTAACCTCAACATTGATACATGGAGGTCCGCAGTTCCCAGCAGAGTTATCGCCACCCAGTTGACCAATAGTCGCAGCATAAGCTTCAGTCATGCCGAAGCCTTCATAAAAGTCATTTGCAAGGGCCACGCGGAGAAACGAGATGACCGTAGGTGAGATTGGTGCAGAACCAGTTACACTTGCACGGAGACGATCAAAGCCAAGTCCCGCTCTGACCTTATTTGCCCAAATGCGGTCATAGAGCATGTGCTTATTACTACCAGTCTTCTCCATATTTTCAAGTTTAGCGTTCACGACATGACGTGACAAGGCGCCTTTGAACCCAGGTTGCTCTATCGTGGCGGCTTTGATCGAATTGTGAAATCTGTTGTAAAGACGCGGGACAGATATGAAGGTGGTTGGGCGCAATGTCTTGATATCATCCACGAGCTCAAGAATATTCCCATGGAAGTAACCAATAGCTGAACCTCCCCACAAAGCAACTTGCTCGGCCAGACGAGCAAAGATATGAGCTAATGGCAGATATGAGAGCATTACATCTGTTGGGCCACCATACGTTACGGTGGTCATCGCACAAGTGACAGCCCCCACGGCGTTGCCGTGGGTCAGCCATACACCTTTGGGATTTCCGGTTGTGCCCGATGTGTAGTTTATGGTTATGGGATCATCCCGAGTTGGTGGCACGCAAGGTTTTGGATGTTGCTGTCCGATGGATTCGACTTTTAAATTGTCAGTTCCATTTTCGGTAATCAAACCAAAGATATTCAAGCGCAGAGTTACCTTCTGCCAAGGAGTAAATTTGGACACCCTTCTCTTTCGCCCAAGCGCCCAATAAAGCTTTTTTAGTGTTTCCCGAAGGTTCTCCTTCCTGCTCAAGAGGATCAAGGGAAACAATAAATTTGAGGGTTGGTATCCTATCCCTCATGGAAAGCAACGTAGGGACATGCTATAGAGAGTTAATTCAGTAAAAAAAATCAACATGAAGGCGTCATGGATACACACGGTTAAGCTGCAAACAACAGAGTGAAGCTCGGCATGGTTGATAATATATTCCGTAGTCTCTGGTCCCAACGTATCGTAGATACTAACGGTATAAAGTGATTGGGACATAGCTGCCAAATCGGTAATCTGCCATTCCGGACGATTTTGTGACCATATACCAATACCATATTGTTTCTCGATAACCTTTTATGCTCAACTTTAGCTACCCAAGTTTTGAGGCTCCCCGTCCTGAGGGAAACTTACGCCATGAACTGTGTGTAGATAGGCAAGGCCAGTACCTATATCTGCACGTTTCTTCTGGACTGTTTGGTAGTCCATCCAGACATAAGGACTCCAAGCGCCGGTTGTCTCATTCTGTTCTCGCCACCCCAAACAGTTGTTGTTGGGCCATTTTTGACCTATTGAGCACGCCAGTCAGTTTATTAATGCATACCGGGAAGCATAGGATAAGGCCGTACAAGCTGCTTCGAAAGCATCGTGAATGGTGCTTATCTAGAGAAATTAGTATAAATCAGCAATTGCTCGTTCAAGCTAGATAAAAGGGTATCATGGGATTTGTCACGATGGTAAAGAAATAAATCTAAGGGGGCTTACCTTTGGGTCTATAGATTTCATTAACTCCCCCTTAGGGTCGGCGCGCCAATTACGAAAGATTGGTGTGTGCCCCTCCTTCTCAGAGCCAGCTAATGGAACAGCATGAGGACTTCCCGGAGGAGGTAGAGGAAGAAAGGTCTTTCCATACTCTAGAGCAGGATCGGTGTACATTGTGAACTGTGAAGGTGAGAGAAGACTACCGATTAACCAACTTTTAAATTCTTGGAACAAGTATAAGGTGTGGGGATGGAACGGGGAAGGGAGATAAAAGGGAGGGAATATCTGGGGTAAGTTTGAAAGAGAGGGGAAGCGAAGTTCAAGTGTGAGAGAGTGAATGTAAGTTTTTTTTTTTGATTTTTATTATTATTTTATATTATTTTTCGGTGAAGCCGAAAGCACCGAGTCCCGAGGAACATTTTACAGACAATGAGAACGGGACCATGCATGATTGCTTGGACATTCTGACAATAGATCCTATCGGAAGGAAGGTAAGTGTATACAAGGTGATTGTCACATGCTGGGTGGGAAGTTAGAACCCCTTATGCGGAATAGTATAGAGACACACACATAATATTGTCACAGGTCACAGAAAAATTTCATTGTCACGCCCATAACTTTGCAATCCCCTGCTGGAATGTGAAGATAAAGAGGTAAGGCAATTAAGTTAGCTTTTATGATCACTCACCAACAAACCAGGAAATTCGGACGAATTGGTTGCCATCGTGATCAATTTTGGAGTGGAATTCTCCTGTGGAATTCAAGCCTTATTCTAACAGTGTAACTTACCAAGACTCCATTAAAAGTGACAAATGTCACAATGTGCCTATCAGTGTCTGCACCGTTGCTTCAGGCTTTGGTAATCAGACCATACCCGGTATTGGTCCCGGCTAAGGCCACTACTGTGGATTTCGATGAAGGACGATTTGATATCATCCCTTCGTCTGCTTCTGAATTTCACAACTTTTTACTGTAAGTGTACAAACTTTCACCAAAAAGAATCGCTATAAAAAGGAGTCTAGAAATTTTATGACTTACAGTACGAGGAACCTAGCAAAGAACTTGAACACACTCCCTTCTCCAAGGCTCAAATAGTCTAGCAAAAGATTGTGAAATCAAAGGGGGGATCAGCAATGTGAAAGTATGATGTTGTTTGGCCAAAGTTCTAAGGATTAACATTCACCGGAAGCTGTATCATACCCTATTGTTTATGTTTACTCAGATAAAGTCCCCCACCCGATTGGGATTATACAGTATCATAGTATCAACTTTATTTCAATTTATCTGTTCTGTAGTTACAACGATAGTAAGCATTGTGCCTGCTCGTCGCTTAACTTAAACGACTGGAATGCTGGGGAAATACTGGCATTATTTTGGTAAACTACGAGTATCGATGAACTGATCTACTGTACCTGTACAGATAGTACCATAAGTCAAGTTCTCATATAGATTTAGGATCATGAGTTTGAGGCTTTATGTTGACTGGGTGAGGGCAAAACAACTGCATGAAAAGTAACCGCGGCCTTACGCGAGCCACCTGCCAACCTGTGCCCAGGACCCAAGAGTCCAGGACTCAAAGATTAATGCAAGAGTGGGGCACAAACCAAGAGTCCAAGATGGTGTTTGGTCAAAGACCCAACGCCTCGGCAAGACATGGATCCTCCGCTTTCAAGCACATTTTATGATACTCTAACTTTTTACGTGCGTCACGCCTATTTACCGCGGCGTCATTCGACAGGGTTGCAAGCATACAGTACCGTACATACCCAAAAGAACTTCATCCGAAATTTCAACCTCTGCCTACAATGATTTCATAGGCAGCAAACACCTCGTCTAAGCACCTATCCTCTTACACAGCTTCTAATCTAACTTCCGGAACAAATCAACACGGTTAGAAGAGTGGAATACAAGCACATAAACGGTAAAACATCATATCCTCGGTACCCGTATAACAGATACCATGGACCTTCTTACTCCTATCCGAATCTCAGCTCTCTCCTCCTCTTCCCAACAAAACGATACCCCCCTTCTCACCGCTATTACCAAGCCGACCGACTCCCCCGAAACCCCTATCGCCGAAGCATCCATCTCACAATCTATATCCGATCTGGATGATATCCTTTCTATTCTCCGCTCAAGGCCCTCGGCTGAGCTCCTTTCCCGAATTCTTGATTTGCTGACCACAAACGTTCAGCCTCACTCTATCTATGACGTTCGAACTCCTACACCAAAGGCTTCGCAGATTGTCAATACATTGCTAGAAATTACCGTCCCCGACTTCTGGAACTTTCTCGCGAAAAAGGAAAAAAGGCAACTATCGGAATGTTTGAGATCAGTCACAGGGCTTGGAGGGATAGTTTCGAGACTTCGATTTTTTTCTAAAAACAAGAAAGATGCTCCAGGCGATGGCTCTCTTGACATACAAATCGAAGAGCTTTTCGATCTACTACACTCGGTTTTAAGAAGCAAAGACTTTATTCATCAAATCTGGGAGTGGGGGAGCCATGGTTCAGCGAATTCTAAACAAACAGTGGCTTGGAAAGAATATACTTCATTAATGGCTGGTGGGAAGCTCCTTTCCGTTGCAGCAGAGGCCGATAGACTGCTAGGCATAGGAAATGAGGGGGCGGGGAGATGGATAGGGAACGAAGGTTTATTTATATCTTGGCTTGGTCAGGAGATTGCTTGGGCAAGTTTGGAAATTGACATTACAAACGAAGCTGAATGGAAAGCTTTGGATTCAATCATTGTGAGGGCACTTAGTTTGGGTCACCGTGGTAAGTCACCATATCACACAGACGAGAAGTTGCGGGCTTATTACCCGGAAATAAATCTGATGTCGAGTGATTATAGATGAATTCGTGGAAAACATTAGTTACCCTCACATTCGGCCAGAAGGTGGGCTAAAGAGACTACATAAATTGATATCTCCTCTTCCCGCTCATACCAAACATACATATTTAACCTCTCTACTTCGTAAACTCTCTTTGAAGCACCTTTCTATATCACCCGAGATGGATCAAGGAAGTGAATGGTGGAAGGAAGATGCCAGCAGGGTATCGTCCGTTGCGGGTCTCATAGACACTTTAATGGATGACGATGAAGATCTCCGAATCTTAGTAGTAGAATGGTTGGCCGGTAGTCAAGGTGGCGGGATTGGGGATCCTATAGGAATTCGGAGGGCTCTCGTCGTTGTTCTAGCGAAGGATGCTATAATACTCAAAGGGTTGTTTGAAAAGAGTTTACAACAATTTTCAGATCAGTTATGGATCAAACACGCGCCCATACTGCAGCAGGAAGGTTTGTTCGACCTCTCTTTGTACTTGATTCTCTCGTCAGCCCGTATCGGCAGTCGAGAGTATTCTTATAATGCATTTATCTGTTATTACTATAAATATATTTTATGCTTATTGTTTCTCTCCTGTGCCATTTCTTAAAGTGAACGCTCAGATACTCCTTCTCTGTGCTGGGTATCTCCATCGCCAAATTCCTTCGTTTATGACCCGTATGGCGCGTTCTTCGATATTCTTGAATGGGATATCTAATCGGATTGGAGCTACGTCCGAACGAGCCCGATTCCTTGGGATGGTTGTCGGAGAGTCGTTCTCGGCTTTTGTCGACAAAGAAGGGAGCAAGATGAGCTTCGGAGTTCATGAAACTTCTACGCAGGATGCTAAGTGGTGGAAGAGCATTCCTAGTATAGAAGATACAGTGGGGTCTGCCTCAGGTCTACTATCCTCTTCAGAATTAATCGTCAAAAAGAAGAAAAAGCAGCCAACCATCCAGCCAAAGACAAGGATGACTTCGGTGATCCAAGTCATAGAAGAGGTAAAGGATGATGAAGAGGATGGCGAGGATGACGACGATTTGATGCCTTACGCAAAGCCTGATTCTGATTCAGAGGACTCGGAAGAGGATGCAGCAGATGTTGTCAGAAAGAAGGATACCACACCAGTGTAAGTCCCCTTAATCACAAACCATCACTCACTAACAAAATAGCTACATCCGAGACCTCCTATCTATGCTTCGCGATACCGAATCCTATGACCGTCAACAGCTATCTTTAGGATCTGCCGCCTCTCTCATCCGACGGAAAACGGCTTTCGGAAAAGAACTTTCAGATCATGCCGTCGATCTCACCTCATACCTAGCTGGGATGCACGACAAATACGACATGGACAAGTTTCAAGAGATGCGTATGCAAGCTCTGATAGCATTGGTTGTCTCTCTTCCAACAACAGTAGGACCATTACTAGCGAAACTATTCTTCGAGGGGGATTACTCCATGGGCCAGCGCGCCGGTATTCTATCTGCAATCGGGATGGGTGCAAGAGAGTTGGCTGGATTTAAGGATGATGACCTCCCACTCAGCATCGAGTCAGCCAAGGGGAAGAGTAGCGCAGAACTATTCCCCTCGAAGCGCCTTCCCGCCAGGGGAGATGCCATTTGGAGCAAGGATAAGCCCAAAACTCCATTAGAGAGAATAACTGGCACCCTAGAACAACTCATGATCCAGCCCATGGCAGCAGAAGCAGCAGATCAAGCAGCAGGGCCGAACATCCTCAAAGTGCGCACATTCTCTAGCAGAATCGAGGTGGAAAAGAAACGTGCAAAGCCCGCTGAGAACAAACTTAGCAGAGTAGTTGCCGAAGCTTTCTTTTTCCCATTGACGGGAAGATGGTGGGCCGCATTGAAAGACTAGTAATCCCCCTTCTCTATTTCTAAAATCTTAAAGCACATCTAACACCCAACAGTTCCGGTCGTGGCATCCACTTTACCCCCTTCCTCCTAACCACCTTCCTCAAAACCCTGGGCATAATCCTCCATGCAACCGGGCCATCTGCACCTGCGCTCCCACAGATGACCAATGAGATTTGGGAGGTCACGTTCAACCTCCGCCACACAGGTGAAGAAACCGTGCTGGAGGGACTGCTCTTTACATTATTGACGATGCTGGATTTGAACTCCGAGAACGGAGTGGGCCTTGCCAGGGATTACCCCAAAGAGCTGATAGAGACGCAGGAATGGCTTGGTGGGATTGTTGTTGCTGGGAAGGGTGGGAGTAAAGTTCTGGGGCTGGCTTCTGGTGCACTATTGAGGACTGAGGCTATTGTCAAGGAGTTTCAGAGGAGGATCATGGGGGAGGTTGTTAGGGATGGGTAAAGTCATGGGGGGTCACTATGTAGGGAACAGCTGTCGCCGGGAGAGATAGTTTAGCTAGTGTTTAGTGATAACTAGCTTGAATTGGGGATTCTCTTACAGTGATTGTCCCCATTTCTATGCTCCATGGTCATGCTGGATCACTCGGTTTCTCTCGTCTTGTGAAATTGTTGCACTGAACCTTCAACATTCCTTTACCCAAGTTAGCCATCAAGAACCATCTGAAGGTAGGGGAGGACTGTTTTCATCTGTTATAGAGCATTGAGAGGAAGTACATGACCTGAAATCTATAGAAGCTATTTAACCTACCCGTTGAATTCACTTAAGGTTACCCTGCATCACGACCACCAAAGATATAGCAAAACCCCAACCGTCAAACAACCCCACCAACAATACACTCGACCAACCCAATGCCACCCCGCACCCCCACAATGGCATATATCTGCCACACCTGCCTCCGCACCCTCCACCTCCGCCTCCCTCACCCCTCAATTCCCCTCCGAAAACTAACAACAACCACCACCACCACCCCAGACTTCGAAACCGGCACGTTCCGCAAAGACCTAAAATCCACCCTAAAATCCGAGCACAAATCCCGCCAATCCCTAAAGCACAGCGCCTTCCCACCCGCCTACACCATAACCTGCGGCCTAGAAATCCACGCTCAGCTCAACAGTCCACAAAAGCTCTTCAGCCGATCAGACACGAGCATCAGCGCTCCCCCAAACAGCCACATCGCACCCTTCGACGCAGCGCTACCGGGTTCACAACCGCGGTTTAACAAATCCGCTCTGCTACCCGCAATCAGGGCGGCGGTGGCATTGGGATGCAGAGTGAATGCTGTTTCGAGATTCGATAGGAAACATTACTTTTACTGGGACCAGCCGGCTGGGTACCAGATTACGCAGTTTTACTCTGCGCTGGGGAATGATGGGTGCGTGGTTTTGTATGCGCATGATACGCCGCTGGTTGGCAGTGGTGGTAATGGCGGTGAGGGGGTGAAGGTGGGGATTAGGCAGGTACAGTTGGAGCAGGATACTGGGAAGACGATTGCTAGTGCTAATGTTTCACTGGTTGACCTAAATCGTGTTGGCGCGGGGTTGATTGAGATTATCACCGATCCGTTTGACCTCCCCGGCGTTGAATTCGCTTCTGCCGTCGTGAAGAAGCTGCAGGCTACGTTGCGCGCTGTGGAGGCTTGTGTCGTGGGTATGGAGTGGGGGGGTCTTCGCGCGGATGTTAACGTTTCGATACGTCCTAAGGGTACAGATGCTCTCGGACAGCGCTGTGAGATTAAGAATTTGAGCTCGCTGAAGTTGGTTGAGGAGGCTATCACCGCTGAAGTAGCCAGGCAAGTGGGCATCCTTGAGAACGGTGGAGTGGTAGAAAGTGAGACGAGGGGATGGGATGTCGAGAAGGGGACTACGAAGAGGTTGAGAGGGAAGGAGGGAGAGGTGGATTATAGATATATGCCTGATCCAGATTTGGGTCCGGTGGTTATTGCACCGGGGGTTGTCGAAAGCGTGAAAAACGGGTTACCACCGTTGCCAGATGAAGTCCTGGCACAGCTTACGGGGGTGGGATATCACTTGAGTGTTAAAGACGCGCAGACATTGATGATGTGGGATGAAGGTGAAGCAAGGGTTATACCATACTACAAAGACGTTGTAGAAAAGGTCACAACGGCACTTGGACCCGCCGCTCAGAAACAAAAGAAAGGCAAAGAAATTGGGAAAATAGTAGGAAACTGGTACTCCTCCCAATCCCCATACCCCTCTTCCCCCCCCCCCCCTCACACAGCACTAACACCCACAGGCTAATCCACGAACTCGGCGGAACACTAACAACCCGCACCCTCTCCTGGTCCCAAAACCCCCTCTCACCTACAACCCTCGCTTCACTACTAACCCACCTCTTAACAAACCGCATAACCTCCGCGACGGCAAAATCCCTCCTGTCAACCCTTGCCTCCCCCTCCCCCTCCGAAACCCGAACAATAGAACAAATAATCGAGCAAGAAAACCTCGCTATAAAGCCACTGTCGGAGGAGGAATTGGAAGGGATTGTGCGCAGGACTGTGGCGAGTGATGATGACGGTGGGAGGAGCGCTGGTGTGCTCGCACAGATTCGCGCGTTGGAAGGGGGGGATGGCGCGGGAAAGGGCAGGGAGAAGAAGAGGAAGGGATTAGCGAGTTTTTTCGTGGGGAAAGTTATGAAGGAGTTGGCTGGGAGGGTTAAGGCTGAGAGGGTGGAGGGGGCTGTGGAAAAGGTTTTGAAGGAGGTGGTGTAGAAGGAGGGAAGGAGGTGGGGGATTTGTTTGTTTGCTGCTGGCGTTTTAGGGGGGTATTGGTGGGAGAGATACTGTAGATGAAGGTAATGTTAGGAGAGAAACTTTGTACTCGGGATATATAGAAATTAATAGAGGTAACATTGGCGTTTACTAACATGAATTTAGTGGGAAGACATCACTTTGAAGCTCAGTGGGAGGCAGTGATCTTCACCCCCTATCACTCGAAGCCCAATCCCAGCTCAGTCAAAGTTTCTAGGACTCCAGTCCCAGAGATCACTTTTTTCACAAGCCTTACCAGCATATTACTACCTCCTAAAAAGGTTCCATCCTATAACCGCCCAGAGTATAAACCGTAGGATCCAACAACTGCATTCCAAGGCCACCCACACACCCACCAATGCACCCAAAACATATCATACAAGCACAGTCCATCTATCTATCCACCCATCCAGAAACTTAAAAATAACCCCAGAATAAAAGATAAAAAAAAACCTCCAGCAGCACTTCATTCCATTCCATTCCATTCCCAAAGTATTATACCAAACTAGCGCTCCATTACCCTCCCCGCTCCTCCTCCCTCCAAAACCCACCCCGTAACCCCCCTCTCTACCCAAGCAAAAGCTCATAAACAATCAACAGCGAATTAATCCCAATAAGCGGTACTAAAAATAAAAAAAAGCCCCCACCCTTCATTAGCTCTCTTCCCATCCCCCTCCACCCCCCAAGGAAAGAAAACTCACTCCTCATCAACGTCCTTGTCGCCGAAATCAAATTCATAGTCTTAGCCTTGATACTCTCGTTCGCGACGACATGCTGCTGCATTCCGAAGGTCTGCGGCTCTGTGGGTGTTGCCGTGCTCCAGCCGACTACCGTATACCATCCATCCACCATCTGTTAGTAATTGTTCCGGCATAAGAGATGGATGGATGGGGGAAGGTACTTCTTGCCAAGAATCGGTCTTCGGAGAGGATTGCTATTGCGTTTACCATTAGGATCGCCACTGTTTTTTGTTTGTTAGCATTTTGGGAGCTATGCAGGGTTGGGGGGAGGGAGGGAGGAAGGGAGGGACTTTTGATCAGGGGCATTAGGCCGAAGAACATCGTTGCGGTTTGGGCTGGGGGGTTGTTTCTGTGTGTGGTAGTGGTGGTAGTATAGTAGTAGTAGTGGGAGTTTGAGTTGGTGGAGAGGAAGGAGAGTTTTGGTTTCGATAGGATTGATTGAGAAGGTGTGAATGAGGATGGAGCTTAGGATTACATGTTCTTTAGGTACAGCATGCGGCGTGGTGAAAAGTTTAAGTTAAGGCGCGGTAGGGTAACAGATATGCTTCATATCACGTGATCAGTTTCCTTGGCATTACCTGGGTAAATTGGAAATGGCGCTAACAGAGTAATCATGAAATGTGGCTTGAGATTAGGGGTGGCAAATTAGCCGAATACCAAAATCAATGAACGAGTGATAGACTGTGTCTACTTGAACAATCGAATATTTACATATGTATCCACCATCAAATATTCTATGCCATAGCGAGTGCCTGGAAAAGTGAGCCATATACCCAAATGCTAGCCACTATTCAAATCCTGGCCGAGGTTCAACTAATCACTTTGTCAAAACTTGCAGATGGCTCGCCACGCTGAGTACCTGCCATAGTGTGGAATACTTTATCACACCACTGGCAGCAAATACCTGAATGTGTAGGTAGTTATCATTCAGGATATGCTTTGCACGTATACATGCACAATCTCAATCCTATTTAATCATTCTCAGTCTACAAATTCCACCATATTATCCTCCTCTTCCTCAAGAAGCATAGTTTCTCCACATCCTGAACTTGCCAAAAAAGTTCCCTCTCTTCCACCAGACCTCCAGTCTCCAATATGTAGTTCCAATTGTGATACACCTTTTACTAATAGTTTATTATCACAAGAACCATCTATAGGTAGTGTCAACCCTAATTGGCGAAAGGTTTAAATGACAGACTCCTGATTTCTTTTGCAAAAAATCTCCCATGCCTGCCCAACAGTGTGGGTAACCAGCATACATCTTTCTGCAATTGCAGAAAGATCTGTATGAGATATATCATGAAGGCTTAAGTGATTGGTAGTCTCATAGTCTTCAAGGAGGTAGTCTAAAATATCACAAAGTATAGCTTTAAATGGTACATTAATGGATATATTTCGGGGTTGAACCAGGCCAGTACAGCCTGCTGGAATCATTGAGGGAATGATATTGTGTGAATGTAATGTATTGAGAACATCAGTTGTAGAATGGAATTTTGCTACATCAAGAGTGAGAAGTCATGGTCCTGAGAGTAGTAAGGGTATGAGCATCTTGTTGATCCAGTCCACAAGTAGTTCTGAATTGGCATATGCTGTTTCATTCCACCAAACCTTTACACCATTATGGTACCATAAAGTTTCCTCCTAACAATACTTTTTGGTAAAACTGTTCATGCCTTCCTTCATATTTTTCTTTTCCTTGAAAAGTAATTGTAGGCTACACATGTAACTTCTCACTACTAAAAGCTGCTAGAATAATTGTTGCCTGATGATTATTCCAACCATTATCAGAGGTCTTTACTTGGACAGATTTACTATCCTTCTCTGCATATATTTGGCCATCTAAATATTCAAAAGGTAATGGCATTTCATCAACATTGCAAATACTATGAAGAAGATATTTCCCAACTACACAAGGTTCATTAGATGATTAGGTTGAATTTGCGAATTTTGTTGGTTAAATTGAAGCTAAGAAAGAATTATAAAGAGGTAGTCGGTAGGAATCTTCTTTGAAATATTTGTTGTAAACTCGAGAGTGATGGAATGTCAAGCAAGAAAACTATAAAACCATGCTTTGGAGAATGAAAAATCCTTAATATCACAGGCTGGATAACAGTCATGAAAAAATATTTGTGCTTATTGGTGAAGCCATGTGCAGTAGACTGCCTTTCATTCTTCTCTGCATTTCTGATATCTCTCATAGAGAATTGTCTCTAGTTCTGGCCACTTACACTAACTACCACCTCCTCAACTACCATCCTGAACCCCCTTCTTGCCTCCAATAATTTTCTCTTAGTTTTTTCTCCAATTATGAAGAGTCATTATTGGTACCTGATAACATTCTGAAATCTCCCTCATGAGAGGTACTTATAGCTGCCCAGGATGAAGCTCTACTGATGACTGTTGAATTCGCTTGTGGGTCCACCATTCCAATACCTTTAGCTTAAATTCTCTAGTATATGATTGTTCAATTCACTTTCTAAGCTTACTAAATTGCTTGTGTGTTTGTTCCGAAATTAGGTTTACTGCTCTATCTGACATACTGATTGGTCTTTGATTTTGCTTGAGAGAGAGTTGACAAAGTGGTTCCTGAGTTTGCTCCTTTTGAAATAGAACTGGATAGTAGTTGTTTGGTAATTCTACTGATTCACTATCAGTATTGAAAAGTTTGTGGATTTGCATTTTGGATGGTTAAGTGATATGTTCTTATTGTATTTTCCTCTTCTTAGACTTAGTTAAACTAATCAGTCCTTCATAGTATCTCCCTTATACTCACAAGCAGACCTGAATGACTGATTAGTTTTACAAGGTGTTAACTCTTTTTTGTCTTTATTATATGAACTCAATTGGTTTTCAGCTCATATTTATATGACCTGATGATCATCTGAGAGGATTGAGGTTGAAAAAAAAAGTAAATTTGCTTGGCTATGGCATTGTCTTACTCCTGCTACAAGAGTGGCAACTCAGCTAACTTTCTCTTCTTGTCGTAGTGCCATTTCCAATTTACCCAGGTAATGCAGTATTAGAGACTTTATGTTGGATGTATCCAGAGTCATTTTCAGGGTCTTGGCTTCCATATACCAAGATCAGCAACATCCAGATTTTGATTTGACTCTAGGGTAGGAGCAAATACAATGAAATTGACCTCTACGACTGTGAAATTTCTTTACTGCTCTAATACTACCATATTTCAAATTCTATCTATTATTCCTGAGACCTAAGAAGTGGGAGAATAAGTGATCTTGATTTTCCTTTATTTGAGTTTGAATTGGGTCTTGCCCAGCTGGGAATCTACCAGCATGTATCTGTATAAATAAATATATGATGGAGAGGTCAGGAGCATTAGGGAGGAGCAATTGATTTAGACATCCTAGAGCCTGAGGCATGGAAGATATACTTTAGGTACTGTACATAAAACAATAATAATATTCCTATTATATATGACCTCAAGTTAATAATTTAAAAAGGTTTTCCAAGCACGAGATAGAGTGATTAGTGTTGTATCTAGAAATACCTGAGAAGGTATCTGCCAATAATATGATATATGAGCCCAATGGTATAGCACTTTGTATGCTACTCACAAGACTAGCATGGCCACACAGGTTATCAGATATATACCTGCAATTTGGCTGGAAGCCTGAGTGAGTTTCACATATTATAAATACTCTTTTGAGATATATCTATGACTGTTGGCACTATCTGCTTAGTTTTGATAGTGAATGCCTTACTCCAGCATGACTAGCTATGTATAGTGTTGCTATTAAGGAGAAAAATGCTCCATTGGAAAGCTGTTGGGGCTTTATTGATAGGACTTTAAGACCAATTGCATGTCCAATTTATGATCAAGAGTCAGTATATAATAGATAGAAGTGAATTCACTGCTTCAAATATCAAGCAATCATTGCATCAGATGGGATTATTACACATTTATATGGGCCAGCCGAGGGACATATTCATGATTCTGCACTCTAGATAGAGAGCAGAATGTCAGAGATCTTGGATACATATGCCTATGCTCCTAATGGGTCAGCATTACAGATATATGGTGATCAAGTATATGGGATTAATGATCATCTTATATCACCTCTTGCTGGAGCTACAGTTATACAGGAATAGTATGAGTGAAATAAATCTATGTCATGAGTGAGAATTGTGGTTGAATGGTGCTTTAAAGAAGTACTTCAGATCTTTTCTACTTTAGATTTTACATGTACTCAACACTCTTTAGTTTCTCCTATTGGATTACAATATCTTATTGCAGTCCTTTTATATAATGCACATATCTGCCTACATCATCCTCAGATACCTCAATATTTTGCTCGAGAACAGGGAATTCATTTTTCTCCTAATCTTGATATTCCTGAACTTTCTATACCTCCAAGCTTGGAGGAATATTTCCACTACTATAATCATTCTTAACATACCTGAGGGGATACTGAGGGGATACTGAAAAATATGTTTCAACAAAAAATTTAGTGAAGAGTAAGGCTTCCAACACCTTTTCATTGCACTATGCTTTTTCATTTTCAGTATATTCTTAGGTACATTAGTTGATATAAAGTATATTAATAGGCCCTGTAGGGTGATCATTTTAGTTTTATTATTCCAGACAACAATACTCCTACCATTATACTCCTGCTCTTATACTCTTGCCATTCCCTACAACTACCTTAATTTTTTGTTCCTCCATACCCTAAAGTAATTTGCAATACTGGTCATCATTTTACACCCACTATAGTCCTTTCTACACCCTTCAGTTCTTTGTTGATACCCCTCAGAACATGCTCTACAATCTCAAATCTCAGTGGCTTTTCCATCATCCCTGCTGTCTGCCTGAATGCTCAAGCTGATAATCTATAGATTATCATTTTGTTAAAATTATGTAGGGATATATGTATAATGTTGATAGAGACATTGATAGAGAAGTCTACTTGGGGATAGAAGATGGTATATTACAGAGAGACTTCTAATTTGGTGACCTGACCTTCTTACAACTGCAGGTGTATTAGACCCTTAAATACAGAAAAATAGTAGTGACTCTTCCAGGAGTCTTCTCAATATGAACATTCCATTTCCATCCTTTCTCACACCATTCCTTTCCCCCACATTCCTGCTATCCTTCACTGCTATCCTTCACCACTATCTTTTACTGCTATCTTTCACCACTATCCTTCACAGTTATCCTTCACTGCTTTCCCCACTTGGTGAACTTTCAGCCCCACTCTTCACATCCTTCACTGTGTATGAGACTGAACAGAGTATCTTCTGATATTTGGATGAGCACTGGTGATTTAACAATATATTTAACAATATATTTGACTAATAAAGGCATAGTGTTTGTAAGTGTTTGTAGGTCCTGATGGTCATAGTGAAGCCTAGTAGTCCACCTGGTAATTTATACTAGATGGGACACTATACAGGATATTGGCTAGTAGTTCTGTACCTTCCTGGCTCCCTTAATACTATCTTAGCTATGTGAGTAGGGCCTGTAATAGGTTCGAAATGCTGTTCGCAATTCTATCCATCTCTTAATCTAACTGAATTATTGGCTGACTAGCTGATAATCTGATAGTGGATTACACAAGTTCTTACAGTATATGAATACTAGTTTTCTGGGTATCTAAGGGTTCTGGTACAATACCAGAATGTCAGTAGAGTCATTGGTTATTGCATCAAAGTAATACCAGTGTTCATAATGGGGCAGACTGTCTAGCTGAAGTCTAGATGAGGATGAATTACCCTTTGTTGTCTCATTTGGTCTTTCCAGTAATTTGACTAACAATTCAGATTAGAGGATATTGCAGAGTGGGGGATGTTCAGCTAGGTAGTCCTCCCAATACTGGTACTCATTGTAATATCTTGCTTAAGCCTATAGGTATCCACTGTTACCTACCATCTATTGCTATCATCTGCAATTGCTTAAAGTTCCTTACAGTCTTCTATCATTTCTTAGAGTCCCAAACTATCACTAGTCATCACCCACAGTCCTACATCATCTCATGTGAACTCCATAGTCTTTCACCATTCCTTATAGTCTCTTGCCATCATTGGTCATCACTTGCAGTCCTCCTACTATTCCTGCTCTCTACCTACCATTCTCAAGCTCTATCAAGTAACTATTATCTCAGGTTACTGAGCCCATCATCATGATTTTTTGTGATAATAGTCATCTTCAGATTTTGCAGACAAGGACAGGACATCTTTCTCTGTACAGTCTAGTCCAAGGCTTTAGGTAGTACATTTCGAGGCTCCTGCAGTCACTTGGGCTATTGGGGATGCTGGATGGTGTATTGACAGGTGGGGTTTGCTTAATGGATTTCGATATGAGATCTGATATATATGCTAATAGAATCTCTTAATACTAGATGAAAGCATTGTGCAGTATGCTAGTTATCTTCTAGAATCAGAAGTGCCAGTCAGTTTTCACAGTGTTGATTTTTTTTCTTTTTTCATCAATCCCATTTTTCAGATTTTCTTTTTTTTTTTCTTCTGCTCTGAACAAGCAGTAGTAGTGGAGGTAAATATTCCTCATGGTATAGTATTTTGATTTGGTTAATTTCTTGCACACTTTATATTGGTCAATATAATATAGTTGTTATTTTTATATTGTAGCAAAACTGGTAGCAAACTTAGGAGGTGAAAATACAATAATACAATTTGTTAAACTGAAAATGAAAAAATGAAAAAAGGAAAAAAACAAATTACCAAATTGAATTATTATACAGGTTATTGGTAAACATTAATGTTATCTCAATTTTGTGATGAAACAAGAGTCTGTAAAAGCATTTGAATAGCTACATTAGTTTGCTGATTACTTTCAATCAATAAATCTATTTTTCTGCCCAACTCATGCTGCTTAACAATACTTTCCCGCTCCTGTTCCTCCCTCTGCTCCATTTTCCTTCTCAGTTCACAAGCCTTCTCATGAAGGTCATCAACAATGCCAGCAACCTCTTTTATGAACATGTTTTTTGCTTGTTTGATTTGTTTTCAGATGTGTATTAGAGAGATATCTTCTTCGGGTTCTGATTTCTGCTGACCTTGATGGATACTAGTTGATTCTAAGGTTTGTTTTCAAACTAGGCCTTCTAAGGAGCACTCCCTAAGCTTCAAACCATCCTCCTTCTTCTTCTCCATTTTTTTTTTTGCTAATTGTTTTATATCTGCATTTTTTGATAATGAATCATATCGGAGCATAATATTAACCAGTCTTTCAATATGATTGGTAACTTCCTCATCGATTCCAGTTTTTTGTTTGGATCATGTTTGTGCTTCCTGCCATAGTAAAGTTAATTTGTATTCAAAAGTTATTTTTTTACTTCTTCACTATAGTTGATATACTTGACTAACCTTATGCCAGAAAACTAACTTTTCCATACGATCCTTATAGGAAGACCATGACCGACTCATTCCATAGTGAGTGAGATTCCCAGAAACCCCCTTCCAACAGTCCTCTTTCCTCCCCAGCTGACCCAAGATAGGGTCATCCACCTGGACCTGTCAAAGTAAAGCCCAGTCCTCCCATGACTGCCATGCAGCTCCTTGCTTTCGCTTTTCTGAGGGTGGAGTGAACTCATTGTGAGGTTGAGAGCTATTGCTACTTAGATCATATGAGGCAGATTGGGTTTGGGGTAAGGAATCTGAGAGAGAGGACTGAAGAATGTGATCCAAATTCATTGTAAATGGTCTTGTTGTTTGAACTGCATCGTGAGCCCTCTAATTCCAACTTTTATCTACTTCATGTCTTGGTCTGACATCATAAGTCATTTAGTTAAATCTACCGCAAAGTCAACCATACATCCAGCTCCAAAAGCCTAATTCTTGGCATACAGGGATTCTGGATACATCCACCGCAAAGTCTCTATTATCTCGTCAAATTGGGTAGCGCCTGAGCAAGGCTTGATCACCCAAGCACGTACAAGGTCCGGTAAGAAGTTATGGAACAGTTAATTGAGGTTAACAAGCCAAATATATCCCTGTCTGTTCCGGTTAATGGGTGCCTACCCTTGTAATCAACGGTAGGTTAACAAAAGCTAAGGCTGCTTAACAGGAGTTAGCACGATCCCCCTAGCCCCTTTTTGTTAAATACTAGGTTCTATAGGGATTATTTGTCGTAAAACGGAGATTAGAACCCTGCACGGAGATACTCAATTTGACGACATAATACGGTATTGAAGATTGCGCGAATGCTGTAGTCTAACAATGATATGATATCGTAGTGACATGGATGAGAATTTAGTAATTGAACCATAAAGAGTAGATATTGATACAAGAAAAAACAGCATGCACCGGTAATAAAATACATTCTAACCTTAATTGTCACCTAATGCCAATTATTCCGAAATAGAGGCCTAATTTTTTGAAAACTGAGGAAATCCCTCATCCGACAAAGCCAACAAGGCACGGAAAGTAAAGTGAATGAAAGTAAAGTAGGAAAAGGAGAAGAATAAAATGAAATTAAAATATAAAAAAAAGCCAAATCCAGTTCCCCAAACGCCCCGCCGATTACCTAACCAATGATCATACCGCTCTTCTTTCCCTTATTAGCCGCTTGTTTCTTAGCTTTCATACGACGAATGATATCGTCTCCTGCTGCGCCAATAGGTCTGGCGTATGCGTTGTGTCCTTGGACGACACGACTGGCGGGAGCGATCTCGTATGAGCGAGGCATAGCCTGAGGAACGCGAGTGCGGTTCTTGTTACGATCAGGAGGGGCGAGAGGGTTGGCTTCTTCGTCATCGCCACGTTGCTTGGGGCGGGAATGGCGGGAGTCACTAAGAAATCTATATATTAACAAACATGCAAGCTAGGAGCAAGCATTGGGTATACGAACCCATCGTGAGCCATGGGAATTTCTCTGGAATGGTAATCGTCGCTTCTACCCAAGATAGGACGAGACCAGTCTCTAACCAGTCTATTGGCTTCGCGCTTGATATGCAACTGAGGCCTCTTGTCCTTGGTGTAGAACATGACAACTTTCCCAATACCGCTCTCACGAAGGTAGTCAGTGGTGATCTTCATCTTGCCCATAATCTCGAACATGACTTTCTGAATGCCGTATGCCGGAAGAGCCTTATTAGGAAGGGGTTCCAACCATCTTTTCATAGCCTCCAAAAGATTGTTGTCCATGGCAGTCGCCATAAGATTTGGACGTTGGAGAATGTCCTTGACTTCTTCAAGCATCGCCAACTTATGCACAGCTTGCTGACCGTTAACGATTGCCTCCTGATCACGGTTTGCGGCGTCAATCATGCGTTGTTTCAAAGCGGTGATCAAGTCGTCGTTCATCTCCTCAAGATCCTATACCAAAAATGATTAGAGCGATTCCGGGTGCCCGGGTTAGAATTAAACATACTTCACCCTTCTTCTTCTTCTTCTTGGGACCCTTAAGGGCAGCATCCATGCGCTGATCAAGCTCCCTCCTTGCCTCTACATAATATGTCAGTGACGATAGGTGGAGCAAACCATAGAAAACTACTCACTCTCTTCAGCAGTCAACTCTTGTTCTTGCGGCTCCGGCTCGCCAACACGTTCTTCAACATCGTCCCTTCTTCTCTTAATATCTCGTCTTCTCTTCTCCTTTTTGCCCGCCTGCTCCGCGAGTTGACTGGGGTCGAGCTTCTTTTTGTACTTTCCAATAGTGTGAACGGTTTCCTCGTCGATGGGTACAATCCTGCCAATAAGGGAGTAGTCGTCGAATTCTTGGAAGATCTCTTCATCAATATCGGAAAGAACGGATTCATTGTCTGAAGTTTTGGCAGCTGTCTCATGAGGAGGGCTAAGAGCGTTGAGGTTCTCCTCAGTAAGAGCACTAGGGGGCGGCGAACCGCGACGCTCAAGGGTTTCGAGTTCCGACATTAGTGTGTTTGTAGCTGTTCCCTAAAGGATGTAGAGAGCGGTAAAGAAGGGGAGTTTTAACGGAGTTGAAAGAAAGATGCTCACGGATGGTGGGGCGGGTGATGTAGCTGTTGTGGGTTGAAGTTCGTAGCTGCTGAAGGTCTTTGTACTCGCTGACTTTCGGTGGTGCTTGCCTCTGCCAAGAAGTTCCATAAACCTTGGCACTTCACAAAGAAAGCATATTCTAACGCCAAGACTTGTTCTCTTCTTGGGCAAATCTGATCAGAAAGTGTAAAACGTCAAGGAAATTTGTTTGCAGCCTTTCTCCATCCAACTTCAACCTTCAAACCTTAACGACAATCGCATAGAATCCAATCAAACATGTTCGGAGGTACTATAACTGTCAAACAATTTCTAGAAAGCTCTTGATTTGCTAACTAATCGCTTCAGCCGGCCCCCCACAACCCTCAGCGGCAGAAATCAAAGAGCAAGAACGAGAAGCAAAGAGTGCCCTTCAAGGAGCTGTTACGACCTGTATCCTTCTCTACCTGTGTACGTTTCCCTTAGGTGAGACAGATCGCTTCAAGAGTACTAATTGTGGTTTAGCACCCTTCGTTATCGATTACGTTAAGAGCTTCCTTTAGAAAGTGCCCACATCACACTTGATATACAGTACGTACTTAACGATTCGTCCATTGTACATGTTTAATCCAGAAGGTTATGGGTTATGGGGTAAAAGCATAAATCATCATTGAGCACGAAGCACTTTGTATTATTTGTACATCTCCAGCAAGTCGTCCCACTAAGGAACAATAAAAATTGCTGCAAAACATCTATCATACACTTTTTTTTTTTTTTTGAAACAGACATCATTAATACCCGCTCATTGAGGAATTGTGAAGGCAACATCCAAAACCCGGCATTAATAAATTGAAAAAAGGCGACTAGACACTATCATTGTCAACATGACCCAAAAGGACGAGCATTAGAATCCCCGAGGTCGAGATTTTTGTTCCTCTTCCCATTGATCAAATGCCTTCTCAATATTTTTAACTTCCTTACTGAGATGCTCCAAACCTGCCGCATTGGTTTGCAAAAGCTATTTCATAAGTGCTGTTAGTCATCTATATCGTGTCGAACATTTGATGCGGAGAAAAACCTTTCCGGCGGTCTGCAATTGTTTTTCATCCCAAACAATTTCGACTTTACCAACAGTAGCCTCCATCATGCGCGCCTGCTCACTGACAACCATCATTCTAGCCCAAATTTCATTCACTCTACCCCTCACTGCCGGATCCCATACGGCCCTTGAAAGGGCCTCTAGACGCTTTTTCAGTTGCTCCTCCTCAGGCTGGAGAGCATAACCTCTATTCTTCATCACCTGAACCTTTGCCGCCAGAGACAGAGCCCTTCGAGAAAGGGCCGTATGTCGACGACGACAATCCTCAAGTTTGATACTTGTCGTCAAATCATGGCGGCTTTGAAGGGTAGCTAATTTATCCTGAATCTCATGAAGGCGATGCCGGAACAGGTTAACTTGTTGCTCTTGAGACTTGACACGATGGTCAAGGTCCTTGAAACCTTTGGCAAGGACAGGAACAGACCTGTGAATGTGAGGGTTAGTGAATGCTTCAAGAGCATAGATAATAAGAAAAATAAAACGCACCCCTTATTAGGTCTTTCGGCCCAGGCCTTCTCCCATTCTGCCAGATCATCAGCCGGGGGTTTCTGATACATATTTGCTCTATCTTCTCCAACGTGATTGTAGAGATAGTATTTGAAGGCATAGTCTGGATGTCCTGTATCCCAAGCATTTTTTATTCTACCAAGCTTATCGACGATCACATTTGCAGCTACAGTCATGGAATTAGTACTGAGACATCCAATGGGCATTAATGTGGTACATACACTGCTGCTGTTGAACCTGCATAGACTGCGACATCATAGGAAACATAGATTGTTGCCCATATCCGCCCATATTAGAATTCATAAAGGATCCTTGTTGCGGCTGCTGTCCTTGATTCGCAAGCGAATTACCAAATAGTCCACCCTGTTGCTGCTGCTGAGGTTGAGATTGTTGCTGACCGAAAAGGCCCCCCCCAGTTTGCGACTGACCAAATAGTGATCCACCCTGCTGGCCGAACTGTTGCTGGGGCTGCTGAGTCGATTGTCCTCCGAAGAGTCCACCTCCAGTAGGCTGACTTGACTGACCACCACCAAATAACCCACCTTGCTGCTGCTGCTGCGGCGGCTGCTGTTGGTTACCAAACATTCCTCCGCTTGTATTCTGCTGAGTAGACTGGCCACCTCCGAACAAACCGCCTCCTTGTTGGGTTGCAGGGGTACTCGGTTGGCCAAGGAGCCCTGGAGGTTTCCCGAAAAGTCCACCCTGTTGCTGCTGCTGCGGTTGTTGTTGTTGACTGCCAAATAAACCACCGCCCGTGTTCTGCTGCTGTTGAGTAGCGCCGCCGCCGAAGAGTCCTCCGCCCTGTTGTGGTTGTTGCGCAGTTGGCTGCCCGAAGAGACCTCCGCCCTGGGATTGCTGTTGCTGCTGCTGCTGAGGCTGACCAAAAGCCGGCCCAAAGAGAGACATGATTGCGATGACTCTCTGTAGAGTTTAGCTAAAGAAAAGTAGATGGAGGTTAAAGAGTGGAAAGCTGGGGGAGATGGGAGCAGCGAGAGTGTGGGTCACAAGAGTTGAAACGGTTCTTTCGCGAGGGCGACGCGTGAGAAGGAAAGCGCAGCTAGGGTTTGGCGTTCGTGCGTGGCGAAAGGAGCCTCTTCCCCAGTCAATCAGCGCGTCAAATTTGCTTACTCATCAACGTGGTTCTCGCCAAACCGAGAGGTGCCAAGCCGGCTGCTCCATCCCCATTGAAGCGAGAAGAGAGAAAGTCCCGATAATATTCCTGGCAGCTTGAAACGAATCGAAACTCTGTCTCTCATTCGCCATGTCAACCTCTCCACGAGAACCACAGTTTGTCTTCCCCGATTTCGGCAATTGAGTGAAACTGATAAGGAGGATAGGTTCCATCACGCTGTATTGATCGATACGACCCCTCTACCGGATTCCGTTCCTAAGGTCGAGGAAGTGGGCGCAACATCGGCCCCACTCTTATCAGCATCGTACTTCATCGGGGCGAGATGCAAGGACTACAACGAGGACTACATGCTGTGCAAGCATGAGGCTAAGGGAAGGGGCCCAGTCGATTGCTTGAGAGAGGGGAGAAAGGTGACTAGATGTGCTTCGTCCGTGTAAGTATCATTCCTCTGGTCCTGTTCGCATTTGTTTAATCGGTTGGACGGCATGATACAGACTTGCGGACATCAACAAATACTGCCTGAAGGAATTCAGGGCGCATTGGGAATGCCTTGACCAGGCAAACCATAAGCTTTTTTCGTGCAGGGCCGAGGAGAAACCGTACAACAAATGTGTCTTTAATAACCTGGTAAGCCTATGTTTCACCTTGAAGTGCTAGAGTGCTAGAATTCTAAACATTTGTTTTATAGAAACTCGAGAAAGTCATTCCGGATACTCCAAAAGGCGAGGTCCCGGTACATCTCAAAGAAAGCCCGATATGGCGCCAAAAATGAGATGGCTCTCAAGTCTGTTTAGAGCATGGAAGGAGACGGCTATTGTCTCGGGAGCGGTATACGCCACAACCTTTGGCATTTGTTTTTTTGTACATGGGCAACAATTCAAGGATATCATAGAATTGCGGAAAGCTTTGTTAATCTGTATCGATACCCTCTAGCTACAACTTCGTATAGTTCTTTCTAGTCGTCTACTAAATGGGTGCTCTTTCCTCGATTAAAGATAGCAGTCCTAAGGGGTCAGACCACATGAAACCCTAGGTACTAGTAACGGCTTGAGATATCATACTCTGGGGATCGCACAAATTCTTGTCCATTATTCATTATCCACGTCTTTGGGTAACTCGATATTGTATCTAATATGCAAAAATTACCTACAGTGCTTTATATGCAGCTTAACCTAAATAGATTTTGTAACTTCAGAAATGGATACCGTATGTTGATAGAAGCTGTGTTTAACCTTGTAGCAGAACAACCGCCACCCCAATTTCATTTTTGGAGAAGGCTTCGGAAAGCAAAATTCATCCAATTCTATTGCTGGACAGAATCTTATCTCTTTCCTTTTTTTTTTGCTGGTATTTCGTTCAATTATATCGCGAGACGTCTGATTTTAGTAAGTTTTATGTAGCCCTTATCGTTTCCCTTGACACCCGTATCGATTCAAATCAAATCGTCAGCGGATCCACCTCAACATGGAAGCCGGGTAATATTGAATTACCCCAGCCCCGACCCCCCACCACGCCACGATTTCACAACCGTGACTGCTTTCCTACCCGTGGCGCCGCACTTCTGACCACTGAAACTACCCAAGTCAACCATCAACTTCAAGGTAGCTATCACGAACTTTCACCAACTAACGACCCCCTAACAAACAGCAAAGAGTACGTGTGTCCCAGAAACCCCGTTAGAGTATATAAGCTAATAAATGAAACAGTGCAGATGTGAGTGTTTTATACAAAAAAATTGGATCCAGCTCAACAAGAAATTACGGTGAAACTAACCACGGGACAATTTTTCGCAGCTTCGTCAAGACTTTGACGGGCAAGACCATTACCCTCGAGGTCGAGTCCTCGGATACCATTGACAATGTCAAGAGCAAGATCCGTATGTTTCCCGTCACCCGGATGTTTTGGTGGAGGAATGGGGGGAGACTGAGAATGTGTGTTTGCGTGGAAATACAGAGGACAAGGAGGGAATTCCCCCAGATCAGCAGCGTTTGATCTTCGCCGGAAAGCAGCTCGAGGATGGAAGGACCCTTTCGGACTACAACATCCAGAAGGTACACATTTGCAACTTTTTTTTTTTACTTCCGCTGGTGGGGTTAGTCGGCTTATGTGATTTGGGGATTTTTTTAGGAGTCTACCCTCCACTTGGTTCTCCGTCTCCGTGGTGGTATCATTGAGCCTTCCCTTAAGGCCCTCGCCTCGAAGTACAACTGCGACAAGATGATTTGCCGCAAGTGCTATGTATGTGCTCCTCCAGCGCCATAAATTGTCAATGAATCAGGAAGGCTGATTTATATTAGGCTCGTCTGCCACCCCGAGCCACCAACTGCCGTAAGAAGAAGTGTGGACACACCAACCAGCTTCGCCCCAAGAAGAAGCTCAAATAAACGACTCGCCCCCTCCCGAATCAAAAATGCGATCTTTTTTCTTTTTTTTTTCTGGGTTTCGGAGGCTATGGTTCAGTTTTCCTTTTTTTCTCTTCATATATAAATGATGACCGTGGCAGGGTCTGGGGATGTTATGGGTCAGAGAGAAATTCGGAGCCTGCGTAAGGGGGTTTAGCTTTTTTTCGTTGGTCTGGATTTGTAGACTAGGAAGGGGGGTGAATTCATAAGCCGCTGGTGTTCTTTTCTTTTATGCTCAGATGGTGTTCGAGTGATATTTTGAGATTATGATTAAATCTATTTTGGTTTTGAGAGACGATACAGTGATTTGATAGTATGATAAGCTACTGTACATTAAATTCCAAAACCTAAACACCAAAAAAAAACCAATAGATGAAAACTCTATCATGACAATATTCCAATCATAAAGGCCATTCATAAGTCTTCGCACCATGTACCGACCTGGCGCACCCATAACACATATCACTCCCTTCCTTCTTTTCCCCATGCCCATTCCCATTCGCCTCTCTGTTGGAACTCTCCCCAAGCTTCGTCTCAGCATCAAGCACCAACTCTCCACCACCCCCATCCCTGGGAAGCCCACAAATCTTACACCTGCCAATCCTAACCACACCCCCCTCAGTAACCAACTTCCCAGCCGTGCGCACAACATTCGCAACAATGGACGGATACTGCCCCTCAATCCCCTCAAAATACTGTGTCATGAGTTCATCAATGGTAATCCCCTTCCCAACAGCAGCATACTTCTTCCTCCCTCCTTCCCCCTCCTCCCCTTCCCCCTCCTGCGGCACAGCAAAACACAGCGGCCGTAACGGGGTGGGTAAATCCAACGATACATAAACCGCCACCTCCTTCTTCAACAAATCCCTAAGCGGGTACAAGAACTTGACACCAAAAGGGGACTCCCCATCCGCCGTCTGCCAAGGTATTGAAAAGCCGCGACCTTTCGCCGTCTCCGCGAGTGTCTTTTCGGCAAGGCGGGTGGTAGTATCGCCCCAGAGGACTGCTTCACAGGCGTGCTTACGTGCAAGCTCTACCATAAGTCTTGTTCTTAGGATTTGTAGAACGTCCATGCGGGAGGAGGGGGTTGGTAAGGCTGCTATTAATTCTTTTAACCTTCCTTCCCAATCTGTGTGCTGCTGCGGAGTAGCAGCAGCACCCATTTCGAAAGATTTTACTGCGTGGGAGAATTCGTAAATCCCCTCGAGTTTGGCAACCATGTACTCCCCCACGTCCGGAAATCGGGCTTGTACCGCGCGAATGCTTGTGTCCCCAGTGGGAACGCTGGGATCGATGGCGCTCTCGTCAACGTACATGACTAGCAGGACGAAGCCGGTGCGGGATGTGCGCTCGAGTTGGGTTTGCAGTTGTGCGTTCAGGAGGTGTAATAGAGTTATCGAGGATATTCCGAATGAGAGGGGGAGTAGGAGACGGCGTGGGGTTGTGTCGGTGTCTGGGGGGTTGTAGCGGACGCGGTAGGTTTCCGTGCGTTTTATGCATTTTGAGCGCGTGTATTTGTCGAAGCAGGTGCTGGGGGTTTGTTAGTATGGGGGGGTGGGAGGCAGTGGGGGAAGGGAGGGAGAGGGGGAGGTTACCCGCACATGTGCTCTGATCGGAGGTTTATTACCGAGGGGTTTGTATTGCAGCGTTTACAGATTGGGGGAGGGGTAGGCCCGTCCCCGTTTTGATTTCCGTTTTGTTCGGCCATGCTGATTGTGGTTGTAGTTGTAGTTGTGAATGCGAATAAAGAAAACGTTTACTTTTAGTGGGGTCTGCACCTACCCACCACACCCACACTAGGATTAATCGAGTCAAACCCAGCCCAATCAACCAACCAAACCCAACCGAAGCTTTTCCTAACAGTTAAGAGCCGCACTCCTGCTCTCCATCAACCACGATCAACACTTCATACCATTAATCACTTCCGCACCACACCTTCAAGTAACCGAGCTCACCTCTGGTCAACAATCTCCCCACCACCGCAATCACTACATCCTTTACCTCCCGTCATCCAAAGCAAGAATAAACAATGGGCAGCATCGGAATCCCAATAAAGCTCCTCAACGAAGCCCAAGTACTCCCCTCCCCTCCCTCCATCTCCCTCACCACCCCCCCTCCCAATCGATCATCAACTAACCCCTCCTCCTCCTCCTCCAGGGCCATGTCTGCACACTAGAACTAACATCCGGCCAAATATTCCGCGGCCGCCTCTTCGAAGGTACTTCCCCCCTTCCCCCTCCTCCCTTCCCACATCCACCTTCTAATAGTCAAACAGCCGAAGACAACATGAACGTCCAACTCCGCGACATAACCGTGACAGCCCGCGACGGGCGCGTATCCCACCTTGACCAAGTCTACATCCGCGGCTCGCACGTGCGCTTCTTCATCGTGCCGGATATGCTTCGGAACGCACCGATGTTTAGGTCCAGGGCTGTGCGTGGACGGGGTGTTGGGTTGGCGAGAGGGAGGGCGACGGTTAATAGAGCAAGGGGACAGCAGAGCCGTGGGGGGAGGGGGGGGGCTTGAGGGTGATGATTGTGGGGGAGGGATGGGGGAAATGATGATGAGTGGTTGGAAGGTGTGAGTGGGGGATTGATGTACAGTATAATATCTGTCTGTGATTGATTGATTGATTTTTTTACTACAAGTATTTGGTATCGTGATGTGCCTGATGTGCTTGCCAGACTTATGCTTGATAAACACCAATTTACTTAACTTACTGTATACGGTATCATATCATATCGAGTGAGAGTGCAAACATAGTAACAGCATACATGATATATGTAGTACAATACAGTGCAAAACAAAAAAAACTACCGTACAAGTATGATAGCCTTCTTTTTTCTATATAGAAAAAAAAAGAAAAAACCTCCCAAGATGCCATCCCAATTGATAGAAGAAGAAAAAAAAAAAAACTCCCGTCTACCACCCAAAAGAACGAAGGAAAGAAGGAATCCATTGAATTGAGGTGAAGTGAACGAAAGAATGGAAATACTGTAGCCACCCGGGGAAAAGAGGACGCTTTTATCAAACAAAACAAAGACTGAATTAAGGATGCAAAAAAATTTAATGAAACCGAA
Organism: Choiromyces venosus 120613-1; assembly: GCA_003788595.2. Taxonomy (NCBI): domain Eukaryota; kingdom Fungi; phylum Ascomycota; class Pezizomycetes; order Pezizales; family Tuberaceae; genus Choiromyces; species Choiromyces venosus. Next base: position 595,678 of record ML120383.1, read on the forward strand.
GCAAAGGGGAATCTACTGTATCATAGTCCCGTAACAAACCCAACTTCCAACTTTTCTTTTTTTTTTATATTATATCAAGACCTAAATTAACCAACCGAAAAGCTCTCCCCGCACCCACACTGTTCCTCTAAAACCCAGTCAACACCCATCCCCGCTACCAAAAAAAAAAAAACCTCCAGGAAAACGGAAGTACTCACTAATATTCGGATTCCGAAATACAAACCTAGCACTAACCCTGTCCTCAACCCAATCCATCTCACTCCCAATAATGCTGAATAAAGCTTTACTATCGATCAACACCCTCACCCCATCCTGCACAACCTCCTCATCGAAGGTGCCAGGGCGATCAACGTATTCGAGGTGATACGCTAGTCCGGAACAACCGCGGTTTTTGACGCCGATGCGGATTAGTTGTGGGGTTGGTTGGGCTAACAGGGCGCGGAGGTGTTGGATCGCGGACGGGGTGAGGGTTATAGCGGATTTGCGGGGGCGGCGCAGGGGGGTTTTGGTTTTTGTGGTGCTAGGAGGGATGGCTTGGAGTGGAGGAGGGGGAGGGGGGGTGGTTGTGCTGGTGGAGGTTTGGAGTTGGCGTTTGCTGGGTGGTTTGTTGCTCGTGTTTGAAGTGTATGTTCGGGAGAGGCGGGGGGTGATGGTGGTGATGCCCGGGCGGGGAGATAGGAGGCGCCGGGTGGGGAGTTTGAGGAGGGACATTTTTGTCGTGTTGGGAGGAGGAAGAAGAGGAAGCTGTTGAGAAATGACCGTTGACGGATGGATAGATGGATATAGGGCTAAAGCAGTACCGTATTCACAATACTGTGAAAGTAAATACCCCGTAGGCACGTAAGGTCGGACAATAGTGACTTAACCCCAGCAGGAACTTTTCAAGAACAAATGAGATGGTAAGTTTTCAGAAAAAAAAAAGAAAAAAGAGAGAGAGAGAAGAAGTCGGCTGAGAAATGGTGAACGTGAGGCGCTCACTCACTCACTCGTCTGTAAATACCGTACCCCGTCCGTCCGTTCCGTCAGTGGCGAGGCGAGCCAATCAGGATCGAGATGAAATCAGCAGCCTACCAGTACTGTAGTCTAGTCTGGGGCGGTGCGGCGGGGATAAGTCAGCAAGGAAGGAAGGAAGGATCAAAAAAAGTTACTACCGTATGATGTTTTGAGGCTCAAGAGCTTTTTTTTTTGTTTAGAGCAGAATAGGATTTCGAGTGGGTTATGATGTATTTTGGAAATAATTTGTAATGTTTGGGTGGGTTTATTTAAATTTTTATTTGCCGTGATGGGTGGTGGAGGGAATGTTTCGGGTTGCAACTGGATGGATGGGGTGGAAGGAAGGGGGGGGATCGGGAACCCGTGAGCGAGGTTCCGTGCTCTGCAGTTAACTTGGGAATCCGTGTTCAGTTGGGCTTGTGCGAGTATAATAGCGTATGATACCGTATTCTTTATCCCAACTTTTATCTCAAAGCTTCATTATCATGAGTTAAGGATCCATCATGAGTGAAGTGCCAGTATCATAATAACCTCTTCAACTTGTCTCAATATCAGATCTCCAATGACGTTATTCCAACTCGCAATCAAAGACCCTCCTTCCAACTCTCCCGGAATCTTCCTGTTCCTTCCCTCTCCCGTTGCCTCCGTCTCTAACCAAGCAAGCAAGCAAGTCCGGAAAATCAATAATCCGAACCCACGCACGGTTCACTTTTGATCCGCCACGCATTATCAGGATCGTCCAATCATAGCTTTAAGTTCATAGGGGGGCTGCTTGAATCGGTTACCGTACGCGTTGACTTTTGTGGAGCTTCATCTTTACTTCTTCTTTTCTTCTACATAACTGTGACTGCGAGAACTGAACTGAACTCAGCTGAGAGGGCGATATGATTTCTCTTACAGTTATTTCATTACTCGTGTCCGCCGGTGTGGGGATTGCCACGCCCACGCCAACACCAACAGGACGTCCACTGCCACTGGTAATCTGGCACGGCCTTGGTAAAAACCCCCCCTCCCCCTCCCCCCCCTTACATACCAGCACGATTAACACCCCAACCCAGGCGACACCTACGACTCCGACGGTATCCAAAGCGTCGGCAACCTCGCCCAAAAGCTACACCCAGGCACCTTCGTGCACTCAATCTACCTAGACCCGGACCCGGACTCCGACCGTTCCGCAACCTTCTTCGGCCAAGTCAATACTCAAATCAGCACCGTCTGCGAGCAACTCTCCTCGATCCCGGAACTAACATCCGGTTTCAACGCCGTGGGCTTCTCCCAAGGCGGGCAATTCCTACGCGCATACATCCAACGCTGCAACACCCCGCCTGTTAGAACACTAATTACCTTCGGCAGCCAGCACAACGGCATCTCCGACTTTTTGGCAGAATGTCGGCCGACGGACTTTGTCTGCCGGACCGCTTCTTCAGCCCTTCAGTCTAGTAAGTGGACATCATGGGTGCAGAACCGCGTAGTCCCAGCACAGTACTTCCGCGATCCAGAGGATCTAGAAGCTTACTTGGAATACTCTGCCTTCCTGGCCGATATCAATAATGAACGCCCCAACGAGCGCAATGCCACGTATGCGCGTAATTTGGCGCTGCTGGAAAAATTCGTTATGATCATGTTTGAGGAGGATACTACCGTTGTGCCGAAGGAGAGTGCGTGGTTTGCTGAGTTTAATAAGACCACGGGGAAAAGGACGTTGCTGGAGGATAGGGAGTTGTATAAGCAGGATTGGATCGGGTTGAAGAAATTGGGCAAGGAGAAGAAGCTGGACTTCTTGACCGCGCCGGGAAGGCATATGGAGTTGAGTGAGGAGTTGTTGACGGGGTTGTTTGAGAAGTATCTTGGTGGGAGGGTGGTGATGGATGGGGAGAAGGTGGGATTGAGAGTGCAGGGGGTGGAGCTTTGAAGCGTGGTGGTCTGGGGGAAATTGGAACGTTATATCTGGGTTTTAACTTTGTGATGTTTTTATTATTACTTATTCACTGTACTTGCCACTACTGGTTAGTCTAGCTTAGTTTTGTCAGTTTAGTTTAGTTGATGCTATCAGGGAGTAATATTTGATCTTCCCTCTATAACTTTACTTTAGAGACCAATCATATAACTTCCTTGGAGTTATCATACTCTAGTTAACACCACAGCTGGTACTGTACAGCAGTACCACCGCATTCCGTATATTCTAAGAATATCCTACACCTCCTCCACTGCTAGTATACCCAAAAACATCCCACAAGAAAAGACTAATTCACTTACAAACCAAACCCACACACCCCCAGACAGTAACTTTATCATAAAATATTTATTCATAATCATGAAAAATCACTCTACTGACTCGGATATAAGAATGATACTATACTTCAAAGTGCCTCAAAGCAGTAGTTTGAGGCCATAAAGAGACTCCTAGAGTCAGGTTTTGCTACATAACCAGACATTCCGTATGTCCTCAGAAGTTATAACACCCCTTGTATAAAGCTGATATGGGATATCCTTTCTCGAATAAGAAGCCCATAAACCCCACAAAAGCTTTTTCACACAAAGCTGACATAATTTATAGATCATTTTTCACCAAGTCAGATACCCTTGCAAAACCCCAAAAGGGTTGTGTAGTATTTTTCATACAAAGCTGCCATAATATAAAGAATCCTTTTCACCAAGTTGGCATAGTATTGTCTGTATTAGGAATAGCCTACCTACAATGAATTTTACTGTTTCACACCACTCAAGGGAGAGTTGGTTGATTAGTTACTTATTAATGGCATTCCTCAATGTTTCAGATATGATATTCAGTCTAGTTTTATATATTGAGAACTAGCTTATTTGAGGAAGTATGGTAAGAAAAACCCCCCAGCTCCAAAGTAGTAGAGTACTGAGAATACTGCAAAATTTGTAAGGCTGCTTTCTGCATGCCAGTTTCAATCTCCTACTACTACAACGACTACCATACCCCTTCCCTTCACTGTAATTTTTTTTCCACATTTTTATCTTTTTTACTCCCCCTTCTATACTAGTGTTCATTATGGGCCTTCAGGGCACTGAAATCCATGGGTCCCCAATCCTTTTTCCTGCCCTGCCCCACTCAGTGGCCCAGAATGGGGTGTATTTTTCATCATTCCCTACCTCTGCCCCTGCCCCTGCCCCTGCCCTGCCCATAGTCTATATAGGCTCCTGTCAAATATGGGAGTAGTGAAATGGGGGCCTGTCCAGGGAATGAGTGGGTTTGGGCCCTATATGGGGCAGGAGTGAGCATGATGGAGGAAATATTCCCCTACAGCTGGAGTAACAGTGAGGCTGACAAGTGAAAACTTGCCCCACCCTACCCTGTAATGAACACTATTCTATACCCATTACCATCCCACTACCACCCTCCTACACTCCTTATCTACTTCCATCCATTGCAATACTAAGAGCCATTAGACTTGTATGTAGTAAGGTGACTATTAGAACCTTCATATCGCAGATCATCATTTTCATATATCAAATGCTAGTATCCTTACCAGTTGTCATACTCCTTCCATACATCTATGCAAAGCTGATATAAATCATATCTCAACTAAGATCACTTGAGAGCTCAACCAGATAATACATGAATATGTTCAGCTACTGCTCTACTGATCTTAATGACTCTTCCATATCTTTAAAGAAGTGGAAGAATAGGTTTCCTTTATTATATGGTTTCATTTATTATATGATTATGTTATATATTTGAGTTGCTATAGTAACCAGATTAACGGTAGAAGGTAGGAGGATTTCCTTAAATATGATTATATTATTTGTTATTTGCACCAGCTATCCTATTAATAGTATTTCTGAGGAAGAATTCAGGAGGTTGGAAGATGGCAGGAACTGTTTGGATTATAAATGTGCTTGGATAATTAGGAGGCTAGTAATGAGTATATAAAGCCTGGGACTTTTATATTGTTTAGTTTCCTTGTACAATCACTTATACATAGAAGCTACTACTTGGTTCACATACTATAGTCCCATGTACATCCAACCTATATCTCGAAGGGTGAGAAGAAGACTCTGATTGGTGTTGGGTAATCTTGTAAGCAGATATATCATTCTACTATGATTATTGCTTGATTGAGATATTTGTAGCTTGACTTAGTAATATCAAGAATGACAGAGCAGATGTTCCCTACTGTATCAAGAAGTAGTGGTTTGTCACACTTCATCATTTCATTCTCTTTAAACCTCACCTGAGCTCACTAATAGACTCAGATCTTATGTTCTCCTCACAGCTATTCATAGTTTTTTTTTTTCCCTCTACTTTCTTTTGAAGGTAATAATTTATACAAAGAACTACTCATCCTCCTTTGTCAATCTACTGTATTCATCTCCCTTCTTTTTATTATTTACTTCTTCTGCATTCTCTCTAATGACCTGTTCCCTATATAGCTCCCCTTTACTAATACTCTCCATATATGAGTAGGTCTCTCCTATTAGGATGGAGAACCTTTAGAGTTATGATTGGCACTAGGAATACACAGAACTGCCAAATACTGGCTTTGGCTAGTGGCCTGGTCAACACTGGCAGTAATTGCCTACCCTGTCCCCTTATGTTCCTGAGGCTGCATGTTACTATCTCCTAGCCCCAGAAATAACTTCAATCCAGAGGATATAGCCTCAGCCCATATCATGTAAGCTGTAGTTATTAGGAACTCTATACTAGAATATAGCTAAAAGTGTATTCAGAGATTTAAAGAATTTCATTATGGAAAAGGGAGCCTATCAATTCTCTGCTTGTAGAGAGCAAGCTCTAACTATAAAAATCTCAAAGAAAGATTTTCTTGGTTTCACAAAACCTTTACACATATATAATAATGTAGATAAAGGATAAGATGCTTTTTCTTGCCTCTGGTAACTTGTTTATACTAAACACTATTAGATTTCCTAAATATTCATATAACTCAGCATCCTCCTTACTACTGAATACATATTAAGTTCAATCTATGAACATGTTATATTACCTATTTTTGAAGGATTTATGCTAGGATGAGGTAGTCTTCCAGCAGACATTAAGTTCAGAATAAAGATTGTTGCAAACCAAAAATTTATAGAATTCAAAAGGAGATACCAAGGGTTAGAGAAAGTACTGGATGTGGTACTCAAGATCAAAAATGAATGTGGAGTCAGAGAGGTCAAGTTTATTATTGAGGTTGGCCTATCAGAAAGCTATGACAAGCTCCTAGATAATGCAAAAATGTAGCTTGAAGGAACTAATACTATTTCTCTAGTAATGCTTGTAAAACTAGACAAGAATCCATACTACAACTATCTAATAAACAATCTTATAGAGAACAAGTTTGTAGAACCAAACTTCCCTACTATGAATGAAATTATAGATCAACCTGTCCTTCTTATTGGTTCATATAGGCCTGTAATATATGAGGAATTAGTTTAGTTCAGAAAAGATTCTTGCTTTTTTGAGTTTTAGTCCCTCAATCTACTCTCTAAATTGGTTTCATATATTAGTACCTGTATAGTAAGTCCCTCTTTAAGGGATACAAAGTGTTCAAACCTACCTATATAGAATCTCCTAAATATGGAGGGTGATCTAGGTGGTAGCCTCAAGCTACATGAACTGATTGACATTGGTAATAAGTATGACAGGGAAATCTTCTTCAACTGCAGTGCTTTTCTGTATGATTTGATGAAGGATATTGAGGAGATGGTGATGGTTTGGTATTGTTATATACTTAGAGACTATGTGAGATAGGTTGATGTATTTGACCACAATTACCAACCTTCCTCTCCAGCAACTTGCATATAGTAGAATGTATGGAGAGAAGGATTAACTGTAATTACCATCATGTATCTCCAGCGAGTTCTACATAGCAGAACTTAATGAGAGAGAGGTTGAGATTCTGTACTACATGAGAATTAAAGACTGTCAGGAGTTCAGAGGTAGGAGATTATCAATTTTTATTGTGAGCTATCAGGAAGGGAGTTTAGTAAGTTAATACAATAGTCATTAACAAATTTGATACTCCATAATATACTAGTGTGAGATAGTATAATAAGTATGCAATTTTTTTTTGTTAAATCCTTGGTTTTATTTGTAAACTACAGGAAAATACCCAGCATGTACCCTAAAGTATGGCTTAGAAAACCTAATTTAAACAAAGGAAACTTCAACCTCCAAAACAAACAAATATCCAATAAAAATTAATATTGTCCATCACAAGCCCAAAGGGCTACAAAACAATTATCTTTAGGAACCCAAATTGGAACCCCTCATAAAACAAAATCCTCCAAGTTTCACCAGAAAATTCACCAAGTTTCTAGAAATAAACATAGAAAAACTCTTAACCAACTTTCCTCCTGCTTCCCCATCTTTCCACAAAGCCAAGTCCGGCCCTATATTGAAAACCTCTAGATCCACCCCAACTCTCCCAACAACCACAGCTGGGCAATCTATAATGATATGATGAAATGTCTGGTCAGCTATGCCATACTGATCACAGGTGGGGTCATGGTCCTGACTGGACCAATCTGCTTGGGCATTTAAGTAGCTTTTATTTGCTCTCGTCTGATGTATCTGGTCAGTGTTACGATCCGCTATATGATCTTTCCTGTCCTATATCTCTTAACAGGCAACGACCCTGTAGTTAGCTTTTCTGGGAAGTAACTCTCACTTATCTTCTATTGTATTCTCTTTCCTTCGAGAATTCTCAATACTTGTTATCTTATACTATGTCTTAGATATTGACCGTTGTCAATACTAAGTCCTTATAGTATTAACTAGTATGGAGTCTGTTCTTCTTCGTGATTGTTGGTTCTTGTAGTAAAGAGCGTAAAGGTGTTTTATTGATAACTTATAAGATAGGAAATAACTTAGGTGGTTGCGTGAAGAACTAACTATCAGGTCCTACCGACCTCCTTATATAGTTCTTCCAGCAACCTGCTTACAAATCAAATGAGTCACAACTGTGACTCCTACACTTGTGTAACATATAACCTCATGACCATACTTGGTCATGCGCGAAAGTCCCATGACCTTTAAAGGGGTCATGTGCGAAACCTCATGACTTGTATAAACGAAGTCATGCCTCTTAATCCTCATGACTCATAGGTGCACCTATGAGTCAACGCTCAACATACCAATCAAATTCAACCATAAACAACTATGACTCACAATTGTGAATCATATAAAACCCTATGACTCATATGCGAGTCATAGTGCGAAACATAATATCATATGACTCAATCGAGTCATGTGCAAAATCCTTTTTAACAAATGAAACCATTACAAACCATGCCAGGTTTGTAATAGTCAGCTTGAAACTTGGGCAGGAGCATAAAGTTCCAACACTTTCTGTAGAGGGGCCTGTATGTGTAGTAAGGGGGGTAGGCAGACTCTGCCTACTCCTTATGAATTTCTTTTCTCACTTTCTCCTTCACCTCTGTCCAGCCCTTAGTGCCTTCTTCCATGATGGGAGATAGTCTATTTGGTTTCTCAGGGAAGGGTTACTTTTCGAAAACTGTGGCTGCCCTCGTCACTATCTCATCTATTGGGAGGTATCTCTGGACCTTGGATTTGGATGATGAATTCCAAGTCTTTGGCTATCCACTCTCTTTCTTTGAAAACACCAACCTCCTGTTCGACCCTGAGTGAAAGGGTCGAACTATGGGGTAACCCCCCCAGGAGCACCACCATTGCAATGTTATTTTCAGGTAGAGCTGTGGTGATCCTTACTATGGTCATGTATGAGACTTATTTAATGTACAGGCCTCAGCTGACAGTACTGTTAGCCTGAGGTTGATTGCAAAGAACGTGTTTGTGATCCACCTCGCCACCCTATTTCAAAACATCTGCATCTTCTTCTTCATAGTCACCATCAGGGTAAGTATCTCTGCCCCATACAGCAAAGTTGGTAAAATAACTCCCTTCACCCACCAACAGCCCCCATATGGGGATAGTCCCTTACTTGGTATAGAGAGTCTTTTGATTCTGAAAAAGGCCACCTGAGCTAGGGCCAGCCTTTTTGTAAAGTGGGTCATAGTTTTGGGGTTATCTGAAAGTCAATAGCCTAATCATTTAAGCACCCTGACTGCCAGTTCCACAACATGAGATTGAATTGTTGCCTTCACCATTGGTCTTGGTTCTTGCTCCTTGGGCATCCACCAATGCATGAGTTCAGTTTTGTTGATACTGAATGAGAGTCCCAAAGTACTGGCCTTTTACATGATCAAGTGGGCCTTCTCTTTCAGCAGTCTTGGATCCTTTATCCTTAACCACTGTCCGGCTAAAGTGTGTATTATCCTCCCAGTCATGGCCAGTTTTCCTTAGGAGATCAAGGTACTCATTTACATCCTCAGGATGGGGGTTCTTCTGAGCTCAGGCTGTCTACTGTTCTGACATAATGCCGATATACACCTTGTCTTTCACTGCTCATCCATCCGTATACCCTAGTTTGGTCATTAGATCAATAGCCTTGTCCAAGTACTTATCTGCTTGGCCAGGTTTCATCTCCAAAGAGGTCCACTCAGCTAAAAAGGGATCCCAATCGGCATGTCCTCCAAAACTGGTTTCCAGATGATGGTGGAATCCTTCCCAGGTATGTAGTTTGTTGTCTAGGTTAAATGGCATTCCACTTCATTGGGCAGCCTCCTCATTAATATAATGATGGAGACCCATATACCAGCTTTTGGTACAACCTTCCAAGAGAGAGATAACCAAGCTAATCTTATTCATGTCATCAGTGTCAGACTCATGGAAATAATTAAACTTGATTTCCACATCATTAAGAAACCTCAGTGTATTGTTAACATCCCCAGTAAAAGCCTTAACGTCACCTGATTTCTCAGGTTTCTTAGGCCTTACCTTAGAAGCTGTCTTGCTTTCCTTCTTACATGACTGTAAGAATTTAGCCAGCTTACGAGTTCTGTGGTCATAGCATCTCTTCTTTGAGTCACTACAGTTTGACTTACGTCGCCCGAGGAATTGCTCAAGATCAGGGAGGGAGTTCGCATCATTGTCTGAACTGCTAGAGCAATCAGTACCACCCAGATCTCCTCCAGCCCCAGCATTTCCACCTGTAAGAGGTCTGTTACCTCTGCCACCCCCCAAAATATCATATCTATCAAAGGATTCCTCCAAACTACCCAATCCACTAAAGCGGGAACTACCCCTGGACGGTAGGACTGGGTGTGGTATTGGAGTAGGTAAGCAAGTACTATGCGATTGACTCGGAGTTCCCATTGCTTACCCAGGTTTGAACAGGGACTGTTGGTATTCCAAACAAGTATCTGGTGCAAGCAGGAGTCCTTGGTGGCAAAGTGAACCACAAAAATCACAAGGGGTTTTTTCAACTTCAACTCTCTTTTCTCCCACCATATTCTGTCCAAGTGGGTGCCTAACTGCCTGTGAAGGTAGTTTGATACACCCGTCGACGATGAAAATGTCTGGTAAAAATTGAGTCTCCCCTAACCCAACAAGAAGGGGAACAATCACTCATAAGTGACTGCACCCAAGCCCCCGGGACCCCTTAATTTTGACCAAAATTGCTACTCAATGGCTTAGGTTCTGGAGCTGGCAGAATAACAGTAGGAATATTTTGTGCCAGTATCTGTGGTGCCTGTCCTGTAGGGACTGGCATCAAACTACCAAAAGGTCTCTTCCCTGTGGGTGGTTGGACTGCAACCGTCGGGGTGTTCATGGCTCCTGAAAGAGTCATTGACATTTCACCAACCAGTGGCATCTGCCTTCTCCTTCTCTCTACCCTCAGCATGGGCCTGGTCATAGGACCTAACGCCCTAGATGGACTATTGTCTCTACTTCTCCATGCTTGTGTGGGAGGATTGGACGGAGCCTGTGAGGCTTCCCGAGAGAACTGCTCTTCCCAGTAGTTACTGATTTCTCGTATCCCTTAAGGGGTGAGAAATTGCCTTTCTCCTGCTTTCTGCAACATTTCATGAATCTTCAATGCAAAGTTAGGTGCACATTTTTCAGTAAGCACTAATGGAAGGGGAGGAGCATCTCTCATAATTGCATCATTATCAGAGTCTATTGCATATCCACCTTGGGTTGCCTTCTCTAGAGCTCCGATCATGGTGTTTAGCGAGTTGGCATTTTGGACGTGCTCACAAAATGTGGCCTGTTGATCCAACATCCAACTCTGTACTATCTTCACTATATCCTGATGGGATGCAGCTTGCCTTTGCTCATTCCAGAAATGTAACTGTTCCTGAACCATGTGAAACTGATGACCAATTTCCCGAAGGATATACAGTTCAATGTACTTGTGCATAAAGTCTACAAAGCTGATACCCTGATTGTCGACACTCATCATCTCAGTAAATACAGCATCATGAGAAAAGGATTGCATGAGGGCCCTCAGGTCTGCAACAACCAATTCTTGACCTGCTTGAGGAACTTCAATGGGAGCAGCTTCAAGCAATAGTAGCACAGGTTCCCGCTCCAAACCACATAGATCTGCGATAATGTTTGCTCATAGGGTTTAGGCAGCATGCTCCTGTACCGCAGGGTCAGTAAAACCAACTTTGGAAGACATAATTCTTTCCACCCGATGCTTCTTGTACCAGACAAGTGACTAGTACTCAAATATGTCAACTTAGGAAGGTTTTGTGGCAACAAGTTCAAGAGAGTTAAGCGAGGAAGTCACTTGACAACATACTGTAATGGGGGTGCCCTAAGGGAAGATGGATCCCAAGTTCACAACCGCACTGAAGTGACTCAAAGATTAAAAGCGATAATTAACAGTAGCGTAAGGAAGAATCAAAACAGTAAAACTTAATATCATTAAGTTGCAGCTTCACCCAGTAAGTTTCTCGAGAGGCAGTTGATTGCCAGGGTAGAGTGGGACTCACATATAATTTAAGTAGAATATCATATACTGCCAGTTCCCACCCATCACTACTCTAACTTAATCATGAGCACACCTGTCTCCTCTGAGCTGACCAACACACACCACTAAGGACCTTGTTCTTTGCAGATGTTGGTCCGCTCTGGCTAAATCTCCTTCTGACATTAAGTGTTTCAAGCACTGCATCTCTAATGCGACCACAGGATAAAAACTCTTCATATCGTTGACATGCTAGTAGTGAACTATCATGCAACTGAGGAGATATACCACTTACAAACTCTCATACTCATATGCATTTCATCTATGCAAGCCTGTAGTAGACATAGCTCTCACAATCGAGCTGAACCTTCTACTCTATTCTAATCAGGTTCTTGCCTGATAGGAAAGTCTACTTGGCTCCCCCAGTAGGGTACCTTAGTGATTGTCCTGGTGGGTACTACCCACAGTCAACTCCCTGAAAGTACCCCTACTGTGATAAGAATCATGCTTTTAGAGTTCTCAAACAACCCCAATAGTCTTACAGTGATCTGGTACAAGTTGTGTCTATGTGTGATTCACCTGCCCAGAGATGCTTCAACATCTCCCGGGCCACCCCAGGACTACCCGGGAGGCTCTGGACTACCCCTCTCATATTACCTGAGTAACTCCTTCAGTTTTTGTCCATTTTACACATATTTGGTACCAGAAGATAGTCCTTCTTCTAGAGCACACCTTATACCCTCTCATATATCTACGGATAGCATCCCGTCAGATGGATGGTGACAACCTATATGGTTTTACAAGAGTACCTCCACTCAGTTCCTTTTGTTAGGAAGGGAGCAACTCAATAACCGTAAGCCCATGTCATGCGGTCCTTACACTGGGGCCACAGGGGGCTTTAAGAATATCTCTGTAAAATCCTGGGGCATTCAGAGCCCTGTAGCTCCTCCCATAGGCCCCCAAAGGCTACCAGGTTTGTACCCTTTAGATTTTACTGGAGTGCCCAATCCTTATTGAATCACCCCCTGCCCCAAGTAAGTACCTCTATGTGCTAGGTAGGGTATCTTGGGTGCCATGTCAGGGTAACTTGGACCTTATGACAGGGTAACCCAGACCTCATGTCAGGGTAACTCAGGCCTCATTACACAAGACTTTCCTAAGCCCGCCTTATATACTATAGTCTTATAACGTGTGTAGTTATCTATTATAGTTAACCAAACAATCCTCACCTGTTGACCTCTGGGTCTCTGGTATGGGTGTAAGAATAGTTTACTGTAAGACACCTTCTGGTGGGTCATTACAATTACATTATGTATGAAACTCATATGCCCTCTAAATGAGTCATGTATATGAAACATTATATAACTCTAATGAGTTATAGTGCAATCAAATCAAATATAACAACTATGACTTGCAAATGTGAGTCATGTGTGAAACTCACATGACCTAATTGGTCATGTATATGAAAGTCTTACAAACCTATAATATCATAACTTATAAGTTATAGGAAAACCCTTTTCTATACTAGGTTTGTAACACCTGCTCAGCTAAGTCTATTGAAGTTTAGCTTGCAGCTCTTCAATAGTGAATTGTCCCAGAAAATGGAGTACTAACTTTAAGTTCAAAAAGTTGAATTTCACAGATTTGTTGATAATTCACAGTGATCCCAAATCCTTACATCCTGAGTGATGACTAGATCTAGTTATTAATCTTGTGAAAAAAAAGTTAGCAGGCTACCTCTTGGCTCATGATAACTCATACATGCAATAATGATAGAAACCTACTATGCTACTTAAGCAATACAGAATTTTATATTCTACTAGTAGATATAGTAGAGATAGAGATTGAGCAGTTCAGAATTTATTTTTTCTTGCTGCTCATATATAAAGTAAGTTATAGAATTGATGAATGAAAAAAATACCAAAATCTGAAGTTTATTGCACTATAACTTACAAGTAGTTTGCATCCAAGTATTATTCAGCCAATTTATACAATATTATAAGTAAATCTTGACTCAGTGATAGGAGCTATGATACTTTTATTCAAGTATGCCCAATACACATACCAAGGTTCCTGCTGAGATTATGTAACATGCATGCAGTTCCAAATCTCACAGCACATCTATGACATACCCAATAGCTCAATACCAGATTCAGCTCAATGCTAAATTTTAGAAACTTATAGAGCTTAAAATATATTTTCTCAACAATGTCTTCTATTCTTATTAGGCATATGGACAAAAGGGCCAAACTTACTCAGCTTTTGCTGAGGATTATTTCTACCATACCCCTGCAGCCCCAATGTAGAGACTGGGCATCATCATAGTATTACGGCCGAGTTGCGTCCCACCACTTTAGCAATGATAAACAACACCTTCAGCATAACACTGTATACATTATTGCTGTCCACCAGTGATGATAAGAGTGAGGACAAGCATTCCTCAAAGAAGTAACAGAAGAAGGCAAAGGGTTCAGGTAAGCAGAATGACAAACCTGCTAACTCTTCCGTTAGCCGTCAGTCAAAGCTGGAAAATTCAGAGTATTCAATTGCTCACAAGAATATTCCCAGCACACTCCTTGAAAAGCACTGACAGTTAGGCCAATGCACCAAATGTGGACAACCAGGTCACTTCTGGTAGAAGTGTACCTGGGTTACTCTGGTTGTTAGCTCTTTTAAGCTGGCCAAGGTACACAAGCGATCTGCGGAAGAGGCGGGCCATACATCTGGTCCCTCTAACAAAGTCAACTGCATTGAGGCCCCTCCTCCTGTTACTAGAAAAATTGTTGAACCCCACGAATCAACTCCTCAGATAATGGAGGTTGATATGGATGCTTCAGACCAGGTAAGTAACCCTCTGAAGAGAAATTAGTTAACTACTAACAATTCCCTAAGCCAATGATGGCATGCTGGGGTCATAAACTTGATGGACTGGAGATGGACAAGGTAAGTCCACCCTCCGAAGACTATGTATAGAAAGCTAAATTTGACTAGGCTCAGTGGAGTAAGGTAGTCAAGGATGGAAAATGTTTTCTTATGGGTTTTTGGTATTAGGGGTTCTCTCTGTTATGTGTCTATTGGGTTTTTCTTATTATATTCTGTCTGGTTTTTCTTAGTTTGTTTGGATCTGGTTTAGTTATGTTTACATCAGGTGGGACTTGATTATATACAATGAAAGTTATTTCCAAGTTTACCTGAGGAGGGTTTAGTACCCGAAATCATGCTGGCATGATAGTAAACAGTACTACTTACTTTGACTCATGATTTTATAACTTAACTGTTTGCAAAACACTTTAAACTTAATTGCGATTGACCTATTTTGACCTCTCTTGTATCAAAAGATGAGAGACCCCATACCCTTACTTACCTACTAACATTATTTGATACTAGAAATGTCTAGTGAAGGAAGAACCAGAAAGTGGCAGAGACTCTCAGGTCTCCCATGACTTACAAAGTCTATCTGGGTAAAGGTTAGACTTGAGTAGTAACTGAATGCAAAAAGCAGTAGTGCGGAAGCAGTACTACTCCTGGATAGTGGCGCTACAGGAGCTGTGCTCAGTAGCAGAAGGGTAAAGGACACTCAAATGCTCTGTGTCTGAAGAAAGACTCCTTCCTCCATATTAGATGCAAGTGGGAACAATATCCCAGCATCAGGTCTCCATTATACCAAGGCATTAAAGATGAAGATAGGGGACCACTTAAATAAAATGAGCTTTGAGATTGCAGAAATGCCAAAGGGTAAAATTGATGGGTATCTTCTAATGTCCTAGCTCTCTGAACATAACCTGGACATTGATTGGGAAAAGGGTATACTGGCCTGGTAGTCAGCATACTGTAAGGCAAATTACCTAGCTGGATGTGGTTACTGGCGATTAGAATTCATCACTGTGGAAGAAATGATGGCTGAGGATCAAGGATCTATCCATCTCCTTGGGATGGCTAAATTCTTAGATGAAGATGGGAATGATATTGCAATAAAGCTCCTCCCAGAATATAAGGACTTTAGTGATATCTTTAGTCAAGAAAGGATAGAGTCCTTACCGCAGCACTCTAAGTACAATCACAAGATTGAAGTACAGGCGGGGACGACTCCTCCTTTTGGTCTGATCTATCCCCTCTCAGAGAAGGAACTAAAGGCACTCCGTGAGTACCTTGATGAGATGCTAGCCACTGGAAAGATCAGGAGATCTAACTCACCGGCTGCTGCTTCTATATTATTTGTACCAAAGCCTGATGGTACACTATGGTTATGTATTGACTATAGAGGACTGAACAAGATAACCATGAAGAGGCATTATCCCCTCCCACTAATGAATGAGCTGAGGGATAGACTTGGGAAAGCAATGGTATTTACCAAGTTAGATCTGAAAAATGGTTATTACCTTTTACGAATGGCAAAGGGTGAAGAATGGAAGACTGCTTTTCGTTGTCGGTATGGCTTGTATGAGTATACCATAATGCCTTTTGAGTTATGTAACACACCATCTACTTTCCAGAGTATGATAAATGATATATTTTGAGGTCTACTAGATAAAGGAGTCATCGCTTATATGGATGATATCCTGATCTACTCAGAGACTATAGAGGAGCATGTTGCTCTAGTTGGGAGAGTAATGGAAAAGCTGTGAGAAGCAGGCTTATGCGTTAGCATCAAGAAGTCAACCTTCCAACAGAGAGAAGTTGAATTCCTAGGATATAAGATATGTGATTATGAGATATCAATGACAATGGAAAAGGTGGAATCAATCAAGAACTGATCAAGTCCAAAGAGCGTCGTCGAAGTACAAAGCTTTATGGGCTTTGCTAACTTCTACCGAAGGTTCATCAAGGGGTTTAGCAAGATAGCGAGGCCATTGATAGACCTGATGAGGAAGAACATTAAATGGGACTGGACACCAGCCTGCAAGGAGGCTTTTGAACAATTGAAGGAGTTGTTTACATCCAGCCCTATTCAAGCACGCTTTGACCCTAACTGGCCAACAAAGTTAGAAACTGATGCAAGTGACTTTACATTAGGTGCCATTCTGTCCCAGCTCTGTGAGGATGAGAAATGGTACCTAGTGGCCTATCATAGCAGGAAGTTTGTACCAGCAGAGGTGAATTATGATGTCCATGATAAGGAAATGACCGCAATTGGAGTGGCATTCAAAGAATGGGATCATTTACTGAGGTCTGTCACTGATTAAATTGTTATATATATTGATCACAAGAATCTTGAATACTTTAATAGTACCAATATACTGAATAGACAGCAACACCGCTGGGTGGAATTCTTACAACCATTCAATTTTAAGGTTATCTACTGTGAAGGTAGGTTGAATGAGAAGGCTGATGTATTGTTAAGGCATAGGGACTACCACCTTGAAGGGGGGGGTAATTCTCAACTGAACCCCAAAACAATCTTTTTCTGACCCGGTCAATGGGTTGAAAATGAGGAGTGGAACATCTTGTGACCACAGGTGTTGTAATCTTGCCAAGGCTATTGGTTACAATCTTCCTTTTTGGAAGTGTTTAAGAAAGCAACTAGTGCAGATGACAAGTACATGGGCATATTCAAGGCAGTCATCAATGGGCAGAAAGATGTTGACCCTAGTTTTTTGGTAGAGAAGGACTTACTGCTCTATAAGAATAGGTGGTACATACCTGAGGCTAAAGGGTTGAAGCAAGCAATCATGGAGGCAGAACATGATTCCCAGATTGCGGGACACTTTGGGACATACAAGACAGTTGAACGAATCAAGGCAAACTTCTATTGGCCAAAGATGGAGGAGCATATCATGGAGTATGTGCATACTTGTGATACATGTCAAAGGAGCAAGACAGTCTGGCATAAGAAATTTGGATTACTTGAACCAATTGAGGTGCCAATAAGGCCATGGAATGATATTTCTATGGACTTCATTGTAGCATTACTGGAGTCAGAGGGATATACAAAGATATGGGTCATTGTTGATCGATTCTCGAAAATGGCTCACTTTATACCATTGACAATGGAGGTGTCTATAGAAAAGTTGGCATTAATATTCCTGAAGGAGATATGGCACCTACATGGGCTCCCAGAATCAATAATCTCAGATCGAGATAGCTGATTCACCTCTAAGTTTTGGGCAAGCTTGATTAAGTTACTACAAATCATGCTTAATATATCGATGGCTTTCCACCCAGAGACCAGTGAGCAGACTGAATGGGTGAACCAGACTTTGGAACAATATCTTTGGAGCTATTACTCATATCAGCAAGACGATTGGGTGTCTTTGTTACTATTAGCACAGTATGCATATAATACTTCTACCTTGGAATCCACTAGGGCTTCTCCTTTTGAGATTAACTATGGATTCAACCCTCGTACAAACTGGTCAGGCATAGTTCTACATAGCCAAGGGATTCATCCAAGCAGTGAGCTCTTAGTACGGAACTGGGAAGGTTCATGCCAAGAGGTCAGAGAAACCTTATAAGGTGCACAAGAAAAGCAATGGAAGTGGCATGACCAAAAGAGACTACCATCTCCAGAATATGTTACAATGGAAGATGTGACTAAGAGAGTTGTGAGAATGGCCAACCGGGTAATGTTGAACGAAAAAAACAACCCAACAAAAAGGCTAATGGAGAAGTTAGACCACTGAATGTTTGGCCCCTTGGTGGTTAAATGAAAGGTAGGGTCCCAGGCATACGAGCTCAAACTCCCAGCTCATTGGTCAATCCATCCCGTATTCAATATCAGTTTACTGGAACCATACCACAATGATCCAGTAGGTAGGCCCCAGAAGGAAGTTCCATTACCAGAGATAGTAGACAATAAGCCAAGCTATGTTGTTGAAGCTATCCTGGATAGTCGTTGGTATGGCGGGATAAAGATGAGTTCCCACCACTATTTCATTCAATACTTAGTAGCATGGGAAGGTTATGGACCAGAGGAGAATTCATGGGAACCTTTTGAGATGCTAGAAGGAATAGCCATAGAGGCCCTAAATAATTTCCACCACAGGTATCCATCCAAGCTATGGGATCACCACATAGTAGATGTACCAAAGTCAGGGAATAAAAGATGTCACTAACAGTCCAGGGCAGACCTTAGAGAAGAGGGGAGTCATATAATGACCCACCAGATGGTGTCTTACAGTAAACTATTCATACACCCATACTGGAGACCTGGAGGTCAATGGGTGAGGATAGTTTGATTCACTATAGTAGATAACTACACACGTTATAAGACTATAGTATATAAGGTGGGCTCAGGAAAGTCTCATGTAATGAGGCCTGAGTTAACCTGACATGAGGCCTGGGTTACCCTGATATGAGGTCCAGGTTACCCTGTCATAAGGTCTGAGTTACCCTGACATGGTAGCCAAGTTACCCTACCTAGCACAGAGAGGTACTTACTTGGGGCAGGGGCCGATTCTATAAGGATTGGGCACTCCAGTAAAATCTAAAGGGTACAAACCTGGTAGCCTTTGGGGGCCTATGGGAGGAGCTACAGGGCTCTGAATGCCCCAGGATTTTACAGAGATATTTCTAACAGCGCCCTGCGGCCTCAATGTAAGGACCGCACATCATGGGCTTACAGTTATTGAGTTGATCTCTTCCTAACAAAAGGAACTAAGTGGAGGCACTCTTGTAACACCGTATAGGTTGTCACCGTCCGTCTGACCGGATGCTGTCCGTAGATATATGAGACGGCATAGGATGTGCTCCAGAAGAACGGCTATCTTCTGGTACTAAATATGTGTAAAATAGACAAGAACTGAAGGAGTTACTCAGGTAATACCAGAGGGGTAGTCCAGAGCCTCCTGGGTAGTCCCAGGGTAGCATGGGAGATATTGAAGCATCTCTGGGCAGGTGAATCGCACATAGACACAACTTATGCCCAATCACTGTAAGACTATTGGGGTTGTTTGAGAACTCTAAAAGCATGATTCTTATCACAGTAGGGGTGCTTTCGGGGAGTTGACTATGGGTAGTGCCCACTAGGCCAATCACTAAGGTACCCCAATGGGGGAGCTGGGTAGACTTTCCTATCATGCAAAGACCTGATTAGAATGAAGTAGAAGGTTCAGCTCAATCGTGAGAGCTATGTCTACTACAGGCTTGCATAGATGAAATGCATATGGGTATGAGAGTTTGTAAGTGGTATATCTCCTCAGTTGCATGATAGTTCACCACTAGCATGTCAACGATATGAAGAGTTTTTCTCCTGCGGTCACATTAGAGATGTAGTGCTTGAAACACTTAATGTCAGAAGGAGATTTAGCCAGAGTAGACCAACATCTGCAAAGGAACAAGGTCCTTAGTAGTGTGTATTGGTCAGCCCAGAGGAGACGGGTGTGCTCATGATTAAGTTAGAGTAGTGATGGGTGGGAACTGGCAGTATATGATATTCTACTTAAACTATATGCGAGTCCGACTCTACTCTGGCAATCAACTACCTCTCGAGAATCTTACTGAATGAAGCTGTAGCTTAACAATATTAAGTTTTACTGTTTTGATTCTTCTTTTCTCTACTATTGATTATTGCTTTTGATCTTTGAGTCACTTCAGTGCAGTTGTGAACTTGGGATCCATCTTCCCTTAAGGCACCCCCATTACAGTAATTTATTTCATGGAATTATTATGTTACACAAATATATGAGTCATAGTTGTGACTCATAAGAGTTATTGATTTGTAAGCAGGTTATAGGAAGGACTATATAAGAAGGGGTATATAATGTTATAGTTAGTTCTTCATGCAACCACCTAAGTTATTTCTTACTTATAACTTTATAAACTTTATGAATATAAAACACCATTACTCCCTTTAAGCAGAAGCCAGACCAAATCTAGCTTATATAAGCAAGAGGATTATGAGAGTACTCTATATAAGTTGATGTTCAAGAACTTATGATTATAAGAGTATAATTTTAAGTCGAATATGGTACAACTTAAGGAAAGACCTAGTTAGAGATCAGGAAAGATACTTTTAGGCATAATAGTATTTGGTAAGAATTCTATAAGAATAACTAACAAGACTTGAATAGTTGTTGCCTATTGCATGATATAAATAGGAGAGATCTATAGGTGATTCTAACATTTGATTGCATCTCAGCAATGTCCAATGACATTACAGAAGGGGAAGATAAAGGCTGATCACTAGAATTACCAGAAGTGACACCACCACTTTTGAGAACAGCTTGTAAAAGAGAAAGAGTAGCTAGTCTAATTACATTAGAAGAAAGATCAAGGGAGGAATCTATATTATTAAAATCAGAAGACTACAGGATGTCAAAATCAGCAGCTTCAAGACCTCTAGTAGCAAGAGTACCCCTAGTAGTGGGAGCACACCGAGCTGCTGGAGTACTACCAGCAACACAAAATACTGCTAGAGTAGCCCTCACCCAAGAACAATTCCAGATACTAATAGGTGGGATGAGAAGTACTCAAAAGTCAAAAGTCAAGGAACTAGAAGTATTCATCGGAGAAAGAGAGAAACTGAGAGGATTCCTAGTATAAGTAAAAATGTACTTTGAGGCTATCAGATAGAACAAAGGTGATTATAATCTAGATAAAATATGTTATACTAAATCTCTACTATGAGACTCAGCAGCACAATATATTGCACCTTACATTGAGGGAAAAGTACAAGATAATTGACAAGAATGGAAAGAATTCAAACAAGTTCATAATGCTAATTTTGGAGATAAGAACAATAAGGAAAGAACATGGAACACCATTGAAAAAATGAAGAAAGGCAGCAGAAATATGACAAACTATTAGAACAAGCTCTAGATGGCTGAAATAGAGGCAAAATCTGATGGAGACACACTAGGAAGATTCTTCCTAAGAGGAATGAAACTGACATTGTAGGATACCTATATACAAGTAGATATCAAACCTGCAACACCTGAAGCCCCAGCAGAATAGGCTATAGAAAAGGAAAATTACATCAATATGATTGAACATATTAAAGGGCAATATGTAAGCCCTAGATAGCAAGAAATACCTAGAAATTACAATGGCACTTTCAAACAAAGTCCCCCAAAATAGGAAGACAAAGGAGACTCAATAGATATTGATATGATGAATTGAAAAAACTATCAATGACTACCCATGAAGGAATTCTAGAGATGTATGAAAAGAGGTTTATACCTCAAATGTGGATGCAAGGGATATATGGCTAGCAACTATCAAGCCAAAACAGCCCAAATGCAAAAAATAGAAGTTGAAAAAGAAGATGAGAAGACTTTAAATAAGGAAGGTCTAGAGTAAGAGATGGGCTGCAGGATGACAAAGCAAAAAAGAAAACCATTAGAATATCACACATATGCTTAGCATTAGACAATACAGAAATATTAGACTTTGCATTAGATCATGTTATGATTAAAGCATATGTTCACCATAGAAAAGTGAACATAATAACAAATACCATGATTGACTCTAGGACTACTAAAGACTTCATAGATTGTAATTTTGCTATTAATCATGAGATAACCATGAGAAAAATTAAAAAATCAAGATATATCTATATAGTCGATGGGACTATTTTAGAAGTAGAGCCCATTACCCATATAATAGACATAAAAACAGATATAGGAAACCACAAGAGGTTGAGTACTTTCCTAGTAACTAACCTAGTCAAACATGAAATGATCCTGAGAATGACATAGTTGAGAAACTATTGTCTAAGGATTGAATGGGAAAATAGACAGATCACTTTCAACAGTGAAAGATGCAAGGTAATGTATCTTAACAAGTCTCTATTGGTATATATGGTACTGGAAGAATAAGCGATTAGAGAAAACCTGAAAAGTTAGGTCTTACCAATCAGTGAAGCAGGGAACTTAGAAGACTAAGCTCCAAGAGAGCTGGAAAGCTAGCTCTTGAAGAATCTGAAAGTTGGATTCTACAAGTTAGGGCTGATGACCAAAATAACTAAGAGGTGATAGTCAAGAAGCTAAGAGAAGATGTGAAAGTACCTATAAAAGAATTGTAGATAGCTGCAAGATATAACCTGTACAGCACAGAGAACATTACTATCCCTACCAGAGGACAGGTTCTCATTGGAACAGGAATAGCCATAGGCCTTCCTGCAAATACCTATACTTGTATTGTACTACTTAGTAGACTAGCAAGCTAGAATAGCCTAGCCACTAATGCTGGGATGGTGGATGCAGACTATACAGGAGAAATCAAGGTGATATTGGTAAACCTGTCAGAAAAAGACTACAAAGTTAGTCATAGAGACTGCATTACTCATTTAATAATCAAATGAATTGTTATGACAAACTTGTAAAAGGTGTAAGAAATAAAGGAAACAGAAAGAGGAGATGCAGGATTCATAAGTCAAGAATAAGAATAAGGAAAAGATGATCTATCGATAGCATTCATCTTAGCAAAGGCATTTATAGGAATGTATCAAAGAGGTGATCAGATGGACATCCTAATATGGAATAAGAACCAAACCTCCTTAGTGGTAATAATGATCAGTACAGAACTGGCACTAAAAAAGAAAAAAAGATAAATCAAGACAACAAAACATATAGTCCCAGAGGAATACCATGGGTTTTTAGAACTATTTGAAGAAAAAGAAAGAATAGATTTGCTACCATACTGAATGAATGACCATAAAATAGAACTCAAAGAAGGGAAAACAGCTCACTTTATGAAGCTATATCCTTTCACAGGAGAGGAACTCAAGGCATTGAGAAAATACCTAGTAGATAACTTAGATCAGGAATGGATCAGACCCTTGTTCTCATCAGCAGGAGCACCGATCTTGTTTGTGAAAAAAAAAAAAGATTGAGGCCTAAGGCTGTATATTGACTACTGAGAGCTAGTTGTAGTCTCCAAGAAAGACCAATACCCACTACCATTGATAAGCAAAACTCTGGATAGGCTAAGATCAGTAAAGTATTTTACTAAGCTAGACATTAAAGATGTGTATCAATACATTCACATACACAAAGGAGATGAATGAAAAACAGCTTTTTGTACAAGATATAGACTTTACAAATATATGGTGATACTATTTGGGTTAGCAAATGCACCAGCAACATTTCAAAGATGGGTAAACACTGCCCTAAGCAAATATCTAGATGTTATTTATATCTCATACCTAGATGACCTACTTATATATTTGGAAAAACTGGAATAATGCAAAAAAGATGTGGTTAAGGTGTTAGAAAAACTAAGAGAGATTGACATTAGACTCAAACCAATGAAATGGAAATTCTACTAAGAAGAAACTGAATACCTAGGATTCATAGTCAACAAAGATGGAGTGTGAGTAGATCCTATTAAAATGGAGGCTATAAGAGAATAGAAAGTACTATAAAAGATTAAAGGAGTTCAATCTTTTGTTAATTTCTGTAACTTTTATCTGAGATTTATAGAGGGATTTAACAAGATAGCTAAACCATTATATAAAGTAACCAAGAAAAATACAAAGGACAAAGAAGGGAAAGGGCACAGAAAGCATTCAAAGAGTTAAAAGAAAAACTTATAACAATACTCATATTATGACAGTCTGATCCAAACCAGCTGATCATGATTGAAACTGACACATCCAATCATGTATACTCAGTGATCATATCACAATAAGATGAAAGTAGTGTATGGAAACTAGTGGCCTATTGCTCCAAGACAATGACAAAAGTAGAATGCAATTATGATATTCATGATAAGGAACTGTTAGCAATCATGCAAGCACTAAAAGAATAGAGAAAATATGTGGAAAGAAGTTCGCACACTATAAAGATTCTTACCAACTATAAGAATTTAGTACTTTTTATAACCATGAAAGAACTCAACAGAGGACAAATTTATTGGAGTGAAGAATTGAGTCAATATAATATCAAAATAGAATGTAAGGAGGGAAACTGGATGCCCTTTCAAGGAGGTCAGATGACTTTCCAGAAGAAGAGGATAAAAGAAGAACACAATGAAAACAAGTTTTATTACCAACAGAAAAATTCTTCAATGAAGGATACGAATCTGGAAGTGAAGAAATTAACACTATAGAAAGACAGAAATTGGAAACAACAGAAATCTCAAAAGAGATAAAACAGAAAACATAGAAAGACAATACTTCAGGAAATAAGAATCACTTTAAGAGAAGGAAGAAAGGAATTTCTAAAAGTAGCCCTAGGACAATGCAATTGGAAAAACAATTACCACTAGTATGATGAAAGGATACGGCTTCCAGAAGATGAACTGACATGGACAAAAGCAATAAAGAATCATGATATGCCATAAATTAGTCATAGAGGAACAGTAAAGACAATAGAATTAGTATAATGAACATACTATTAGTTAGAAATGTGAAACAACATTAAATGATTTGCAATATATGTTAAAAGATAAAACCAATTCATTATATGTTATATGGACTATTGTAACCACTCGAAATACAAGAAAAACGTTAGAAGTCAATTAGTATAGATTTTATTACAGACCTTCTAGAATCAAACAGTTATGAGACCATATAGGTCATGGTAGATCACATGACCAAAATGTCACATTTTATTCTCTATTGCAAAGACATGAAAACCATAGAATTTGTGTAATTATTTATGAATAATATTTTCAAATTGTATAGATTATTAAAAGATATTGTCATCAATAGAAGTTCTATATTTATGTCAGACCTATGGAAAGAAATAACTAAAGGAATAGATATCGAAAGAAAATTGAGTACAGTATTCTACCCTCAAATGGATTGACAAACTGAGAGAACCAATTACTCATTACAACAATTCCTTCGAGGATATATGGAATACTCACAAAAAGATTTAGAAGAATAGCTACCATTTGGATAATTTGCCTACAATAACTCAATACAAGAAACAATTAAAACAACACTATTCTATGCAAATTATAGATATTGTCCCATTAATGAGTCCATGGGCCATGAGATGATGGTCAAAGCATTACAAAGAGAAGATATAAGTCAATTGCATGATATAATCAGAATGGAAATCATCATGGCACAATAGGTAATAAAAGAAAATGCTGATTAATGAAGGAAACTAGATCTAAGATTGGAATCAGGAGACAAGGTTTGGCTGGTATTAAAAGATATACATACCACAAGACCATTGAGAAATTATACTACAAAAAACTAGGACCATATGAGATAATAGAAAATGTTAGGAGAAAGGCATATAAGCTGGTACTAACCCCCTCAACAAACAACAAACACTCAGTTTTCCATATCAGTAAACTTGAACTTTATCATAACTCCCCACCTTTACAAAGAAAAGGCCTGCCTCCTCCTATAAAAATAGAAGGAGAAAACAAGTTCAAACTTAATAAAATTGTCAATTCACAACTAAACTACAGCAAGCTGCAGTATTATGTTAAGTGGAGAGGGTATCCCCATAACTATGATCTAGTGTGGTACCCAGCTAAAAGATTTAGTAATGTAGAACAAACAGTCAAATGATTTCACTGTGAAAACTCAGGAAAACCTGGTCAAAGAGGAGGAACAACTAAGTTATGATGATTGGGTCAAACTAACAGACTTCCCAACCATAAGTTTAACTACACTAGAGCAGAGTGAATACAACCAATTAAACTAGACAGGGTATTACAACAATGGATACAATGTACACATAAGTAAGAAGTTAGGTCAAGGTTATTGGCTAAGAGAGAAACATAGAACACTCCCAATATTACCACCACTATTACTACTAATAACATCTTGGGAACCAATATCCCCAGAGCTATGTACACCACTATTGTCACCAGTAGACAATAATGTTCTCCCTACATCAGGCCCTGTGAGGTTTCTAGGAACAAAAACAAAGAAGAGAGGTGGCAAAAAATGTTGGCCAAATGTCAACAAAGAAAGAAGTATGTCTTCGGTAGACCAAAGTGGACTTCCACAAGTGACCGATATCCCCTCAATAAGGTTGCAAGAGACCAAAACTGTTACCCTCAGGAGACTGTAAAATTGTATAAACAAACTTCAAACAATGGTGGACGAGGTAAGGATAGATATGAGGCTCTATTAAGGATAGGCAAAGATGTGAGAATGAAAGAGTAGGACTCTTGAAAGAGAGAATGTATATTTGAGCAAGGTAAGGGTAGTTCAACAGGTCAAAATGGCATTAGTGAAAAGAAAAGTGGAGGACTTGTAGAGGAAAAGGGAGATCTAAGAAAGGACAAATAATTTGTTGGAGGAAGTAATAAGGATCAACAATTGGGAAATAGGAAAAATGGCAAGACAGTTGAACCAGTTGGCAGGAGAAAGAGAGAGAGATAGCCTAATAGGACTTAGGTCATGGAGAGAGGGGAGCTAGTATTACAAACCTAGCATGGAAAAGGGTTTTCACATGACTTATAAGTTATGATGTCATACATTTGTAAGGCTTTTACATATATAACCAATTAGGTCTTGTGAGTTTTACACATGACTTGTATTTGTAAGTCATAGTTGTTATATTTGATTTGATTGTGTAATAACTCATTGGAGTTATATAATGTTTTGCACAAATAACTCATTTAGAGAATATGTGAGTTTCACACATGATCTATTTTAGGTCATAGGATTATTATGTTACACAAATGTATGAGTCACAGTTGTGACTCATAAGAGTCATTGATTTGTAAGCAGGTTGTAGGAAGGACTATATAATAAGGAGGATATGATATTTTAGTTAGTTATTCATATAACCGCCTCAGTTATTTCCTACTTATAACTTTATAAACTTTATGAATATAAAACACCATTACTCTTACTAGTATTAAGAAGAAGCCCGACCAGATCTACCTTATATAAGTAAGGGGATTATGATAGTACTCTATACAAGTTAATGTTCAAGGACTTAAGATTATAAGAGCATAATCCTAAGCTGAACATAGTACAACTTAGAGAAAGACCTAGTTGGAGATCAGGAAAAATACTATTAGGCATAATAGTATTTGGTAAGAATTGTATAAGAATAACTAACAAGACTTGAATAGTCACTGCCTGTTATGAGATATAAATAGGAGAGCTCTATAGGTAATCCTGATAGTAGGTTAATGAAATTATGCACATCAGTTAATGAGAAGTAGCAGTTTCAGCCCTCTCCAGCTTTACCATGTTAGGTACATTGGGAAAAAAAAAACCTATATCTGATGCAAGAGCTCTGCATCTTGATAGTACTCAGTAAGATCCAATGTCCTATATACCTAGTACATTCTGAGTTTAGATGTATTGGTCAGTTATGCCTGATGCATTCTGAGTTTAGTTATGTCAGTTAGTTGTGCCCAATGCATCCCTAGTTTGGATGGGATTCTCAGTTACGTCCTGAGTTTAGATGAGATACTCAGTTCTCAGTTACATCCTAATAGATGAATTGGTGATAAAATAAATCACAATGTACCTAGAATATGAGGCTAGCCAAATACTTGCCGAATATTAGCTACTTTTCTAGAAAGCTAAACTAGATTGGGGTCAAAAAAAAAAGGAGAATAGCCCAATTATGAAGCTATCTATTTTAGTCTTAAAAGTGTAAAGTTACCAAAAATGATACTTATATTCATTGTAAAAGCAAATGATAGTTGTGACATATTCAAGTTAGCCAATAGAGAGTGTTGTTATTTTTTCCCACATGTTTTTTTCAATCATTATTTATAGTCACATCTAACAACTGTATCTACTTATAATACATCAAGTTCTCTATAAGGTTTGAAGCCAAATTCCTCTACTGTCCATTAGATAATCCTGCAAGTAGATCTGATACTTAATCTTGTCTTTATGCAATGTTGATATTATAACATATCTAACTAAATCTAGTGTTTATTATGGGGCAGGGAGGGGCAGGATTTCACTTGCTAGGCCTGCTGTCACTTTAGCCAAGTGGGATATTTCCTGAGTCATCCTTGCCCCTACAGGGGGGGGCATGTGATCTGACCCCACTTATTCTCTGGACAGGCCTCCATTTCTTGCTACCCATATTTGACAGGGGCTTGTCTAGGCCATGAGTAGGGTGGGGGCCTAGGTGGGAGAAGGGGCAGGGTATGATAAAAGAAATACCACACCCTGAGCTAGTGGGCAGGGCTCAAGGTTTTCAGGACCCCAAAGGCCCCATAATGAATACTAACTAAGTCCATGCCTGATTATGTTATACCATGAAGTTATAGCCTAAGACTATTATGAAAATTCAATTTACTGATACAAGATAGCTAAACTTAAAGACAGATACCTCAACATCCTGATGTTCAATTATGATGTCATGATATGATCCTGAATTCTCTTGATACTAGCATTCTAATGTACCTACCTACATCTAGCTAGCATTATTTTCTGTGAAGTTACAACCTGCTATGGAAATAGTCTTTACTAGTAAATTTCTACTAACTTTGAAGACAGATATCTTGATACCCTGAGATTTGCCTATACCTATCAGATATGTTCCTAAACCCTCTTAATGTCAGCTTTCTAATAATACTTCTCACATCTAGCTAGCATCAGTGTCTACTATGTTATAGCCTGTTATGAAAATAGTCTTTACTAGTAAATTTTCCTTGATTTTGAAGACAGATATCTTGATGCCCTAATATCTGCCTCTGCCCACCAGATATGTTTCCGAATCTTCTCAATGTCAGCCTTCTAATAATACCTTTTGTGTCTATTTGACATCAGTGACCATAAGGTTACAGCCTGCTACAAAAATAGTCTTTATTGGTAAATTTCTGCTGATTTTAAAGACAGATATCTTGCCATCCTCACATCTGATCATGATGTCATGATATGGTTCTGAATTCTCTTGATGCCAGCCTTTCAATGAACCTACCTATGTCTAGTGGGTACCATCCTCTGTGAGGTTACAGCCTGCTATCCAAATAGTCTTTAGCAGTGAATTTCTGCTCATTTTAAAGACATATATCTCAATGTCATAATGTCTGCTCATACCTGTCAGACATGCTCCTGAATCACCTTAATGTTAGCTTTCTAATGATACCTCTTGTGTCTACCTAATATTAGTTCTCACATAATTACAGCCTACTATATAAATGGTATTTACTGCTGAATTTCTACTGACTTTGAAGACAGATATCTTGATGCCTTGACATCTACTCATACCCATCAGATATGTTCCCGAATTCTCTTAATGTCAACTTTCTAATGATGTTTCTTGTGTCTACCTGGTGTAGGTTCCTGTAAAGTTGTAGTCTACTATAAAAATGATCTTTACTGGAAAGTTTCTACTGATGTTGAAGATAAATACCTCAAAGACTTAACATCTGATTATGATATTGTGACATGATCATGAATCCCCTCAATATCAGCTATCTAATAGACCTACCTATGTCTCACTATTACTATCTTCTGTAATGTTACAACCTGCTATAGAAATAATTTTTACTAATGAACTTCTGCTAATTTTGAAGACAGATAGCTTGACATCATAACCTCTACTTACACCCATCAGATATGTTTTTAAATTCCCTGAATGTCAGCTTTTCAATAATGCATTCTGCACCCTACCAACCTTAGTCAATATGGAGTTACAAGCTGTTATGATACTATTACTTGTCTGTTCAAGGAATACTCATTTTAAATCTATTGCACTTTTGTATACTAGCTGTAAATTTATATAGAATTGATAAAATTAATGTGGGTTTAAAAAAAAGAAACTTTGTGATCCAAGTCCTATATATGTGTGATACTGCTGGTATGCTAATATTATGAGTTTTGAATTTTAGACTCTCCCTTCAGATGTTGTCATAATGTAGTAGCTTTATATTAGATGCAATCATGATGTATACATGTAGGACCAGACATCCTCAGAATGTAATAGCAGAGGACTAGATATCTTTAGGATATAACTGATGAGTATCAGACATTATCAGGATGCACCATAGTAAGTATAAGGGTCCATGTCCAGATACTGTCAGGATGTACCAGGTGTACAATAATACAATGTCCTAATATAATGTCACTTAGATGTTGACCTGTGGTTAATAGTTTATATTCTAAGTATCCTGTGCATCAGATACACAGAGTACACCAGGTGCAAGATACTATTTTTGGTGATGTAAATACTATTTCTTCTCAAGATATTTTGTCTCTGACTGCAGAGATTAGAAGCTTGATAGAGATAGTAGATAGTCCTATTGTTGTATTTCAAGCCCCTTAATACTAGGGGATAGATGATTTGGTAGCCATCTACAAGGTTGTGGGCAGCTGCTATGCACTAGGTTATAGTATGGTTGTAGCATCTGGAGGAAGAAGCTATTTGCTCAAGAGGATCAAAAAGAAGTACCTCAGAATACCCCAGGTAGGCACCTAAGGTACTACTTTTAGACCTCTATCATAAAATATCACTTAAATTATCAGAGGATAAATGGAGGAATAGATAGAGGGAGATGCCTGATGGTTGTAAGAGAATTGAATTGAATTGAATTTTTTTCATAGACTTTGTAACTTATTGTATAGTGCAAAGCATCCCCAACCTGTACCTAACCTGTTTTATTTTTGAAATACCTCTCTTTTACCAGGATACAGGGTTATATGTGGGTCCCGTAATTTTTAGACATCTAAGGTTCAATTTGTATGTAGGTCAAGGTTTTTTATTACTTTGATTAGTATATAGGAGATTTTAGACCACAGGTTTGTAGTGTATAAATTATCTTTATAATCTGTAACACCTACTAACTTGATATTTTCTATTTAACTATTCTATAAATTATTTACCTGTCTATATAACTTGTACTTTCTGTGGGTAAGTCTTTCATATTCCACAGATATATATATAACCTTGTTTTGATATACTTCTATAATTCTTTGGGACTTGGCCTAATACTTCCAGATTATCTTATTTGATACTCCAGCTAATGCTTTAGGTACTATATACTATAACCCTTCAAAATTAAATATACAGTTCTTTCTTGTATAAGC
The DNA here is from genome assembly GCA_003788595.2 of Choiromyces venosus 120613-1. Classification (NCBI taxonomy): domain Eukaryota; kingdom Fungi; phylum Ascomycota; class Pezizomycetes; order Pezizales; family Tuberaceae; genus Choiromyces; species Choiromyces venosus. The sequence continues at coordinate 627,340 of ML120383.1, forward strand.
CTTTACTGCACCTCAGTAATATTCAATGAAATTAATTTCATAGTAGTAAGTGGGATGAAAGATAAGATCATAGCTAGTAGCTAAAATTGCTTCTTCAATCTCACTCTGCTGACTCTTGAAGTTAGGCTGAGCTGCTGGAAGAGCATGAGTACAACACTCACTGCTGGTAAGATATTGAGGATTTGGCTTAGTACTGTTTCTAGTTATTGATCAGATAAAATATTAAGTGCAAAAATATGGAAGGTAATGTGGCCAGATCCTACACTCTATGAGAACTACTTTTAGCCCCTTTGGAGTTCCATCTAGAAAGGTCATCTACTGTATGTAGCTTCTAGCTGAGTACTGATCATCAATAATATAGGTGTCATGTATAAGTTTAATGTTTTTTCTACCTGGGTCTAATTACATTATCTCTAAAACTCTCAAGGCATCATTGGCATTTTTGAGATAGTTCCTGAAATTATTGAATGCAAACAAGACTTTGCAGCCTGGGAACTGAGCTTTAAATGCCAGAATAGCCTTATTCAAGCTCTGTTCTAAGAGTCTCTCTTCATTCCACTATATACCCCCCATGCTTAAGGGTAACTGCTGCATCTTTATTTCTAAGTCTACCAATTAGTTTAAGAAAATCTGAAACATGGAGGCCTTGACCTCAACTCTTTTTGCATAAAGGTTTATGCTGATTATGTACTCAAATAAAGTGTAGTCTATCATTTGAGTTAAATATGCATTCATCTTTTATTACAAGGATCAGAGGCTGCAGTTCTCTAGATAGGTATTATGGGTTCAAAATTATATTCAAATCCTCATTCCAAGTTATAACCTGATTCTTATATGGTTTCAGAAGACTGGACTCTACCCTAATCTTCAGACAAAAAGTGTGACAGCTTAGATGCAACACCGAGTATAATACCTTAGAAGTATATTACCAGAATATCTCACTTACACAACTCTAAATTATGAATTCACAAAATATAATATGTATAATATAAGAAAATAACCTGATGTAATAGCATAGATAAGAAGTAATTATAATTGAATTTAATTAATCTACATGAACTTGTGACTCTGGAATTCGTTGATGTCATAAGTATCTTGTATGTACATGTTTTTTGAAGTCCTCTGAATCATATAAGATATGATTTTAATATACATCCATCATATGCAAGGTTCACTGATAGTATTTCTAGATGAGTTGGTTGGATATTTATGTCAGTACCTGTGGCATAGTTCAAACCAATAATGGATATGAGTATTCATAATGTACTCTGGTATATACTTTTGCATGACCCTAAAAATATTCAATGAAGTTTAGTTCAAAATGGAATACTGGATAGAATATTACTTGATGTCCTACTCCTTTGATGGATTCCTGAAGCTGACACTTCTGGGTCTGAAAGTTAGGTTGTGAAGAAAGTAGTGCTTGAGCACAACAGTATGCATTATCTGCATGCTTGCAAGCTAGATTTGGTTTCCTCTCCCAAGGATAATTTCCAGGAATAGAACATTGAGCAAGAAGTCTTTGACCCTCTGGCCATAGACCATGTTCTTGGAGGACAATTTATAATCCTTTCAAGTGACCATCAGGTAGCATCATTAACTGCTGGTAAATAGTATCTAGATGATCAGGATAAGTATAGTATCCATCCCTCATAGGAACTGTCTTTTTTCCTCCTAGGGTAAGCTTTATATTCCTCACAAACACAGTATCTGATACATACTTTTAGTGTATTTTGGCATTATTGAATGCCCACAATACTTGACATCCTGGAAATGCAGATTCAAATCCAGGAATTACCTTCTCTTGCAGCTGCTGTAATAACTGCTCACCAGTCCACCAGATATCACCACCATACTTTAAAATCTCACAAACTATACCACTACCTAGCCAGCCTATTGGAGCCAGAAAGCCAGATACATGAAGACCATGACTATGACCTTTCTTCCTGATTGCGATCTTGTTCTCATGAATCCAGATTTTCTTATACCCATCATTGGAATTAAAGGTGCATTCATTATGGGTGATAAAGATGATTGGTCTAACATCTGGCTCTCATGCTTTGAAAATAACCTCCAGATTCTCATTCTTGTCCATCATCTGAGGCTGAAGTAACTGCATTCATGGAAGGAAAATATTATCATAATATTCCTTGACATCCTCATGCTCATAGTTATCCTTATAGACTGTAATAACCCACCAGAGGATGTCTTACAGTAAACTATTCTTACACCCATACTAGAGACCCTGAGGGCAACAGGTAAGGGTAGTTTGGTTTACTATAGTGGACAACTATACATACTATAAGATTGTAGTATTGAAGGCAAGCTCAGGAAAGGCTTGTGTAATGAGGCCTGAGTTACCCTGCCATAAGGTCTGAGTTACCCTGACATGGCACCCAAGTTACCCTACCTAGCATAAAGAGGTACTTACTTGGGACAGGGGGTGATCCTACAAGGATTGAGCACTCCAGTAAAATCCAAAGGGTACAAACCTGGAAGCCTTTAGGGGGCTATAGGAGGGGCTACAGGGCTATGAATACTCCAAGATTTTAGAGAGGTATTCATAACACTCCCTTGCGGCACCAGTGTAAGGACTGCATGTTTTGAGCTTATAGTTGTTAAGTTGCTCCCTCTCTAACAAAAGGAATTGAGTAGAGGCACTCTTGTAACACTGTATAGGTTGTCACTATCCGTCCAACTGGATGCTGTCCGTAGAATAGATGAGAGGGCATAGGGTGTGCTCTAGAAGAATGGCTATCTTCTGGTACCAAATATGTGTAAAGCGGACAAGGACTGAAGGAGTTACTCAGGTAATACTAGAAGGGTAGTCCAGAGCCTCCTGGGTAGTCCCACGGTGGCTCAGAAGATGTTGAAGCATTTCTAGGCAGGTGAATCACACATGGACACAACTCATGCCCAATCACTGTAAGACTATTGGGGTTGTTTGAGAACTCTAAAAGCATGGTTCTTATCATGGTAAGGGTACTTTTGGGGAGTTGACTGTGGGTAGCACCCATTAGGTCAATCAACAAGGTACCCCAACAGGGGAGCTGAGTAGACTTTCCTATCAGGTGAAGACCTGACTGGAATGAAGTAGAAGGTTCAGCTTGATTGTGAGAGCTATGTCTACTAAAGGTTTGCATAAATGAAATGCATATGGGTATGAGAGTTCGTTAAGGGTATGTCTCCTCAGTTGCATGATAGTTCACCACTAGCATGTCAACAATATGAAGAGTTTTTCTCCTGCAATCATATTAGAGATGCAGTGCTTGAAACACTTAATGTCCGAAGGAGATTTAGCCAGAGCAGGCCAACATCCATGAAGGATAAATGTTCTTAGTGGTTTGTGTTGGTCAGTCCAGAAGAGATGGGTGTTCTCATGATTAAGTTAGAGTAGTGATGGGTGGGAACTAGCAGTATATGATATTCTACTTAAACTATATGTGAGTTCCACTCTACTCTGGCAATCAACTATCTCTCGAGAAACTTACTGAGTGAAGCTACAGCTTAATGATATTAAGTTTTACTGTTTTGATTCTTCTTTACTCTACTGTTAATTATCACTTTTTGATCTTTGAGTCACTTCACTGTGGTTGTGAACTTGGGATCCATCTTTTCTTAGGGTACCTCCATTACATAGACAACTTTTTTCACCTCTTTTCAGTTCTATCCCAGCTTTAACAACCAAGCTTGTACAGAGTGGCTACTCAATGCCCTTTTCTTTCTCCTGTGAATACTGGTAATCAAAATTATTGGCAACATATTTCTCTCAGCTACTACCTGATCCTGACCTTCATAGGTTTTACTCTAATAACTTGTGATAGCTTGTATAAGTCCTGCTGAATCTATTGCTGCTCAAAATAATAATTAGTTATTATTCTATTTCTCATATCCAAATGAAAGTTCTTTAATACAGAGTCATACTTTCACCTGCCAGCGATATATATTTCCTTATTGCAAGCATTGTACCTTCATTTGTAAGCCAGCTTGATATCTTTAGATGTCTTCCCTGCCTTAGAGCAAGTAGCTTTCCAGATTGAATATACTCTACTTCTTCCTTCAGAATACACTTCATTACCCATGTGCTCCATCCTCCTGAAGCTGCAAACAATAGTGCTAAGACCTTCTATGACTTTAGCAGTTTAATAACCTCTGTTGGCTCATGCTTGAATTCAGTCAACTTCTACTACTTCTCTTCCTTTAGCTGCAGCTTTATACAAGAATAAAGCTAAGTGTTCCTGTTATGGGAAATGGTATTAACATTAACTTAGATAGCTGTTGTGTTTGGTTATTTACAATAAAGGGTCAAGTGGAGGTAATTAGGGTACTGTGGTTGGGTTGTGGCTGCTTTGTGTGGTTAGGTGGTTGTGTGTGGATACTTCTCTACTTAAATAAGTTTGAGCGTGAAGAGTGGTTTCCTTTTCTCTTCACGCAACCTCTTGTATAATACACCAAATACTGAGTTGTTAACCACCACTGTTCTTGTCCCCCGGAGGCCCCCGCCTCTACCTTGATCTTGTCCTTGTTTTCCCGCATTGTCCTCTCTTGACATTGCCCCCCCTTCTTTTCCAGACTCTTGTTCCCCTTTCGCGTACCTTGGACCCCCCTGCCGTCATCCCGTTCAGTCTCCACCTTTCCCCGTCCTATCGGGGTTGTTCCGTAACACTAGGTTGCGTCCTACCGTCCAACCTACGCGAATCTCAGCCGATAGTTTTTTCATCCTCCTGCCCTTGGCCTCATGTCTACTCCGATTCCACCAATTTCCTATGGCCTGACCGATGGCATGATCAGCGACCTCAACATCCTTGCAAACCAGGATCCCAACCAATCGGACATTAATACGATGCTACAACTTATCCGGGACTCTTGCACCTTGGCTACAACGATTCTCGCGCTTCCTAAAATATCACTTTCCACGATTGCCGAAGAACATCAAGAACTCATGACCTCTCATGAGAATCTCCTCCGAGAGAAAGATCACTGGAAAACTGAAGCAGAGGCTTATGCACAACGTTCTTCAGCTCTTGAGGTGGAATTGGCAAGAGAAAAAGAAAACTCCGATTTGTTTCGCACGATGGCTACAAACACTACACCCCATCCTCGTATAGAATCGATTCCCGACCCAGATAAGTTTGATGGTACCAAAGATAAACTTCGCTCCTTTGTCGCTCACCTCCGCCTTAAAATCCAAGGAGATAGTCATAAGTTTCCAGACTCTCAGCACCAGCTTCGTTACGCTTCTGGCCGACTTACTGGTACCGCATTTAACCAAATCCTTCCGCTTATAAAGGACTCCCGAATTGATCTCACCGACTTGGAAGCATTTATTACATTGTTAGAGAATGCATTCGGCGATCCCGACAGAGTTGCTACTGCCGAAAGAAAACTTGATGGCCTCAAGCAAAAGAACCTCGACTTTGCTTCCTCTTACGCCGAGTTTCAGAGGTATATATCTGATGTGGATTGGAACGATGGTGCCAAACGCAGCCAACTGACGAGGGGCTTGAGCAATGAATTAAAGGATCAACTTGTTACCGTCGATGCTCCTACCTCGTTACATGAGTATGTGGCACTTCTTCAACGCCTCGATAATCGTATTCGAGCACGTGCTGCGGAAAGAGCTCATCGTCCAACTCAAAATAACCAAAATCTTAGCTCGCAAAGAAATGTCCTTTCTTCGTTCGCACCAAAGGTTGCACCTCCTGCCCTCCGGCCACCAACAAACTTCATACCCCTAGCGCCAACCGCAAATCTTCCGTCCACTCAATCTGGAAGTCACGCGGGCCCCATGGATCTCTCCTCTGCACGACGTCGTCTGACACCTGAGGAGAAAGCGCAGAGGATAAGAGAAGGTCGTTGTCTGTACTGTGGAGGTTTCGGTCATATGGCACTTTCCTGCCCAGTAAAAGTCCCTCCTCGTCCTCTTCGTGTTCAAG
>ML120383.1:635426-845487 GCA_003788595.2 Choiromyces venosus 120613-1
AAAAATGGCAAGGCAGATGCATTGACACGCCGTCCGGGAGAACGGCCTAAGGAGGGGGATGAAAGAAAAGAATTGATGCAGCAAACAGTATTAAAAACCAGAAATCTAGGTTTGTTCGCTGGTTTTAGTCCACTTGATGGCGAGTCTTACCTAAACCAGCTATTTTTGAAGGGATATGAAATAGACAAATTTCCGGCCAAGGTATTAAAAATGTTAGAAGACCAAGTTCGGCATTCACGAGAAATATCACTCACATCCTGCAGGAGGGACGGGTCACAACTTATCTTTGATGACCGTCTATATGTTCCGGCATCTCCGGAATTACGACTGTACCTTTTGCAACAGAACCATGAATCACCAGCTGCTGGCCACTCCGGGCGTGCAAAGACTTACGAACTGCTCTGCTGAAAATATTATTGGCCCAAGATGCATGAGGATGTGGTAAAGTTTGTACGGAATTGTCACCAATGCCAATGATCGCGGACCTCGAGACATGCCCCATATGGAACTCTTAAGCCCTTGACGATTCCACAGTGTCCGTGGAAAGAACTATCGATGGACTTTGTTACCAGTCTTCCCTGGTCTCATGGCAGTGATGCGATCTGGGTCGTGGTTGACCGACTCACTAAGATGAGACATCTTATTCCCTGCCGTACCACCACATCTGCAGAAGATCTGGCCGAGTTGTTCCTGATACATGTTTGGCGATTGCATGGACTGCCGGATGGTATCGTATCTGACCAAGGCCCTCAATTTGCCTCAACATTTTGGAAATCTCTCTGTGCTAGACTGGGGATCAAGCCCCGCCTCTCCACCGCCTTCCACCCAGAGACCAATGGACAGACCGAGAGAATTAATGCTGTCATGGAACAATACCTCAGAGCCTACGTTAATTACCAACAAGATGACTGGTATAAGTGGTTACCCTTAGCCAAATTCTCAGCAAACAATCATACTTCTGAGACGACCGGTCTATCCCCATTCTTCGCTTATTATGGTTTCAATCCCAGGTTTGAGTTCGACTGGGAAAGTGAAGCTTGCGGCCCGGAAGATTTACTGGCCCATGACCATTCCAAGGAGATGAGTCTCATACATGATCATCTAAGAGCCGAGATCCTACTTTCACAGGCCAAACAGAAAGAACAAGCAAATCGTTACCGTCTCCCAGCACCACATTATCAGGTTGGCAACAGAGTTTGGTTGAATGCGAAAAATATTCGCACCAAGAGACCCTCACACAAGTTAGATCATAAACGTTTCGGTCCATTCATGATTTCCGAAGTTATTGGTTCTCATGCCTACCATCTCAAACTACCCCAGACCATACGCATTCACAATGTCTTTCATGTTTCTTTGTTAGATGGCGTTGCAGAAGATCCATACCCTGGACAGATTACTCCCCCATCCCCACCTGTTGATGTAGATGGTGAAGAGGAGTGGCAGGGAGAGGAAGGGTTAGATTCAAAGATTGTAGGTAAAAGATTACGTTATTTATTGAAATGGGTAGGATATTCAGATCCGAGTTGGGAACCTGCGGAGAATTTGGAAGATTTGGTTGCTATAGACATCTTCCACGAGCGGTATCCAAGAAAACCTGGGCCCAAACATGTGAAATAGAAATGTCTCACGGAGTTCGACACCTAGGAAGGGGATAATGTTATGGGAAATGGTATTAACATTAACTTAGATAGCTGTTGTGTTTGGTTATTTACAACAAAGGGTCAAGTGGAGGTAATTAGGGTACTGTGGTTGGGTTGTGGCTGCTTTGTGTGGTTAGGTGGTTGTGTGTGGATACTTCTCTACTTAAATAAGTTTGAGCGTGAAGAGTGGTTTCCTTTTCTCTTCACGCAACCTCTTGTATAATACACCAAATACTGAGTTGTTAACCACCACTGTTCTTGTCCCCCGGAGGCCCCCGCCTCTACCTTGATCTTGTCCTTGTTTTCCCGCATTGTCCTCTCTTGACATTGCCCCCCCTTCTTTTCCAGACTCTTGTTCCCCTTTCGCGTACCTTGGACCCCCCTGCCGTCATCCCGTTCAGTCTCCACCTTTCCCTATCCTATCGGGGTTGTTCCGTAACAGTTCCAGTCAAGCTCTAAATTTATAGATAGGGCTGGTTTGCACCCTTGCCTAGACTTGATCTTTTGTTAAAGCCTCTTCAAGCCTGATTCAACAATCTCCTCTTTCATAATTCACAGGGGCACTGCTACCAAAGGCGAACTACTATAGGCTTATCTATGCATTTCACAATTCTATAATTCAAAGGTTAGTCAAACTTAATTATCAAAAATATCAGAGTGATTTCTTACCTCTCCATCAGCCATCTCTGCCAATTGCCTCTGCAGTCTCAATTGTTGCTTCTTTGCATACCAGTACTAGTTATATTCACTTTTAGTAAGTGGACTAAGTTTCTGATAACCAGATTGAAGTCTTAGATGTAGATAATATTGGCGTTTCCTCTCTGCTGATAAATTCTTAGCTACCCACTGAGTAGCTTCTGGTTGAGATTGATTCATTGCATGGACTACCAGTATTTCATCAAGCTGGAGCTATTTTTTCTTAAGATGGCTCTTGTGAGACCTCTCAGTATTTGACATTGGTGGGTCTCATTCAGTTTCAGGCTATATAGTCTTGTTGATAGCCCAATGCTTGCAAACACAGTCCCTGGTTGCTGCTTGCCTTTTTTCCATCCAACTGCTGGCTTCTCCGAGTTCAGCTTCTATTCTGAAAACTCTAGCTGTTCAACAATATGTGCTAAGCAAAGTACTTTGGTTTGCCCTTTTGAACTGTCCTTATAGTAAATTTCATATTTAATAGTGATAGGAACTGAGAATAGATAACCTACTGTTAAGTTGGATACAAGACATGGGACTGAATAGACTTGTTGAATAAGTATTATCAATTATGAGAGGGATATAACATGGAAGTAGTGGTATTTTATGATTTTGCTGGTCTAAGTTAGATAAGATAGAAGTAACGTTTTCATATTTTTGGAGTATTAAACTCAGCATTGCATCCAAGCCATCATACTTTTTTGTCTAAAAATTGGGGTAGAGTCTAGTCTTCTGGAACCATATTATGACATTTATAGGAAAAAGACCTCATCTCAGTATCTCTTAATATCTGATCATTCATATCTATCATTGTAAATACCTTTGAAGTACTCCTTATATTTGAACCCAAGCATTTTTTAGCCATCTATTACAAACTGGGCATGGTTTGTAATGGTTTCACATGACATATGATTGTATGTCATAGTATTTCATTTATTAAAGGTTTTCGTACATAACTCAGTTGAGTCATACAATATTATGTTTTACACTATAACTCACATACGAGTCATAGGGTCTCACATGATTCACAGTTGTGAGTTATAGTTACTTATGTTTGAATTTGATTGGTATGTTGAGCATTGACTCATAGGTGCACCTATGAGTCATGAGGATTAAGAGGCATGACTTCGTTATACGAGTCATGAGGTTTCACACATGACCCCTTTAAGGTCATGGGACTTTCGCGCATGACCAAGTATGGTCATGAGGTTATATGTTATGCGAGTGTATGAGTCACAGTTGTGACTCATTTGATTTGTAAGCGAGTTGCTGGAAGAACTATATAAGGAGGTCAGTGAGACCTGATAGTTAGTTCTTCACGCAACCACCTAAGTTATTTCCTATCTTATAAGTTATCAATAAAACACCTTCACGCCCTTTACTTACAAGGCCAATGATCATGAAGAAGAAACAAGACTAATACTAATTGGTGCTATAAGGACCTAGTATTGGCAACAGTCGATATCTAAGGCATAGTGTAGAGATGATAAGCACCAGAATTCTTGAAGAAAGGAGAATACAATAGAAGATAAGTAAGATCACCTCAGAGAAAAGCTAACTACAGACTCATTGCCTGTTGCAAAGATATAAGTTAGGAGAGATCATATAGCCGATCATAACATTTGGTTGCATCTTAAAGCAACACCCAATGACAATAATGGCTGACGCAGCACAAGACCAACCGATGAATCCCCTGGAGGAAGAACAAGGGGAAGAAGAACAAAAAGGAGAACAGAACCAAGGAATACTCCTAGCACTAATAGTGGAACAGCTGACACAAATCCTGGTAGGATTACAAGCAGAAAGAAGACCTAAAACAGAAAAACCAGAAACCTTTGACAGAGAATGAAGTAAGTCACGAACATGACTAGCCAAACTGAGGGTCTACTTTCAGGCCATAGGATGGCATGAGAATTACGACATGGACAAGATAGTATACACAACAAGCCTGCTAAGAGGAGATGCAGCTACCTGGATCATACGTTATGCAGCAGGAAGTCTAATACAACCATGGGACAGATCTTGGAAACACTTCCAGATAACGATTAAGGAACAATTCAAAGCCATTGATGCCTGAGGAGAAGCCCGAATGAAACTCAAAAAACTGAAGTAAGGGACCAGGCCCATGACAGAATATTGGAACGGTTTCAGAATGACTGCCACCAAGGCAGAACTAGATGAGGCAACAAAAGGAGAATGGCTATTAGCAGGAATGGAAACAACACTACAGAATGCTTGGGGAATAGACACAATAGTATTCGAGAGTATGGAACAGCTGGCACGATGGGCAATCACCAAGGAAACTAAGCTGGCCATGGTTAAGCATATTCAGAAAGGAACCCAAGATAACAAGACACATGACACCCCAAGAAACAACAATGGCACCTTCAAAATAGCACCTAAGGAGACTCTATGAGGAGATCCTATGGACCTGGATGCCACAAATCGAAGAAGGTACCAAAGATTACCCCAGGAAGAATGGAGAAAATGCACAAAAGAAGGATTATGCTACCAATGCAGAAGAAAAGGTTACCTGGCAAAGAACTGTTGAGTCAAGAAGGACAACATCAATAGGCCAAAGATCAGAGAACTGGACATGGAAAAAGAGCAAGAAGAGGCTTTAAATGACAAAAGTCCCCAGGAATAGATGGTCTTGGGGACAACAGAATGAAACACATCAAAAGAAGGAAGACGTTCCCAGGAATTGATGGGCCAGGGGATGATAAGACAAAAACCATCAAGATCACACACCTCAATGCCACAATAACCAACAAAGAACTAAGGAACCTCGAATCGGACCACATCATGATCAAAGTACAACTCCACAACAAGCAACAACAAATATCAATAAACGCAATGATCGACTCAGAGGCAACTGAAGATTTTATAGATTGTAACTTCACTATAAACCATCAGTTACCCTTAACAAAAATCGCAAAACCAAGAGATATATACATAGTAGATGGAACTGTATCAGATGCAGGACCAATCACCTATGTCACGGAAATCCCTATAGACATGGGAAGCCACAAAGAGAAAGCAACTTTCCTAGTGGCGAACCTTGTCAAACACGAAGTCATCCTTGGCATGACATAGTTGAAAGATCACAACCCAAGGATCAACTGGTGAAAAGAAGAAATCACCTTCAATAGCAACAGGTGTAAGGTAGTATGCCTTGATACCTCCCTAATGGTATATGCAGTACCAGAAAAGAAAGCAATTCAGGAGAATCTGAAAAGTCAGATTCTAAGACTCAGCATGGAAGAAGGACCAAATAAAGAAATAACGGTCAAAAAACTGAGAGAGGACGCGAAGATACCCATGAAAGGTTCACAAAAGGCTGCAGGAAGTGACCTGTTCAGCATAGAAGGAGCTATAGTCCCAGCAAGGAGATAAAAGCTCATAGGAACAGGAATCTCAATGGGACTTCCAGAGAACACCTATGCCCACATCGCACCCAGGAGTGGTTTGGCAAGCAGAAATGGCCTTACCATTAATGCTGGAGTCATAGATGCAGACTATACAGGAGAGATTCGGGTCCTATTGGCAAACCTGTCAGAAGTGGATTACGAGGTCCATAAAGGGGATAGGATTGCTCAGATAATTATTGAAAAAATAGTCTCGACACCCTTCAAGGAGGTACAACAACTTCAACCCACAGAAAGGGGCGACCAAGGATTCAGCAGTACAGATCACCAAGAGAAAGATACGACTTAAGATAAGAAAAAGCTATCAATAGCTTTTATCTCAGCACAAGTATTTGGCAGAATGCACAAAAAAGGAGAAATCACTGGAATGCTGAAATGGGACTATGCAAGACTCACACTAGCAGCTACAACAATCAGCACTGAGCTAGCCTTGCAAAAGAAAGGAAAGAGTGGAAAAGAAACTTTGAGACAAATAGTGCCTAAGGAGTATCACAACTTCCTAGACATATTTGAAGAAAAAGAAAGAACCGAATTACCACCACATAGGGCAGCAGACCACAAGATTGAAACAGAAGCACCACCACCATTCATGAAGCTCTACCCCTTAAGAGGGGAGGAACTTAAGGAACTCAGAGAATACCTGGAAAAAATTTTAGAAAGATGATGGATAAGACCTTCATCCTTATCAGCAGGAGCACCCATACTCTTCGTCAAGAAAAAAGATGGGGGCTTAAAACTGTGCATAGACTACAGAGGCCTAAATGCAGTGTCAAAAAAGGACCGATACCCATTACCATTGATAAGCGAAGCCTTGGATTGACTGCAAATGGCGAAATATTTCACCAAACTCAACATTAAAGATGCATATTAAGATATACGGATTGCCAAAGGAGATGAATGGAAGACAGCATTCAGGACACGATACGGACTATATGAATATATGGTCATACCATTCAGATTAGCCAATGTGCCAGCAACTTTCCAATGATGGGTCAATAATGCACTCAGCAAATACTTGGACGTCAACTGCATAGCTTACCTGGATGACCTATTGGTATATTCAGATACCATGGAACAATACCGGAAGGATGTGGCCATGAAGCTTTGTGGGATTCGGCAACTTCTACCAAACGATTCATAGAAGGATTCAGCAGGATAGCAAAGCCACTGTACAACAGGACAAAGAAAAATCAGAAGTGGGAATGGGGAGAGCCGGAACAAAGGGCCTTTGAAGGTCTTAAGGAAAGACTCACCACATCTCCAATACTAAGACACTTCGACCTGGAAGCACCCATTATGATCAAAACAGATGCGTCCAATTACTTCTGTTCTGGGATAATATCGTAACAAGATAAGGAAGGACTATAGAAACCAATAGCCTACTGGTCAAAGACGATGACCAAGGCAGAATGCAACTATGACATACATGATAAAGAACTCCTTGCTATCATGCAAGCCCTCAAGGAATGGAGGAAATACGTACAAGGAAGTCCACACATAATCAGAATTCTTACAGACCATAAGAATCTTGTCCTGTTCACAACCAGCAAGGCCCTGAATGGAAGACAAATACAATGGAGTGAGGAGCTCAGCCAATACAACATCAAAATCGAATATTGACCAGGCAAGGAAGAGGCAAAACTGGATACCCTCATACGAAGAACAAATGACATACCAATGGAAGGAGATGATTGCATTACGCAATAGCAAAGGATTCTGTTGGCTAAAGAACAATTCTTCGAGGATGAAGGATATGCTTTGGGTTCAGAAGAAATCAACACTATGGAACTATGGATGATAGAAGATCAAGAAACAGAAAAGAATATCAAGGAAAAAACATCACAAGATACTTTACTTCAAGATATTCGAAAAGCCATAGAAAGGAAAGATAAAGAATACCCAAAAGTGGCATTAGGATCATGCGACTGGAAAGAAGGATATATGTGGTATGAAGGAAAAATCTGATTACAAGACGAACCAATAAGAACCCAAGCAATTAGGAGGAATCATGACATACCACAAAACGGATATGGTGGAACAGCCAAGACATTGGAACAAACACAATGAATATACTACTAGCCAAGCATGCACCAAGACATTAAGTGATATGTCAAAAACTGCGACATGTGTCAATTGATAAAACCAAGTTGTCATGCGCCCTATGGACTATTGCAACCACTACAAATACCAGAAAAACTATGGAAATCCATCAGTATAGATTTCATTACAGACTTACCACTATCAAACAACTATGACACCATATGGGTTGTAGTGGATCGCCTGACCAAGATGGCTCATTTCATACCCTGTCCAAAAGATATGAAAACTAAACAATTCACACAGCTGTTTATGAAAAATATTTTCAAACTGCATGGATTACCGAAAGATATCATTTGCGATAGAGGATCAATATTCAAATCAGACCTATGAAAAGAGATGACCAAAGGATTGGACATCACATAGAAGATAAGCATAGCATTTTACTACCAAACAGATAGTCAAACAGAACAAATGAATGCCTCACTAGAACAATTCCTAAGGGCATATGTGGAATATTCCCAACAGTATTGGGAAGGGTGGCTATCATTTGCGGAGTTTGCATATAATAACACAAGACAAGACATCATTAAGACAACACTCTTCTATGCAAACTATGGACATCACCCCATCAACGAACCCATGGGACACATAGGTTTACTAGAAATATTGGAAAAGGATGACATCAGTCGACTACATGAACTTATCCAGACAGAAATACGAATGGCACAAGACAAAATGAGGGAAAATAATGATTGACACAGAAAACCCAATCTAAGACTGAAATCAGGAGATAAAGTCTAGTTAATTACAAAGGATATTAAGACCACAAGGCCATCAAAGAAACTTGATTACCGGAAAATTAGACCATACAGAATCATGAAAGAAATTGGAGAAAAAGCTTATAAGCTAGACCTCCCAGCCTTGATGAAAACAAAACACCCAGTCTTCCACATCAGCAAACTCAAACTCTACTCAGACAATCCTCTACCCTCCTAAAAGAAACTCCCCCCTCCTCCTATTGAGATAGAAGGAGAAGACGAATACAAACTCGAGCAAATTATTGATTTGAGATTACATTACGGGAAACTACAATATCAGGCCAAGTGGACTGGCTACTCTGCACAATACAACCAAGAGTGGTACCCAGCAGAAAATTTTGATAATGCAGCCTCATCAGTAAGAGAATTCCACCGAAAACACCCAGGCAGTCCCGATCAACCTGACAGCTTGCCCAGAAAACATATTTCCACCAACAAGCCCCAAATTCAGTCCCTTGGACAATGACGAATGGATTGGCCTAGTAGATATGCCAATTCAGAGAAAAAACAACCCGCATGCAACCATGTCATGGACAGTATGCTACGACGATGAGTGTACTACGTACAAAAGTGAGAAGGAAGGCAGTGGGTACTTCCCACACTTATGTGACAGAATGCCACCCTCATCACCCCCAATAACACCAATCAACTCCCCCACCAGCGACTTGAGCTGGGACCAGGGTATGCAACAACCAACCTTCTCAGCAAAGACAGAAAAAAAGACTTCGAGGATGAAGTCAGGAAGAAGAGGGGGCAAAAGGTCTTGGCCCAAGGTCAAGAAAGAGAAAAACATGGAATGGGCAGACCAGTTGGAAGGACGTCCAATGATAACCCATACCAATTCCTTTGAGACGAAGGAAACATTGAGAAGGAAGGTCAAGGAAAAGGAGGAGCAAATTGCAAAGCTGGAGGCTGATAAGAAATGGTCTAAAGGAGAGATAGCAGGCAAGGATATCAGAATCCATGCCCTAGAAAGAGAGCTAGCAAGAGAACGCTATGCGAGGAAGGAGGAAGAAAAAAGGTTCAGCAGGATTGCATGTTATATGGCACACATCCACAGAAATATCAGATGTGATGTGTACTATGAAGAGTACCATCATGGATCCTCAAGGGACTGAGGATTTAGGGAGAGGGGAGCTAGTATTACAAACTGGGCATAGGTTGTAATGGTTTCACATGATATATGATTGTATGTCATAGTATTTCATTTATTAAAGGTTTTCGCACATGACTCAGTTGAGTCATATGATATTATGTTTCACACTATGTCTCACATACGAGTCATAGGGTCTCACATGATTCACAGTTGTGAGTCATAGTTACTTATGTTTGAATTTGATTGGTATGTTGAGCATTGACTCATAGGTGTGCCTATGAGTCATGAGGATTATGAGGCATGACTTCGTTATACGAGTCATGAGGTTTTGCACATGACCCCTTTAAGGTCATGGGACTTTCGCGCATGACCAAGTATAGTCATGAGGTTATATGTTATGCAAGTATATGAGTCACAGTTGTGACTTATTTGATTTGTAAGCGGGTTGCTGGAAGAACTATATAAGGAGGTCAGTAGGACCTGATAGTTAGTTCTTCATGCAACCACCTAAGTTATTTCCTATCTTATAAGTTATCCATAAAACACCTTCATGCCCTTTACCTACAAGGCCAACAATCACAAAGAAGAAACAAGACTAATACTAATTAGTACTATAAGAACTTAGTATTGGTAACAGTCGATATCTAAGGCATAGTGTAAAGACAATAAGTATTAGAATTCTCGAAGAAAGGAGAATACAATGGAAGATAAGTAAGATCACCTCAGAGAAAAGCTAACTATAGACTCATTGCCTATTGCAAAGATATAAGTTAGGAGAAATCATATAGCTGATCATAACACCATCCTGCTACTGTCAAAGATGCAACAACTCTCTCAATCTCTCTTCCAATACTATTACTTAAGCAATTGGATATTTCTGAGTCTTTATTCTGTGATCCTCAGTATATAGGTACTGCCTTTGCCATATTTTATAAGTTGAGTTCTTTAGTTAATTGCATATTAGTACATGTAGTTTAATTATATCATAAGGAATTAGAATTAATTTACCATCATCAACTTGATCTATGCACTACCTAACAGCCAAGAAAGTATTTGGATCCTCAAGTAGACTCATAATTCTATGATATATGCTGGCATCAGGCTGTGGTATTTCTCACTTTGTTACACAAATAAATTCATGTCATATAATCTGCTCTTTTACTATTATTCCCCACTCTCCACTATCGGCAACTCTCTGTGCTAGCTCTTTTCATACCTGTAGTACAGGCTAGACTCCTGTAAATAAATCCATTCCCTTAAGTGGCTCTTGTTCATTTTTGGCTTGTAGCTTTATCAAAATATATATTGAGTAATGTCAAATGAAATATTAATCAACTAGCCTTCTTTCTCCTTTTGTGTTACTGTTAGATACAAGTTTTTTCATTGCCTTCAGAGGTGTTTCAAGAAATTGAAGCTACTTTCTACATGGTTAATTCTGAAAGAGCTGTCATCAGGCTAGTTTGGGTTATGCAGTCTTAATTCATCTGCTGTATAATGTAATCCTACTTCATAGATGGTATTGTTTAATTCTCCTTGAGTAGACTGACACAGTAAATTGCAGTCCAGAGTGACTTGAGCTACCAAAGCTTTCTTGAGCTCATGGAACTGGTGTAGATGTAATGCATTGGTAGCAGGAACCTTATCTGGAACCCTTGGTTTTATAAGTCTTATATCATCCTATATTCAATACCATCAGCTTAGAAATTAGAGGTTTAAGATATTTTCAATGCACAATTATATATAGGAAGTTAGGTTAACTGTGACTTACATATACTCTCTCTTTTTATTGCTTGAGTCTCTTCCTCCTTACTCAGGTTCTTTGAGTATTACAGTTGACTGCTAGATTTTGTAATATTGGAGGTTGATTGATGTTTTCCTCCATTGTTGCAGAAATAGTTATAATGTTAGACAGAGTTATGTTGTGAGTTTAGTGAAGGGGGAAGAAATTGTTCTGACATGTTATTACAAATAAATTATTCATTTATCTAACCTAAAAAATACGTAAAAAAACAAGGAAGAAGCATAAATTGAACCCATGATCTCCGAAAACCACTGTTCCCACAAATACTCTATACACTGGTATAATAGAGGCATTTCAAAAATGAAACAGGCTAGGGACAGGTTGGGGACGCTTTGCACTATACGACAAAGAGGTTAGCAGATTTTTTTTTTGATATTATATGGGAAGGAAAGTAAGTAAAGCAATGGGTCGGGGGTGCTGGTGATCCTCCATTTTTATGTAATTAGAGATAACACTGGTTTAAGGGACTTTTGTCCTGAATTACAGCTCATGTGTGATAATTTAACTTACAGTACAAATAGAGAAAGCAGATAGATGGATAGATGGAAAAACGGAGAGGGAAAAAAAATGCACATTACTTTTAGCTCACATCCTCATCCGCTCCGCCCCTGGCGGGCAGACAGACAGACGACAACTACTCCTGTCTTTTAGAAACCATAGCCTGCCTCTTCTTCATCTTCCTCTTCTTCCTCCTCTCCTTAACCTTATCTTTCCTGAGAGCCTCCTTCGCTGCCAATTCCTCCCTTTCGCCAGCCTTCAGTACATCCCCACCCTCGTACAGCTCCTCCGCGAGCCAAAGCGGCAACGCGGCGCTCTCTGGCGTCTTCAAATGCAGACTTCTCAGCCCCTTCCATCCACTGGGGACACCCACCTTCTTCCCCACTCCCTTCCCGCCTTCAACAACCTTCTGCACAACCGCCGCGACATTCTCGCTCACCATCTCCGGGGTAAAATTACTCAATCCCACTCGAACACTTGAACTCGCCGCCGCGTTTAAATGTAGGTATGTAGCTTTTAGACAACTCTCCACTTCGCTGACCAAGTTCTTCTTCCCCTCCTCTTGAGAGACAGATAGAGGGATGGGAATCTTTGTGCTACGGCCGTAAAACGACTTTCCCAGGATGCTGGGAAGCATGCAGACCACGCGCTCGTCTGCCAAGAAGAGGTCGTAAGAGGCTGCGAGCAGACGGCGGGACTCGAAAGATTTGAACTTTGCTCGCAGCTTTGAAACGCCGACTACTTTTTTTACAACGGCGGAGAGGGCGGGTGTCGCGGCGATTATGTCTTTGTGGGTGCGTTGCGGGTCTTTGACTATTAGGCAGATGCTCGTTGTTTGTGGGTTGCGGAGGGGATGCGGGAGGACGCTGATTTTTGCTTTGTTAATACGGAAATATAAAGTGGGAGGAAGAGGAGGAGGGGAGGGAGGTTACATTCGTGCGGGCTTGAGCCGCTTAGTGTCTGTTACTAACTTCTTCGTGGTCAAGTTTAGCCATACCGTCTCCGGCGTTGGGTTCTCTGGGTCCTCGAGTAGGTTGGCTTTCTTGGATTTTGAGGATTCGGTCTTCTTCTCGTTGACCCATTTTGACAATGCTTTGCAGGCTTTCAAGACCTATCGCCATTAGTTTGTTAACTTTTCTCTTCTTTCTTCCCCCGCCGTTGCTCAATCGTAGCTTTGACGGCAGATAAATAGAGAGAGGACAAACCTGAGCATTATCCAACTGATATGGTGGGTTCGAAGTCGGCGCAACAGCCTTTTCCTTCTCCCCAACAGGAGGTTTAGCAACAGCCTTTTTATCCCTCATTATTGTGAATTTTCGTTGCTGTTGTTGGTGGGGTAGTAAGCTCGATAGGCAGTGGAGTGTGAAGAAGGGGAAAAAAAAAAAAAGTTTATGGTGGTTTATTAGGATGGAAAAGAAAAAATAAAGTCTTGGCAGGTATGCGGCCCGTGCATGGTTAGCTGGAGGGTTACTGTCTCTCACCCCACTATGATAAGTTTACTTAACCTCCAAGCACTAACGTACTTGCACCCCTGCCGAGATTGCACCCCTAACGAGATTTGCTTAGTAATTCGCCAAGAGCTCCAAGAAAGGAAATTTTATATTAGTCTAAGATAATGAGTAATAGGTATTAGAAACAGGAAACTGAAAATATGTCATTATGTTATCATAGATGAAAACAAGATAATATACATGACCGGATACTGAGATAAATAGTGTTATGAAATGCCACATGTTATCTATGCCAACATTCATCTTAATGTCATTCATGACCACAAGGTTAATAACCTCAACTACTACTTCCATGACTTCCATGAGCAGTATAGTTGAGAATAAAAAGAAGGAAAACAGGGAGCAAGGTAATTTTAAAAAATGTAAGCCATCTAACATATAATAGGGTGAAAAAGCTGAAAAAAAAATAGATCTCAAGCATTGACTTGTTATATGCTGGTATAATTCATCAAGTATTTCACAACACCGTATATCACCACCATATATCACAACACCATATACCTCAGTATGTCATCAAGTACATTGTTGCAATTATATAAATGAATTGCTATTGACTGGAAGTCTGCAAAGAAAACTTCAATAATGGAGTTCACAGAAGTACCAAAAGAGTTACGTGAGCAAATGGCTTTCGAAATGCTCAAGAATAAGGTGGTGAAAACAGAAAGAGAAGCTGCCAAAGCAGTTGATATTCCACATTGTACATTAAACCATCGAAAGGTAAGCCTCTAGGTCAGAAATTATGTATTAGACTATACTAACAGATACAACAAAAATGGACGACTGTAATTAAAAGCTAAACAAGAAAACCAGCAATGGATGACTATAATTGAGGAACAAGTATTGATAGATCGTGCCTTCCAGCTGAAACAATGAGGATTCCCACCCAATATCTATAAATTTATTGACATAGGCAATTTCATCTATCAACAAGCCATTCCAGAGGGTAGATTAGGTCGTGGCTGGCTGCAAGGATTTTATGGACATCATCCTAATGTCAAAACATGATATAGTAGGCTAATGGACTATGTCTGAGTAGTTCAAGGAAGTAATTTGGATGCAATTACCAGATTTTTTGAGTTGGTATAACTACCTGCTATTGCTTATTATTCATATTTTAATTAGATTATTATTAACATAAAAGAATATAGTATAACAAAGTGGTTCAAGAGTATCAAGTCTTACCACAAAATACATACAACCTCGATGAGATTGGTTTTGTAATGGGATGTATTGCAACAGAGAAAGTTGTAAATGTTATCAATCAACCACGAAGAGGCAGAAAGCTCTTTACCAACCAGCTGGGGAACCAAGAGTTTGCAACAGTTATTGAAGGAATCTGTGCAGATGGGTCAGTATTAGATCCAATGATCATATTTAAGGCAAAAGATTTTCATGAAGAGTGGTTTGAAGACCTACCCAATGTGCCACAAAATCTGTTATTTGGAAAATCACCCAATGGCTCGACAGACAGAAAAATAAGCCTTCGATGGCTTGAAGTGAACTTTGGTCCCAGTAGCATAACTGCAGATAAGGCAGGAGCAAGATATAGAATACTGCTATTCAATGGGCACAATTCACATGTTAATATCAGTTTCCTTGAGTACTGTATTAACAATAAGGTTATACCAATTTACTTACCTCCTCATATGAGTCACCGCCTTCAACCTCTCGATGTCTCAGTATTTAGTGCCTACAAACATGCTTATCATACGGAACTACAAGAACGATTCGAGAGTCATGACTGCAGTGTTGGAAAACAAAACTTCTATCAGATAATTAGCAAGGTTCAGCCTATTGCTCTCACCCCCAAGAATATTAGAAGTGAGTTTTGGTATGCTGGGATTATACCTTCGGATGGTACTATAATTTTGGATCAACTCCGAAATGAACAAAATGCAAAAGATGAAAGGATTTCACACAACAATACTACAATTTCACCAACTCATAAACTTTCAGACCTTGAAATATCAGAAGTTTTCAACATTCATACACCACAAAAACCTCATCAATTGACTAATCAAGCAAACTTTATCCTTCAAGACATGCCACCAAGTTCACCAAGTAATTGGCACCGCTGTCATTTAATGAAAAGAATTATCCAATGTGCAGAACGAGAAATGGTAGACAATTCGATGAAACAGCAGAGAATCGAATCCTTGGAAAAGGAACTCCATGATCTTTGTAACAAGAAAAAGCAGAGTCGAAAAATCATTACATATCATAGGGCCAGTTTCTTAAGTCGAGATGAGATTGTTGAATTCTTTGAACAACAAGAGGCAGAGAAGAGTCGAAAGTGTAAAAGGGATATCGAGGGATGGAGAAAGAAGCAAGATATCCTGATGGCCAAAATTAACAATCAGACAAATAAAAAGAAGAAGGTATGTGAGTTAGAAGAAAGGAATCAGTTACCGAAACATCATATAACATCAACTCAATTAAGTGTTGAATTGGCCAAGCTTGAAAGGAAACTTGGTGATGTGAAGAAAAAACTTATGGAAGCAGAGGGGGCTGGACAAGAAAGTAGTGAGGATAGTAGCAGTAGTGACATGGGGTCTCCTGTATCTCCTAATTTTGGAGAGGCAATCGATGAGAGAGTTTAATGTTTGTTTTTGGTCAAAGCAGTTATCCATGTTTTTCACAAAAATAATTTTCTTTCGCTTTTTTCTTTCGCTTTTTTCTCTGCCTCAACCTGCTTTCTTGTTAGCCTCTATTCTTTTTAATTTTCATTTGAAACAAATATTTACCATCTCATTTTAAATGGGTTTTAAATGGGAAAGGTCGAGGTGAAGATTGCTGGTTGTTAAGAGGTGCGGAAGGGAAGAGGTGTGGAGGAAGAGGTGCAGAAGAGGATAATAATTGGTTATCATAGGTAAATATTCTTAGAGGTAAAGCTTGGCAATCACACTTGCAGTGCTTGGCACTTTCTTACTAAGCAAAATCTCGTTAGGGGTGCAATCTCGGCAGGGGTGCAAGTACGTTATCACGCCCCACATTTATTTCTCTACTTTTCACGACCACTTACGACACTGCCTTATAACAACTCAAATCAGCAATAAGTAAGAAGAAAAAGGAAATAACGATGTCAGCTCTAGAAATCACAAACTCCCGCCGAATCCTCCTCGTCGGACAACGCTCTTCTGGAAAACTGGCCTTTCTAAAAGGTTCCCCCCTCCTCCTCCCCTCTCAATTCCCCCTTTCCATAACCCCAACACTAACAATCTGTTCAAAAAAAAAAAGCTCTAACCGGCTCCCTCCCCCCAACAACCACAACCTCCACCTCTCCCGCCGGTCTCAGCCACTCCCTCCCGCTCAAAACCCCCTACTACAAGACCACTGTCCCAATCTGGATCGACGAGATCCCACTCACAGCTCCAAACACCTGGTCAAGCACCTACCTTTCCCCCGAAGCTCGAGAAGTCCTGCACGCGCTGGGCGGGTTCATCCTAACCTTCCGCAAACCCTCCTCGGAAGCGGACCTAGCGCGCATCCGCGAGGTCCTGCGCGCCGTGCAGAGCATCGTGAAGGGGTGTGGGTATGCTTGGGACGGGGTGTGTCTGGCCGTCGGTATGCCGCAGAGTCTACAACCGAGGCTGGAGTTGGAGGTTGAGGTTTGGGAGGAGATGTGTCGGGAGTGTGGCTTTGAGTTTGTCGACTTTGAGGTTAAGGCTCGGAATGAGTTTGGGGAGAGCGCGGGCATGGAGAGGGTGAAGGAGGCGTTGGAGGCTAATGATTGGGCGGCGGATGATGAACTTGGAGAGGATGGGGATGAGGAGGATGTGGGGTCGTTTGGGTCGTTTGAGAATGGTGAGGATGATGGGGAGGGGATGGACCCGCTGAAATTTATTGGGGATGAGATGGGGAGGGAGATGTTTGGGTTGCATAGGGCTATATTCGGGGATGAGGAGAGTACAGGGGAGAGTAGTGTTCACGGGGTCACAGACGATGAGGACGAAGAGGCACAGGTGGAAAAACTAGAAGCTATGATGATGCGGATGAGTGCTCTCAAAGGTATATCCTCTTCTACTCAAACAATCCCCACCTATTCTAAATAATCCCCAAGCTCAAGAAAATACTAATACCCCGCACAATTAGACATGGGTGAAGACGTCTCAAAAGAAGAACGCCGGAGAGTAACCGCAAAAGCTCTATCAGATATTATGAAATCCCCATAACCTACCCCCACAACCCGCTCCCCTCCCTCTCACTCCCCTCTCCCCCTCCCTCTCACTCTCCCATTCATACACAATGTCATAACAATAATAATAATTCCAAAAAAAAAAAACCCCCCTACCACTACTCCTCAACCTCCATCCGATCCCTCAACTCCCCAATCTTCTCCGCCAAAACCCCCTGATTAAATCTGACTGCAACCTTAATAGCAAGCTCGAGCGTCCTCCGCTGCCTAAACAATCCGCAAATCTCCAACGCCTTCGGTCCATAATCCTCGCTCTGGCACTCCAGTCCCAGCAGTTGCAAGAGCGTCTTGTCAATCGCGTTCACGCGCTTAGACATCTCCATCCTATCCTCTGCGTCTGTTGTCGCGTGCGCTGCAAAGTCCTCCTGCAGCGTTAATAGGATGGATTCGCGGACGTAGGTTTCTTCTAGGGTGTCGGTTTTTGATGAAGTGCTGGAGTCGGTAGGAGGGGTGGAGGTTGTTGAGAGGGGAATTTTGAAGTCGAATTCGCTGAGGAGGGGGCGGGGGAAGTAGGGGTGTTTTTCACCGCCCTGGTAGGGAAGGGAGGGGGGGAGTTAGTTTAATGTTTATTTTTCTTTTTTCTTTCTTGCGTTATGTATGATGGTGACGACGATGGATGGGTGGATTGAATGTATTCTTACCTTGAGAATGATGCAATGGAATTTATCCTGTGCGACTGCAACAGGCCAGTACGATTCCTCCTTTCTACCACTTGCTAAACGATCCAACGTTCTCGTATCCAGTAATGGCACCCACTTTGCCTGACCCGGCTGTCTCCAGTGCACCAATACAAGTAACACACCCTCAGAGTCATATATCACGGGATCCTATTCGTATCACAATCAGTCACTCGTACTCCATCCCCAATAACGGAGAGCACATACCCCATCGCTTGAGAAGAACACATTCCTCGCCTCCCCGTCTGGCGGCAAGGCCACGACGTCAGAGCACTGCAACGCCTCATCCCTCTTGACATTCTCGATAGAATACGTCAACTGCGTCTTCCCATCCGCGCCCACGGCCCCATTCCCCATGACAAAGATGTAATCCCTCCAACTCGCGCACGCCACAAACGGCATATGCTTCTGCCTGTACACGCGAAACGGCACGCCAAAGAGCGTGAAGACGCGAACATATGCTTTGGAAGTGCAGACGACAATATAAGATTCGCTCAGCGCGATAGAGACAATCTCCTCGCCCTTGGGGAGGGAAGTGCGCCAGTCGACGCGGGTAGCCCAAGTCTCGTGCGGGCGGTAGAAGATCATAGCGGGGTTCTCGTCCCTTGGCTGGCAGGAGAATAGCGTTCCCGTTTCGTTGAGACAGGCTTTGTCGTAGAGGTAGGGATCGGGGAGGTGGAAGTCGCGGTATGAGTCCCGGTCGTAGAATTCTACCGTTACGGTATGGTGCGTGTCCTGGTCTACGGTCCAGACGAAGCCGATGAGGTTTAGGCAGAGATAGCGGCGCTTACCCTTCCATGGTGTGCTGCCTGGTTGAAAGGGCTCGTGGATCTCCGGGGACCACATTGTCATGCCGTATGCTGGCCGTTTGGACCCGTGGGTTGTGATGGTGTCCAGGTGCTCGCTGCTGCGCTTTCCGTTCCGGTTCGGCTCGACGTAGCCGGCGCCGTCGTCGTCTATTATGAAGTCTTCCAGGCCGTCGTCCATTCCGCCGAGTATGTCGTCTAAAGAGTCGACGGAAGCGGCCCGCTGTCGAGACGGCGGGGGCTTGCTTCGGTTCTCTAGAACCATTGATGGGCCGCTGTCATTTAGTAGTGGTGCTGCACGGGTTGTGAGTTTCAACCTGAAGGCACGATCATCTGGAACGGCGTTGGGTAGTGTGTATAACTCTCCTCTGCTAGTTGTGAAGGAGATTACGTTATGTTTTGGGTGCCAGGCGAGCGAGACAATGTGTCGATAATCGTATTTTGCGACTATAGTCTGCTCTTCCGTTTCCCAGATAACAAGTTTCCCGTCAGTCCCAGCACTCGCAAGGAATGCGCCATTGGGGGACCAGGAAAAGTCCGTGATATCCCCCGCATGTCCGCTAGCAAAAGTCTTATGAGTTTCCCATTTCGCCCGGTCGACAACAATGATATCTACTCCGTATCAGCCCTGCACCACCCAAGCATAACCCCACGCCCCCTCAATCGACCACTAACCTCTTGTAGGAGTCTGAGCCGCGAAGGCCCTCCCATCCGGATGCCAGGCAACCTTCGAGCAGGCCTCCGACTCCGCATCCATAGCCTTGATAATCCCATCCACCTTCTTCACCAACTCCGGTTCCTCGGTGCTCAGCGAGTAAATATAAATCACCCCATCAACACACGAAACCGCAAGATAATTCCCGGTCGGATGGAAAGACACATGCTTAACCGACTGCGACTGAGACCGCAGGTTCATAATCTTGTGATTATCCTCGACGTTAACCACCTTAACAACCGTCTCATCGCTCGCGACAGCAACCCAATCGCCGTCAGGACTGAGCGCAATATCTCTCGCTGAGAGCGTACATCGCACGAGCAGTTGCTTGAGTGTATCCGTAGCCATAGAAAATAGCGAAATAGTCCCGCCTTCTGAACAGGTGATGAAGCTTTCATCCTATACAAATCGATCGTCGAGTTAGTTTTGAAACAAGGCAGGTAAAGAGAGATTGGGGTTTTGGTGGTGGTGGTGGTGGGTGGGGTGGGTATGTACTGAAGCTGCAACAGCCACGTTCCTCCCCAGCGCATCGTCAATGGTGACAGGTTCGTCCTCCGACGCTACCGTGAACTTCCGGATGACCTCGTTGGACCCGACGGTGATCAGGTACTTCCCGTCCCAGGAGTATGCGAGCGACGTTCGTCCGGCGGTGTCTGCGGAAGCTTGTTGTTAGTCTGCCATAACCAACCAACGTGTGCTGTACGATATATAACGTACGGGCATAACGAGGAACTATTCGCTGCTGTGTTGTTGCCATATTGACGGACACAAGTCAATTAATATAAAAGGGTATGATATTAAGAAAAAATGTAGAATTTTCGTGAGTCGTAAATTGGTGAAATAGGTTGTTGTATCAGTGTGGAGTTTTTATTTTTTTTGAGTGGGTATTTTCTTGGGGGGTCTTGCGACAACGTTGGCAACGCGTTTTAGCACGCGTAAATTGATATCGTGAAAACTTTGATGACTAAGATTTGGGACGAGTGATTGTGTGTGAGGAAACGGGGTTTTTTTTTGTCACTCAGCATGATGGCAGGTAGGTCTCTAACTAATTAGTAGTTTTTACAGGAGGGCTGTATAGTATACGTGATATAGTCTTTAGAATGGGATATCTTTGTAATTACAGCATGTCCTGTGTAAGTGAGTAAAGCAAGCTCTTTCTCTCCCTCTCTCTCCGGTGAACAGAGCTTAAAGGACGATACAGTACTCAATTTGTAACACTGAAAATTGCAGTTTCTCCTTATATTCCCTATCTATCAGCCCACCTAGAGCTTTCCCACCCGCGAATCCGAAAGAAAACAACCACCACCAGCCCCTCCAAAAGCTTCAATCAACTTTATCTCTCTCCCCATGCACGCCAAGCATTGCGGCTCAACAGTCACGCCAAGACCCAAACAACTCAAACACAACCAACGTCTCAATTCGCCTCATGGAAATTCCTCCTCCGTCCTACATCTAACAACCACCTCCGAAGCTTCAGCAAACATGGTAATAACTCCCTCCTCCTCCTTACCCACAGCCTATCGTAATACCCGTGTGGCGGCAAAGCTAACAAAATGCACCCCAGGCCCGAAACAGTGAAAAAGCCCAATCAATGCTCTTTCGCTTTCGCGAGCAGCAAGCAGCGGATTTGGGAATTATCGATGCAGGGCGAACACGGTGAGTCATTCCCCCAGCAACATCTCAACATCTCTATAATTACTAATGTATGGATGGGGTGTGGGAAAAAAAAAATAGTCGCCCAAAAGTAATAACAGAAGTAACCGCAATCCCAGCATGTGAGAAATGGCGCGGACAAGTTGTCAAAGACATTTCTCGCAAAGTTACAAAAATTCAAGACCGTACCTTACCCCCCCCCCCGGGTCCCCCTAGGTCCACTACTAACAAACCCAAAGCCAGCCTCTCAGACTACCAAATCCGCGACCTAAACGACGAAATCAACAAACTCATGCGAGAGAAACACATGTGGGAAGTCCAACTCCGCAACCTCGGTGGGCCAAACTACATGCGCTTCGGTCCAAAAACCTACGACGAAGACGGCCGCGAGGTACCCGGCTCGCGGGGGTACAAGTACTTTGGCCGTGCGCGAGAACTCCCTGGCGTAAAGGAACTCTTTGACGAACTTAAGCCGTCGAAAAAAGCGGCCGAGGGGAAGGATGAGGAACGTAGGCTTAGGGCGGAAATGAGGAGGAATGTGGATGCGGATTATTATGGGTTTAATCGGGATGAGGACGATGGTGTTTTGCTGGCGTACGAGAGGAAGAAGGAGGTGGAGAGTTTTAGGAACGTTGAGAGAATAGGGGAGGGCGCGGGGGTGCCAGAGGGTTGGATGCCGATTCCGGATGGATGGGTGGTGCCTGGGTTAGATGAGGTTACGGAATTCCTGGTGGAGAGGAAGAAGAGTCGGTTGTTACAGAGGCTTGGGTAGGACGTGGGCTTCTCGGGCGGGGCGGTAGGGTGGAAAGGAGGTAGTGGGGGGAAGGACATCATTTTGTTGTTTTTTTTTTTTAAAAAAAGCAGGAAAACAAATTGATGTATTTAATTTACCTTCTCACGAGAATATTTAGGTATCTGCTCGGACAAACTACCCAACGTGTATGCCTAATAGCAATAATAACATTATTGCATTTTTTTTTCTTCAAAAAAGGCTTACGTTTCTGTATGATTATGATGATTGTGGTAATTATCATAGGATGACATCAGGTTTTATGTTTTTTTTTTCTTTTTTCTTTTTCTCATTTCTTGTTACGATAACTTATACAAGTATGACAGTGATCCCCTTTTTTTTCATGGCCTATCAGAGATCTCTCAGGACACTCACACTGCTCGTGTGCATTCGCGATTAACTTATGACCCTTTCCCAGATACGGTAATGGGATGCTGTGTGTGGTATCATACAAAGTGTGTTTTTGCGCTCGAGTGATCGGGAGTGATGCCAAAGCACACAACATGAAGGACGCCATCAAAATTTATTTGAGGGAAACGCATAGTTTTATAGTGGAGATATGATAACAAACAGTGAAAATTGGAGTTCGGCCTCGACACTCGGGATTCTGAGTCCACTGGCGGATATGAGTATCATAGCATTCCGAACGTTGAAATTATCCCAGCCTACCTCCATGAGTGAGTATCCTGTGCCACAGAACCATCCAAACTCCACCTGCAAAATTATAGGCTTTTTTTTGTTACTACCGAACACAACCAAATCCCCCCCTCATTCCGTCTATCGTTTCCCAACAACCATCCCCCTAGCCCTCCTCCTCTCCTCAACATCCAACACCCACTCAACCCCACCCCCACCCCCACCACCACCACCACTTGCCGCCTCAGTGAGCAAATCCCCAACCTCATCCTCCTCCATATTAACCACGAGACAAATCTGCGAACACCTAGCAAACGCATCCCTAACTCCATAGAGCCCACCCCTAACCACGACGCCCACAACACCCGCAACGTCGCGCTCCAACCTAATAGCACCCAATTCACTAATCCTGCCAGCATACCCCCAAATACGCTTCTCCAAGAGCTTAGAAAAGTAACTCGCGGTAGTATTGAGTAATTTATTGAACACCTTTTCTGTTAAGATCCGCTTGTAGGGCGTCATGAGCGCGTCCCAGCCAGTCTGGAAGCGCAGCTTCACGAGCTCGTCCTTGGACTCGGGATCTATTCCTTCCTGCTCGTCATCATTGTCCGGGTCCGAGCGGGAGTATGCGTTTTCGTCGTCTTCTGGCGAGACGAAGTACTCCACGTCGCGGAAGGCTTCTGCCAGGAGTGGCCGGAGTTTCGGTTTGACGACTTGGTTGAAGAAGACCATTATTCCGTCGTTGGTTAGTTCCCCGGCTTTTCCTTCGAAGGTTGTTTCCATCCCCTTCAGGGCGTCGCGGACGATTGCTGCGTCAGTTTGGAAGGGGAAGAGTTCTTCCAAGGGTATAGCGGTGCTGCCGCTGGCGTCTAGTCCTGGATTGTTGCCTGCCCCCGGGATGCTTGATGAGGCGTTGACGAAGGCGCTGATTATGCGGTGGGTGTAGTCTGAGGCTACGTCTAGGTTGTTGAGAAGCACCAGGAAGCCGAGGATTTTGTCGTCTGGGACTGGAGCTCCTGGAATGCCGGAAGAGGCTTTGGGGTAGCTTTCTACTTGCATCTTGCGTTGGATCATGCCGACAAAATCTGAGCCTAGGACTCGGCCGACGGTGGAGATTACATTGCTCACGAGGGCTCGTTGGGAGGTGTGCAGGGCACGTTGAAGGAGGTTGTTGACTATGTACATTACATCGTCGACGGCGGAGGTTATGTATGGTGGGTTGGAGGAGGATGCGGGGGAGGTGGGTGATAGCGAGAGGTCGGAGGGGGATTCGTCGAGTTGGAAGGCCTTTTCCACGGAGCGACGACAGAAGAAGGTTGTCATGGCGTTGAAGGGAACTACCAGCCGATCTTGAACCTTTTGGTATAATGCAGAATTTGTGATTACAGGGGGAACTGTGAGAGGTGGGAGGATGTCGGTCTCCGCTAGGCCTTCAGGTTCCGGAGGCTACGCATCTAGTTAGAAAGTTTAAATCTATATCATAAGAAAAGAACTGCCCCTACTAAGCATTTCCGTGCGAGAAAACGGCAATATAATGACCACCGACCAAGCATCACCCCAATCTCACTCAGCAGCATATCCACCTCCTTGACGTCAACACCTTCATCCTCACTATTTCTATGTGCCGCGCCACCAGGAGCTGGGGAGCCGGAACGAGGAGGACCACCCATAGGTCCTCTGGTCGACGGCATGAATGACTGAACCAGGAATGAGAACGCATATGATTTGATATCCGTGAGCTATACTCATCAGCATCAGCCTAACATGTAACCTAATCTGCCCGACTACGAGAAGTGCCATACCTTTCTATCAATACTCCTCTCGTCCGTAAACGTATCAATAATAATCCCCCCTTGGGTATCTGCCTCAACCTGCAACCTTTCAATAACCTTCACCATCCTCCCCTCGCCATAATGCCTCTCAACCAACTTCCCATGCTGCTCGACGATATTCGCAATATGCTCAAACAACCTCGTAACCGCATTCGCATAGAAAAAGTCACCCAACCCGCCTGCCCCCTCCGCCGCAGCCTGTCTTTTCGCCGCGAGGGCATCCCTAGCCCTTGCCGCAACACCCTGACACACATAGCGCCCATATACTTCAAGCCCAACATCCGTCCTACCAATTAAGGGAAACAGCTTGAAGAACCTGGTAACCTTTTCCCCGTCCGCCGCTTCCGCCGCCCGCTCAAACTCCCGGAGAAACAGCCCACACAGCGACTCCGCTGCGTTCTCCAATGTAACAGAAGGGAGATCCGGAACTTCAGCAGTGGGCACTATCTCCTCCGCGAATTCCCCACGGATGATTTCCTGTGGGATCTTCCCGGCTCGATGTAAGAAGCTCGCTGCAGTCTCCCAATCCTGCGGTGCACCCATCGACCCAGTGACCCCCAGGACACAAGCTTTCAGCTCAGCAACCTGTTCGACGACCTCTAGCGTTGCTTTAACACGGGATTGCTCGATGTCCAATCGCTTCACGGCGGAGGAGACTCGCTGTGCGGTAGTTGCCGCGGGGGAGAGCATTGTGTTCGATAACGTGCGGGCTGCCACGACTTGTGTGCCTAAATGTGCCCGTAACAGGTCTAGGCGGGTAAGGGAGTGCTCCAGCTCGGATTGCTTCGAGAGCAAGGTGCGGAGTTTGCTCTCTATACGAGCATCTTGGGCGGTTAGGTGGGTGAGGGCCGCACGGAGTTCTTCGACGGTCGTGCAGGAATTGACGTCTGGGGGAGGCGGCGAGATATCATCTTCATTATTGGAATCGTTATCGGAGTCGTAGGGGTTTCGATCGTGAGGTTTATGGTTGTGGCCGTTTGTTGTGGTGGTCATTGTGGGGAGTTGGTGGGAGGTTGTTGAGCTATGATGATAGTGGGGAGGTAAAAGTGAGCTCCAGGCCAATTTCGGACTCGTGGCATAAGCCGTCTAACTTTGAATTTCGCGATTGTGCAATACCAATTGGGGGGAACACCCCCATCACTCACCAAAGCTGTTTTATTTTCTCTGAAATATTTACTCGAACTCCGGAGGGCAAAAAACTCTTGTAATGTACACAAGCATAATTCAGCATTGCCGAACCAAAAGGGTTAGAGTTCAAGAATATGCACTCGAGAACACCAGGTATCATATCAAAAACACTGCATGACAAGTTGGACTGCAGTTCAATAACAGTAGTCTGTGGACTGCCGATATCATGGAAAACAAGAACTCACTCATAACTGGAAGATGTATCGGAATTTGCAGCTTCTTGAATACATACATATAGCCTAAAAACTCCCAAAAACTCCCTCCCCCGAAACCAGGAACCGGAAACGAAAAAGAAAAGAAAAAACAGAGAATCCCAGCCTATGCAGGCTCGGGATAAGGGACCGAAAATCCCATCTGTGAAAGTAGCCAATGCTATGTATCTACGCTATGCTTTATGATTCTAGGCACTCCTTCGAACCAAGGGAAAGTGAATTTTTAAATCAGAAGCAAGAAGAGATTTAAACAGATAAAAGAAAGAAAACCGGATGGACGAACGCAATGCACAACCCGCAATGACATGGAACAGTGTTCAGAACAATAACCAGACAACTGGTTTGATGTATGTGCATATTAAGCTCCACGTTTCCCCCCATTGGTCATCAGTGTGACTTTCTTGAATTTCTTCTTTTTCCCACCTTGGGCCCCCTTTCCTTGACTAGGTGCCCGTCCACTACCACTGGCAATACTACCTGGGGACTCTAAATCTACCAGTACCTGTTCCTGAAGCATGAGGTCCCGCTCCCGGTCCGGTAACCAACCGCCGTTGTCATCGGATATTGGCATAGAGACAGCGGGCTCGCTTTCACCAGGGAGGTGTATAAGAGGTGTTCCCCAAACAGTCCACCCCTGGGCTGGGCTAGTGGAAGGGGATGCTAGGCCAGCAATCAAAGATTCCTCTCCGTCGAGGGAATCATAACCAAGAGACGGGGTGCCGGCCGCTGGGGTGGAACTTGGTTCAGCATCGTCAAGTTCGGCACCATCGATACGCTGAGCGGCCATCGTCGCAAGTAAACCCTCTTCATAATCGCCCGCCGACGACTCCTTCCTCTGCTTAGCCAAGCCCCAGTGATTTTCTTCATGTCGGCTCTCTGCCTTGATACGGGCACGCTCTTCCCGAGATTCTTTCTCCAGCTTTCGTTTCCTCCGCTGGTCAATCTCAGCTCTAAAGGTTTCTAGAACCTCCGCACGGACAATATCTGTCCAGTCGCATTCTAGAAAGGCAATTTCACAGCCATATGGAAGATGTGCTAGATATCTTGCACGTTTTCGAAAATCGTCATCGACTGAGTAACCCGTTGTTACATTCTCCACCCTGGGTAGTATAGTTGAAGGAAGGTCGGAATAGGACCCAAAAGCAGCCCTTAGGATTTTGATATCTAGGGTGGAGAGGTAGTAGTGAGGAAGAGCTTGGTAGAAATAATACGGAGTATCGCCTCTGGCTGAGATCCCATTCCGACGCCGTATTGTGTCCCTTGCTTTTGCTTGGGAAGCAGAAAGCCCAGTATCTTGGGGCTGCAGTTTGGCCGCTGGTGCTAATTCCGGTGCCGGTTCTGGTGCAGATACCGATACCGCTGCTTCAGGTTTGTTGTCCGAAGGCGTTTGCGACCTCGAAATAGAGCTTGATGAATGGCCGGAACGAGCCTCATGAGATACGTGGTACATAAGGGGAACATCCTCTCCGTTCTCATTAAACTTGATTTCTGGCCTCTTTTCTTTCTTCCTCTCGCTCTCTACCTCTGGGTCATCAAAAGTATCAGAAGGATAGCCCTTTGGGTTTCCCATTCCTTTGACCGCCTCAATTTGAAGCCCAATCGATGCCACGGCCTTCCTTGCCCATTCTCCATCTTCTCCGAACATGGCTTCGTCCTCTTGCTGCATGATCTTAAGGTCCTCCATCTCTCTTGTATATTGATCAACCATATAGGCCTCAGTTCCTTTCATAATCCGGGCGTAGTCCATCACCTCAGTGGCAAAATGCCATGGAATCTCCTCCACCCGCGTAGGGCAATGGGCCCCGTCCTTCGGTAATGCGAGGATACTGCCCATGCGTTTCATCACAAGACGCAGGACAACATCTTCCCCTTCTCGAGGAGCCGTATTTTCCTGTCCAGTGAAGAATCTGACTGGTCGGGATTCCGCTAAATAAACACTATCCATACAGATCACACACTTCTTATACTTTGGTCGCCTCTCCGGCGGACATTCGGGGTCTTCAACTGAGGCCATATACCGAATAAGGCATGGTAAACAGAATATATGACCGCATTTTGACATTCGTGGGGCAACCGGAGCAGATAAGCAAATAGGACAGGTGGGCTGCTGTGTTTTTGCTGATGCTAAGACTTGGAGTACAAGATGCCACGGTAAGGGATCGTCGGGATTTATCGCCTGTGCGCGAAAATCTCCGCCGGGGTGAACAATAAACCGATAATTGGCATTAACATAACTTTTTCCAGCTTGTCAGTTTGTCGTCAATCAATAGAAGTAATCTGATTACAACAAACTTACCGAGCTTTATCCACCTCGTGGTAACCCGAGCCCATCCCGTAGGTCGGATAACGGCGGTTATTATGCCAGCGGTAACTATCTGAGCTCCGAGTGACGGGAGTTGAAACGTTCCAACTCATAAGATGAGTGATCGAGGTACCCTTACGTCTATTCCGTGACCCCATTGTAACCTAAATTCACGCCGTAACATTTCATGTCAATTATAACTCACGATTATGACTGTGTGGTAGAGTAGAAAGAAAGAGGGTGAAGGAAATTAAAGCGGGGGGGGGGGAGACGCAGGAATATGTGAGTAATGGCGAAATACCTGACTCTCAGCGGCGATTTCTTCAGAAGCTGTGGCACTTGGTTTGCGTCGATTGCGGTGGTTCGGGCGTCCCGCTTGACCACTTCTTGGGGAGGCCCAATTATTTTTCGAAGAAAGATTAGATCCGAAGGTAGAGCCTCCTCCCCCGCTACGTCTTTGCGGATCGTTCCCAGACGATGCTGTTGCGGGTGTTTGCGTAGGTGGGGCAGAAATGGAAGGATTGGTGGTGGATTTAGTGGCGACGAAGGAACCCGAACTTTGGGAATTCGACATTTTTGACCGAAAGGGAAACTGGGGCTTACTTTTTAATTTTTTTTTTATTAAAAAAAAACTCCACCAAAATCCTAATGTGAAAAATATCAATTGTATGATAAAGTGTTCTTGTAGAGGGGGGGTATCCACCCTATCATGGGGCTGGTCGACCTCTCAGGAGAGTTGACGGAGGAAGCACAAGAAAGAAAGAGAGGCGAGGGGAGATTGGTAAGGGAGGGGGGTGTTTTTAATGACTAGATTTGAGGCGAGAGTAACGGCGCTGCTCAGTCATCCGCCATTACAAGTAAACATCATTAGCGATCATTCTGCGAGAGCGGAATCCATCGCGTTTCACTCTTATCGGTAGGGCACTAGGCGATATTTAGCACATCGCTTCCTCGATAAGGTAAAATGGGGAGAAAGGTCGTGAATTTCCGGTAATTCAAGTTTTCGGCCAACCAAAATCGATGAGTGGA
Organism: Choiromyces venosus 120613-1; assembly: GCA_003788595.2. NCBI lineage: Eukaryota > Fungi > Ascomycota > Pezizomycetes > Pezizales > Tuberaceae > Choiromyces > Choiromyces venosus. Next base: position 664,987 of record ML120383.1, read on the forward strand.
AGAATGTCAATTTACCGATGATATATTGCTATAGATATTCATGCCCGCATTTATGTATCCTCTCAGTGCTGTTAAGTTATGTGAACCACCAATAAGATAGATTTTGGGACTCTCATCTCACAAGAGTAGGATAAGGGTTAGGGTTTGTGGTGGGTTGGGTTTCGCCCTTTCAACCTGCATATCAGAACGCAATCCTTCAAAGAGCTGGGCAAACGGCCGCTCTACAGGACAGAAGATGCTCAAGTAAGAGTGTACGTTATTCTGGCACAGTACCGTTCAAACATATCCGGAGAAGGTCATGACAAGAGTTTCTGGAAAATACTCTTTGTCGCACATTAGCAGAGGAAATGCCGGTACAGTGGCATTTAGGTCCAAGAGTAACAATGATCCTGTATAAGGAATCTCTTAAAAGAATTGATGAGCTTTAGAGATGGCAGCCTTTCCCTGGCCTCCCTCTAGCCATTTTTCTGCCTCTCCTTCCGTAGATAGAGTTTCTGCCGGTTAATGTTGATGTGATATCATCATCTTACACCTTTAACTTGCAACTTCTGTTTTTAATAACATATGGGAGGGGGCAACGAACAGAGGGGGACGGCGAACAATACACCAAAAATTGGGTGGCAAACGTCGAATTTGGTAGGGCTGTTCGTTGTCCCCTCTGCCATGTTACAGTTTGAATATCGTACTGTATCCTACTCTTTTGCCTTACCGCCGGTTACAGAACTATGAATTAGACTGAGATAATAACCCTTATCACATTTCTGCTCTTAGTGGGTGTTTTCGACTTGGCCAAAAAAATCACAACCACCGTCCACGTTTTGCCCCCTTTGGGAGTTAATACTAACAGTTTTGGATATAGGGGTCTGCGAGTGAGAATGAATGATGACAAGTAGAAAAGGTATCCATCCAGGTATTGTCAAGGGAAAAATTTGTTTTTGCATTTTTAATCACGTGGTAGTTAGTTTGCTTGAATCGAATCATTATTTGTGAAGGAACTCTATTTAGCTAGAAATTGGAGGGATTACGCGGCCTATGCACATAGACTGGGGGACGCGTCATCGTTTGTTTGCTAGTTTGTTTGTTAGCTTACGCGGCCTATGAGGACAGGCCTATATAAGGGGCTTATCCCCACACCTCACTTAGAAAAAACAACAGGAGGAACCCCACGGAAGAGGTTCAGGAACGCAACAGGAAAGTTGTATTTAGAGGAATTCAGCATAGATAGTTGGACAACTGGGATCAGTTGGACTTTCTTTGGCTTGGATTGATTTTTCTTTTCGGGTTTGATTGTGATTTTCGGACTTGTTGTTAGGAGATTAGTTTCTACAGAATCAATTGATGCTTGGCTGTTTTCTTTTACATTGAGCGAACCTGTTTACCATGGGCCTTTTTGTTTGGTTGTTGTTAGTGACCGAGAAGCCAGACCTGACCTATCTTGCTGTTTTTCATTTGGTGCTCTGAACCTGACTCGTCGAGAATTTGTTTTTTCATTTGGTGCTCTGAAACGGATAGTCGACAATTCGTTTTTTCAGTATCTATTTCTAAGTTTAGTACGTTACTCTACCGTACAAATATCTCCGTTGTGCGTTATATCTATTCCCCCCTCCTATCCAGCAACTCCAGCCCATCCAGGAGATATATATATAAAAAGAAAGAACAAAAAAAAAAAAGGACATGTTTATCTAAAAGTCTATCACAAGCAATCTAAAACCCCTCAATTAAGAGCAGAGCAAGCACATCCTGTATGTATGCATCATATGCAAAAATCACCACCAAACACCGCCCACAAAATGCCGCCAAAGCATTTCCCGCACAAACAATCATCTCTCCGCCCTTCCAACAAACATCCAAATAATTGTACCAAATGCCCCTGCCCCTGCCTACGATAATAATATCGTGGAGTTCTCATACTCAATAGCAACCGCCTCCCCCGCGTCCCCAAACTTCCTTCTAACCAGCTCAAACACAATCAATCCCGCAGCAGTGCTGGGCACCTGCCTCAGCGTGCTGAGTGCAAACCCTTTATACAGCCAATTATTCCACCCACCAACTTTCACCGCCTGCTTTTTACACTGCGCGAACGTCTTCTCGTAGCTGTGGGCGTATTGCTTGAGAGCCGAGGTGTGTTGTAGCTTCGATGCATAATCGATAGATTCCAGTCTTCCATAATGTATATCCTGGATCTTGCCTAGTGGGTGTTGGACTGCCTGTTGAGTAACCGACGCCGAAAATCCGGCTAGGAGCAGAAATATTGGTTCGAGGGCGTAATGCGGACGGATGGTGACATGCTCTGTGTGGTCTTTTCTCCTCCGGCCATAGTACCATGTCAGGTATGAGAAGTAAGCTTGTTGCTTGACGTATTCGAAGGATCCGAAGAAAAGGCCGTATCCGAAGGATTCCCTCAAGAAGGAGAGTGTGTATCCAGAGAAAACCCCTCGAAGACCGATCTCGTGAAGTTTGTGCTTGCCGTATTGCCACATGGATGTGTACTTCCCTTCTAGCATGTCGTTTACTCGGAAGCGGACTACTAGGGCATCGAGGGGTGCCGCGACGAGGGATTGGATGGCGCCCGCTGCGAAGCCGGCTTGGAAGGCCGCGCTGAACGGGGGTGGTGGGTAGACTCGTTTTGTAGGTTGTGAGGAGGGTTGGTAGAGACTTCCGAGGACTTGTAGATAGGAAGTGTAGAGAATCGTACCAACACTTGCATTTGCTACTAATGGTGGGAGAACTATATTCCTCGTGAGCGAGCGTATGTATAGTGGGATTAGGGTTTGTTTAGTATACCTTGATTAGGAATGAACTTCCACCCATAGTGTTTTACCGCATGAAACAGAAGCCCGGGAGTAGACTGTCTTAACGACCATTTTTCATTTGCTTGAACTCTTGGATTTATAGCTCTCGGAACGTGCTATCCTCATCAGCTGCTATCCAACATTCGCAAGAAGTGCAAATATACCATATAATCTACCCGTAGTCTAAAGAACGCCTTTACCGGTGCTCGGAAGTAAAATGCGATAACTTGTGTTCCCAGAGCCCTAGCTCCTGCCGCTGATGTTCCCTGTACAAGGTTATTCTGCGGTTTCCTCCCTGATCCTCCTCCTCCGTCAACAACTATCTCCTGCGTATCCGACATGATCACAGTGGACGAGGGAAAGTAGGCATCCGAAAAAAGAGCGAAATCAAGAGAAAAGGTTATCATAGAAGAAAAAACAGAAAAGGGAACCTCAAACTCCCGGCTGAGGGATCGAAGGTCATGGCGGGACGGAAAGGAAAAAAACAGGGTCATCTGCAAGATTCAGAGCCGCAAAGCTTGGCTCCCGATAAAGCAACCGACCACACCCCACTATCTGCAAGCAACCAGGTCAACACACACACGAACCTCCACCCTCTAAATCCCAACACTGTAGCTCAAGCCAAGAGCTCTAACAACACCAACAAACCACAATGACCACAAAACCCAAACCCCCAAACCTTGAGTACCCAGAGCTCTACGAGTTCCCCGCCTTCTTCACAAGATATCACCCCTCCACCTCCTCCACTTCTTCCTCCTCCTCCCCACTGAGCGCATTACATCACGACTAACACAAACAAAATACACAGCCCAACGACACCACATGGGCCCACCAACGCTCGATCTGGGCCGCCTGGGTCCTATCCTACTGCCGCGCGCAGAAGATTTGGAAGTTACATCTTAGTGACGCACTCGAGACTGAGTTGTTTTATAACAGGAATCTAAACCGTATGTCCTCCGGCGGAGGAGGGGAGGGGGCGTTAACGGGGTACGTAGGCAGATTCAAACAACGCGACGCGGTAGAACTCCTAGAGTACATGGCGGAAGAGGGCGACGTGGAGTGGGAAGGTGTTGGGAAAGCTGCGGCGATAGTATATTGGAAGAAACCGGAGGAGTGGGCTAATGTTATTTATGAATGGGTAATTGGTGTCTGCCGGCCTTTTAGCACTGTTAGTATAGTGCTAATGACGGTGATGGATATAGATCGATAATACAGGACAAAAAGGAAGCGTACTCACGCTTTATGAGATATCTGAAGGGGATCTTACTAGAAATCAAGGTATTCCCCTCCTCCACTTGCTCGCTCGCTCACATGAGCTGACATCTCTCCCTCTCACAGAATTCCACACAATAGACCCATACGTCCTCCGCAAAGCCCTCGACGTCCTCGTCAGGCGTAGCCTCGCACAGGTATTTGGCGCGAACGAAGAGATGGGGGTTAAGTTCTTCTAGAAATATATGTATATATATAGTAATATAAGGTGGTGTGAGCTCGGTTTTGGTTTAGTACGCGGTCTATGATACACATTCTTTTCCTTTTCTTCCCCTCCCCCGCATTCGTTATGGCGGGCGGTGATGCGATAATATAATTTCATATGTGAACTTTCCTTCTTTCCCTTTTCCATTTTTATACCTTGTTCTTATGGTAGTAGTAGCACATCACATCAAATCCTGCCAAACTCTAGCTAAAAGCTTAGACTAAACCACTTTTATACTCCCACATCAGTAAGCAACAAGAATTAGGCTGGGGATGCCCTCAGCGAGGCGCTAGGGGGTTAAAACCACTTTACTATGGCTAACGGAGGTATTTGCTTCAAATTACTTGACGTGCCTCGCTGAGGGCACCCCCAGTCTACCAAATCTCGCCCCAAGATACCATTTTCGTTAGAGTGCCCTTTTTGTAGAAGTATTACAGATAGTTATTCTTTGTCCTCACTCAGACTAGATTAGATTAGACTGTAGCACCCGCTCAACATACCATGTTCTCCAGTATTGAGATAACGAATGGCTTGAAGCTAACTCCACTACCGTACTACTCAACCCTTAGGACAAAGGGAAACAAAGACCGCTTCTTTTATAGAAACACCCAAGCAGGGCAGGGTGGAAATCAATTCATAGAATGACATTAAATACCGGTATTTGGCCTGAAGAGCAGTAACAGCTTTTTTTTTTTTTTTTTTGCAATTCCTTTGTCTTTCAGGACTTTTCTTTTTTTCTTTTTTTTCTTTCCTACTGGTATCTGAATCTCTTATAATCATGTGAAAACCGAAAGAAAAGAAATGAGGTTATCGGAAAATATTGAGTAGGTAGAAAAGGGGGAAGGGGGATATTTAATTAGTATATCAGCCTCCAATCTAGTTTTTGATGGCCTTACTGTAGTTGCGGATATATATCATGTCGAGCCAGCTCAGTTCAAGTTGGTACTACTGTAGGGCAAGAGGTAGTATATTAAATTTTGAAAGTTATAACTGTTGAAATATTTGATTCAATGGTAGCGTTCAAGTTAAGGAAGGACTGGTAGAGTGAGTCTATCAGCTCAATCTGCTTGGATGAGAAGGGAAGCGAAGAAAGGCACGAGGAGAGTAACTTAACTAGTGAGCATGTCAAGTTTGATGTTGAAAATGAGAGAATACCAGCATAAGTTTGTTGGAGAATAAAGTTATATGGTAAGTTAGCTATGATATTATGAAGAATGGGTTTTCTCAGCAAAGGTGTGGAGAATCCCTAGCCAGCTGTAAATCATTTTGGTATATACTGTACGTACAGGTAAAGGATAGAAGAAGGTCGTCGGAAGTGACATCCTAACTCCCCCGCCATACACAAAAGCTATACTACTGGTATAGCCATAACAGCACCGTAGCTAGCACTCACCACCACCAACCCCTAACAATTTACAATTTTTTATCTCCAACTTACAGTACCTTCCATCTGGAACTTCACATATGCCCGCAGGGCAGGTGGGACTTTAAAAAATCCCCCAATTCTTACCCCCCCCCCAAAAAAAAAAATAATAGAATACGATATAGTATCAAATCTAAAGTTAAGTTTCACTCTGATCCGACTCTGGAGTGATATTTTCTTCTATTTTCTACAGAGAGAGGGAGAGTTCCCCACTAGGGCATAGCCCTGTTGCAATACTGAGCCAGACTTGGGATTGGAGGGTGGGGGGTTGAATTGCTATGTTGAAGATTGAGAATGTATGAATCAAGTCTAACCTTGATCTAGACTTTCATCGTGATTCTGGACGGATATTTTCTACCATTGCTGTACTGCAGGGAACTTACTACGGCGTTTCCTTACGTTACGAGTGCGGATTGTGATTTTGGATAGCAGTTCTAGGAATGGTGAGGGACGGTAATTGTTAAGTGTCGGATTGGGTGCTCGATATGTAGGAAAACACCATACCGATATCATACTAAATTTATAATACTTCTTTTCCCACTTCGATTTCAGGCTCTACCTCTTCCTCCCGCTGTCATATACAGCAGCACTCAGTATAACTGGCAAATCACTGTCTCAATATAACCTTCAAGAAATGCCGCACACACTCTTCGCGTCACTTCATTTCCCAAAAAAAATCGCGAAAAACATCCAGAATTCTAACTGCAGATCCGTATATGACATACAATACAAGAAAGAAAAGAAAGTATGTTACGACAAGCAAGGAAAGAAAAAAATAAAAAAAAAGTTTTTTTGTTGTAGATAAAGAAAACGCCAGCCATCCATGTATCGAAGGAACCCAATCAGATGAGAGAAAAACGAAGAAAGTAGAATAAAGAAAAAAACTACCGACTCCAGCCCGATGGGATTAAAAGGAAAACAAAGAGGAAGAAAGGCAAGAAAGAAAGAAGTAAAGTAAAATGATATAATGAGCAAGAACGAAAGAGAGAACGCAAGAAATAAATAAATGCCTTTATAAGGGAATGAAGACATGCACATTGATATAGCAACCATTTTTTTTTAAAGTCGCGAATCTTTTACGCTTCAGTAATTCCCCCCTCCTCTCAAACGCTATTTTTGTTATTGGCGTCTCCATCACCATTGTTGTGGTGGTTGGTATCTGTATTGGTGTCCGAGGCTTCGTCGGTGACCTTGTTCATCATAAAGTCGGTTGCGTCCTTCTGGGAGTTCAACATAACGGTTGAAATAACATCCCCGGCAGTAAGTTTGCAATTACCGTACTTCCTGCGACGGGATTTGTTATTCTCCCAGAAGAGATGGTCGGATCCGACGAAGAGCAACGATGACTTTGGGAAGGAAGGAAGGGAGGAAGGCGGTTAGCTTGGAATGGTTGTTGAAGAAGTTGTCTGCTCGAAGGAAGTACATACATTAAAGTACCACTCTGCAAGTGCTTGGTCTTTAATGCCACCGTACAGTATGGACTGCATGTTGGCGGCGCATATAAAACCTACAAGAGCTTTGACTCTTTTTTCGCATCCTGGAGGGTACAGCGGTATGTTAATCGAGGATTGCCATGAGAGGTGAGGCTGCTCTTACTTCTAGCTTGAAGCATGTGAATGAGGCCGGAAACCCCTTCTTCAACACCGACCAACAAAATATGCTCCGCGTTTTGCAACCTGTAAGCCAGGTGATTTAAAAGTTAAAAAAAATTTCATATACGACTCGTCGGAGAACAAGGCTAGGGAGAAAATACTCAATATAATTGTCCCAAAGGTAATCACAAAGTGACTCGGACTGCTCTCTCAAACTCTGTGTTGCGCCATTCTAAAAAAAAAAAACCTCATTTGTTAACAGCTTCATGCTCATTTAAGACGATTATTATGGTACTTACTGATTTGGACGGCTGACGGGGCGGAAGACTAACGTCGATTATCCCGAACTGCTTCTCAAAAGCCCAACGAATGTAAAAATAGGTAGGATCAATCTTCGCAGTTGCGGTTTTCAACATGTCAGAAGTGCGACTATAATTAACAGTACAAGAGAGATGAGTGAGGATACCAATTCAAGATCATCCAAATCGAGCTCCTTGGAGCCTCTGGTGTCTACGGTAGCATGTATCTTTGGCCTTAAACACAAATTAATTAGCGCTAACTTAAACTTCATATTGTCCATTATACACGACTTACGGTTCGTGCACAAGCAGTACAATAACATTCGCGGTGATACAATTTTCTCTGAAAAACCATTATTAGTAGAAATTATGAAGTACAAAACGACCAGAAAACGATGTTGTCAAATCGCATAATAGCAATCTCGCCCAATTCGCTAACTTGATAACATGCTTCCAAAATATTTTGGAGTGGATGAGACTCTTTGGAAGGTAAGATAACTTACGACATCAGGACTGCATTCTCGTATATAAGGCGCGACGGATGCATGATAGGTACTTTCGTTATCTTGTACTTCTCCCAGAGAATTTTCTCTTGCCACGCCCGTACTACAACTAAAAGTTATTAGCAAAAGCGCAACCCTGATTAGACTGGTATATTCTAACCATTTAGAGAAAGTCCATTACCTCTCACCGAAGCCCCTAGTCAATTCGATCAGTAAAGTTTTTAATAATTGTCATCGAGGGTGTTAAACTTAGTGAACCAGCTGAATACAAACAGCGCCAATACCTCATTTGGATATTAATGCACTCCTGAACAACTTTTGCTGCCGCCGGAGACGCTACTGGCGGTTCCAGTAACTTTTCAGGTGCTTGACCCATCAATACCTTTATGACAGCAAGGGCAGAATCTGAGATTGAAGATAGATTGTATCCTCCCTACAAATGCTGTAAGAGCTTATTCAACCATAGTAGATTGATTTTCTTACCTCTAAACAAACGGCCATTTTGCCCTTTGCTAGACCCATTAACATATGAGTCATATGGGCAAAACCAACAGGTGTGATGTAACATTCGCCGAGTTCGTCGCCAGCTGCGGCATCGAATCCAGCCGAAACTGTTTAGGTTGAAATTTTAATAATCAGATTCCACTTCGACAAAAACTAAAAGATGTCTGTATAAACAGTAGAGTGTGTACCGATAACAAAGTCTGGATTGTACTCCAGAGCTATCGGCATTACAAGCTTTTGGAAAGCCCACAAGTAATCGCCATCCAGCTTTCCACCTTCAGTCCAGGGTATGTTTACATTGCTGGACCGGTTAGTTTGGTTAAGAGCGACAACACTAAAAAAAAAAAAAAAAATGAAAAAAAAACCTACAATCCTGTCCCTTGGTCCTTTCCGCAGAATTTAGAATCTCCTTTAGGGTCATTCGGATAGAAGTTTCCCTTCTCGAACCTATGAAGCGAGATATAGAGGACTGATGGGTCGCTGTAAAAGGCATCCTGAGTACCATTTCCTATAGAAAAAGCAAAGATTAGCCCTAGCCAGTCACGGTACTGACTTAATTAATTCTTATATTGCTTTACTTACCATGATGAATATCCCTAGAGAAGCATATAATTAGCATTCTGGTCACTCTCCCATACGAATTCCAACCAAGTTGAAGAATAGTTACCAATCAAGAATTAGAATTTTCTTAACAGAAGGCACCCTTGCTTGTAGAACCTTGGCAGCCACACATACATTGTTGAAAATGCAAAACCCCATTGCATTGTGAGGAGTTGCATGGTGGCCAGGTGGTCGAACTACTGCAATTGCATTCTTTAAATGACCTTGAGCAACTCGAAGGCAAGTCTCTATTACACCTCCACATGAAAGCTTTGCGCAAATGAAGGTATACTGATTGAAGTAGACAGAATCCGCATCACGTGTGAGATTAATTAACTCATCATCATCGAGATCTATCACATATACAAGGACTATATTAGAATCTTTTAGAAACAAACATTTGAACAATTATCTCACCTTCAAGCCTTTGAGCAAATTCAAACTGATCACGGTCATGAATAAGGCAGATTTCACGTTTAGTTGCCTCCCGAGCCTCAATTCTGACCATCAACCCAGGATCCTCAGGATTGCTTGCACCAGAAAGTTCAGGATCATTGACAAGCCCGTTTCGGACAATGATGGTGTATATTGCCGAGATCCTCTTGGGATCTTCAGGGTGTTCACCATCGAGTATACAATGACTCGTCATGCGACGGTCATAACACAAACCAGTTGACATCTTATAGGTATGTCGCGCCTCGGACAGAATTTTTGAATTCCATTTAGCCTCCAACTGGTGCGAAACCATTTCTTCAGGTGCTGTTCCCTCCGAGTGATGAGCATTCCTTGCCGAGGACCTTGATCCTATGGCTCTTGTGGATCGATTGCCAGGGACAATGCGCGATGATGAAGCGCCGGAAGCAGTAGCAACTCCATCAGTTGCTATTGTATCAGAAGAGATAGAAGAATCTCTTGAGACAAATCGCTCCAGTCCCACTTGATGTGATGCCATCGTGTGAGTGAAAAGACTTGACAAGAAAGCTTGTGGACTGGGTGCCCGATCCAAAGTTGTGTTGTGTTATGGAGGATGGAGTTGGTTGTTGAGTGAGGAAGACTGGAAGGAAGAGGCCCGCAAGGAAGCAAGAGGACTGGAAGGAAGAGAGCTTTGGGATTTCGATTTGTTACTGAGTTGCAAAAAAATGTTGCCAAGATCCAGGAAACCCGCACAGCTTCACAGCTCACAGAGGGTTGTGAGACTGGACTTCGCGACGCAATCGTAACTGACTAAATTGTCGTGAGGGTTTGGATCCTTAACATCTGGTGTAAGGTAAATAAGTTCTTGGCAGCAACCTTTCACTTTCAAATTATAGACCCTGAATTGAAACCCTAACCCTGAAGCTACCGTATCTGTGATAGAGCCATAAGGCAGCACTCCGTATCACGTGTTTTTTTTTTGTTTCTGTAGGACGGACAAGATTTCAGGATGATAGCAGGAATGGAAATAACTTTAGGTTCAATGCGAGTTTACTAGCGGACTGATAGAGATATTTGTACAAATACAGGTATTAAGGCTTGTGAGGCTCATCAGTATGGTATTACAAACCTCAATCAGCTCATATGCCAGTATTTGTATTAATGGTTATTATATACTAACTATATCAATTTTCTTATATGGTGCGCATCTAAAGTGTGGACCACGGTGGGTGCTGAAAGGACAAAATGGGTCCCGGACAAAAACACACAAGGTTGAGAAGGTTCACTTCTCAAAAAGGAAAGCGTAGGAAGAAAGAGGAATTGTTGGTTGAAGGGAGAACAAACACTACCAGGTGTGGGCAAAATGCCACTCGCACAGCTGGGAATTGAATCATTATTCTTGAGAAAACAAATCTGTCGAAGAGAATTACACTCAAGGAGAAAAAGAACATAAAATCGGAAAAGGAGAAACAAAAATAAATTTGTATTTATTGGTGCTATATCTGTTGTCCATCTCTTTGTCTCTTTATGTACAAACCAATGAGTGGTTATTCCTTATAAAGGAATCTACCATACAATAACCCACAAACACTAAACATTGTCCCACCAATGAAAACCTAGCTACAGTTTCCTAGGTCTATAAACTAAAAGCTAGCTTTTCAGCCACTATCCCTAAACCCTTTTTTTTTTTTTTTCTGTTCCTATAGATGCATTCCAATTTTCAATAATATTGATCCAGATATATCAACCTCTCATACTTGTGAATTTAAACAAAAAAACAAAAAACAAAAAAACAAAAATAACAACTACAGACAGACTACCAGAAACCACTATTTACCCACCAACCTAATCTAGTCTAATCTCTGTAACCTCTATAGTATAGATCTGATACATCAAATCCTCTATGACCAACCTGCCAAACTCCTTACACATTCCCCATAGCCCCTCAAACATACTCTACTCTTTAACCACTTGTAATAACTATCTCAGGACTGCACAATAGGTAAACATCTAATTATAGAGCAGAGACTAGGAGATCATTAAAGTAGAAACATTTGGTAATTCCAGTTGGGTCACGCAGCTGATGGACATGAGTGAAAACATGAGACTTTGAGATACATTCCAACATTCTCAGAGTAGTCCAATGAGGTTCCAACTTCTTCCCCTTTTCCTTAGCTTGTTAGAAGTCTTGTAATAGAACTAAGTCTCCTAGCTTCAGTTGTTTGTATCCAGCAGTCATTCCTATCTTTGTGCTATCTTGCTTTCTCACTAATTAGGTTGTGGAGTTTTCTTGAAGTTCCTCTCTTGTATTAATATAGGTGTGAAGTTGCTTCTCTTGTAGTTCTAGTCCTTCTGGACTGAGTGGTATTCCTTTCTTCAACTATTTTTCAATTCTGGCTTCTTTAGTTCTCATAGTTGTAAGATTGAACTCCAGCAGGATCTCAGTTAGTATATACCTATAAACCCTAATATATCTCGAATTGATATTAAGTACTATATTCTCTATTTCCAGACTCCAGCAATGAGAAGAGCCAGAAGATATACAGTTTAAGCAAATTTACTCTATTAATATCTGAATGTAATGTTCACTCAGGCTACCTCACTGGGGATGTGAGATTACTGAAGGAAAGTAAATGACTCTATAGTCTCTCCATATCTATGAAATCATCTGTCCAGTAAAATGACTTTGGTACCATTTTCCATATATACTATAAGTGACTATCTAACAACTGAAATGATATAATCCAGTAAGGTCTTCATCATTGATATTTGATCTGCCTTCTTAATACCCATAGCTCAAAGAAATTGTGAGAAGTACTCAATTATAATGACGATATAAACATGACTAGTAGCTTTGCATAGAGGGTTGATGGGTCCCATGTAGTCTATACTGATCATATCTATAGGCTTAAACTAAATGATTGATTGTAGCTGATCAACCTTTTGAATCTTAGTAACTCACTGACAGGGCTCACAAGAGGACACCAAGTAACTGATATTATATACTCATAAGGGCCAATATACTTTCTCATGAGCTTGTTCAAGAGTGATACCTATAGTAAAGTATCTATGACCTTCATGAAGTCTGGTCAACCCCTTTACTACTTTAGTTTTGAGAATACAAGATGTAAGTTTGCCATTCTTTTCTCAGAAGAAAAGCTTTAAATCTACTCCATTAACTAGGAGATATTTCCTCATCTTTCTCTCCAGTGCTTATCTCTTATTTCTTCCCAAATCTATTCTCTTCATACCCAGTACACCTTCATTCAACTCACCTAACTACCCTCAGACTATAGCTCCATACATTCCAGATTCCAACTATTTCCTCTACCTTCTTCTTATATCTTATACTACCTCTACTATACTTCCATCATCCTCTTATTGTTACTTAATTTCCTCCTCTTGTAAAACCAATAAACTAGAAACTACCTCTCAAAATGCTGAAAAACTACCACCCCATTCTCCTCCTCCTTTCCAACTAATATCTTACACCTCATGAATAGATCAAAAACATTGATCTCTATATAATGCTATCACTACAAATGAGTTCATAGTAACATCTATGGCAAGACTATTAAGAGGAATCAAGGCACCAACCAACAGTCTTAAACCTTCTGAGTCTTCCATAATATATTCTTTTAGAAGGTAAGTTAGTAGACAAGAAAGACCATCCACAATACCAATGAAATGAGTTGTGGCAAGTCAATGAAGGAGCCTAAAATCATACTCACTCAGTCTCTTGTACCACCTCAGTATTCTCTGATATTCATTATTGTCAGGACCAGTAAGAAGGATCTTGATGTTAGGACCATGTATAGATCTCTCCCATTTATATCACATAACAGGCAACAACTATCTATTTCTTGTTCACTATTCTCACAGAGTTTTTACAAAATACTATTACACCTAATAGTATCTCTTCTCTCTTCCTCTTAGTTACACTACATTCCACTTAAGGTTCATACTTTTATAACTTTAAGTACCTTGAATGTCAACTATATAGAGTACAATCAGATATCTTCCTTCTTATCTTATTGTTTATAAGATAGAATCATAAAAGATATATCTGAACCTTATTAATATGTAAAGAAGTAGTAAAGAATATATTTGTTATGATGGAGTAATCCTATCATAGTTATTAGGTTATGGTATTGGCTTGGCAAGTAGTTTAGCTATTTGCCCTTTAAGAACTATTAGGTCTATTATCTGTGATGTTGATGAGCCTACACAGGTAACCCACCACCACTTGTATTTAAGCTACCATAGATCTCTCTCTCCTCTCATAGATCAATGCATTAATGAACACCTTACACACATTCACTGGTCTGATTGTTCACCACCACGTGTGATTTCTGCTTATACTTTATCAATTCATCATCAGGTTATGAGCCTTGAATAAGCAAAGAGACATTTACAAGAATTTTCCTTTCTATTTTTATTATTCTTTTGTTTTTTCCCTTAATTAATCCCCCCTCCTCTACCCCTTTTTTCGCTTCCAGTTTTGAAGCATCAATAAAATACATCTAGCGAGGATGAATAAACAAGATGGTTCATCTACTCAGTTCGGGATAAGTTTTACAAAGCTTGACGGAAGCAATCATAGGATGTGGGTAATACAAATAACAAACCACCTCCAGCAAGAAGATCTGTGGGATCTAACCATGGAAGAAGAAGAGATTCTCGTCAAACTAAATATGACTGATGATTATAAAAAGAAAATGGAGAAGTACACTATCCAGTAAAGGTGTATCTAAAAGGCAATTGGGACCCTTCAGCTTGCAATGATAGAAGCTGTTGCTGTCAGTTATTATGGGGCAGTCTAGAATACATCAAAGAAGATCTGGCAAAGTAATAATGACAGTTATGAGACTGTCACACCCTACAATTTGAATCACCTTCAGAAAGAGCTTTACCAATGCAAACTTGAGGAAGTTGATACTGTTCTGAATTACCTCAACTAAATACAGGAGTTGAGAAATAAGCCTATGATGTGTGGCCAACCCCCTGCACATGCTCAGCTAATATTTCACATTTTCGATGGCTTTCTAAAATCTACAGAATGGAAAACCTAGATCATGGTTACTAAGGGATCATTACCATCATTGATATTGATTTTTGAATACCAAAAGCTGAAGACTCTCCTCATTACCTATGAAGTCAAACTTCATAGAAACCAGTCCATTGCTCCTAGACAAGTACTTTTTACCAAAAATAGAAGCTGGAATAAGAATGGCAAGTCCTATGCAAGTAGAATAGGCAATCAGAAAAATAGTGAATCATATACATATACTACATTTAATGGAAGTTGTCACCATTGTGGAAAGAAGGGACACAAAATATGAGAGCGTCACCAGAAATTAAATCAGACTGAGGAGAAAAATAGAGGACATCAAAGAGAAGCACCAAAGAGGATTCAGAGGTCAGGACAGAATAGCCAAGCCAGTATTATGGATGATATGACTTAGTTGAATCTTGAGAATACTGTTCAGAAGAAGACTGAGTGTAACGACCCACCAGAAGGTGTCTTACAGTAAACTATTTTTACACCCATACCGGAGACCCGGAGGTCAACAGGTGAGGATAGTTTGGTTAACTATAGTAGATAACTACACGTGTTATAAGACTATAGTATATAAGGCGAGCTCAGGAAAGTCTTGTGTAATAAGGCCTGAGTTACCCAGATATGAGGCCTGGGTTACCCTGCCATGAGGTCCAAGTTACCCTGACATGGCACCCAAGTTACCCTACCTAGCACATAGAGGTACTTACTTGGGGCAGGGGGCGATTCTATAAGGATTGGGCACTCTGGTAAAATCTAAAGGGTACAAACCTAGTAGTCTTGGGGGGCCTATAGGAGGAGCTACAGGGCTCTGAATGCTCCAGGATTTTACAGAGATATTTCTAACACCCCCCTGCAGCCCCGGTATAAGGACTGCATGTCATGGGCTTACAGTTATTGAGCTACTCCCTTCCTAACAAAAGGAACTGAGTGCAGGTACTCTTATAATACTGTATAGGTTGTCACCATCTGTCCGACCGGATGCTGTCTGTAGGATATATGAGAGGATATAGGGTGTGCTGCAGAAGAGGGGCTATCTTCTGGTACCAAATATGTGTAAAATGGACAAGAACTGAACGAGTTACTCAGGTAATACTGGAAGGATAGTCCAGAGCCTCCTGGGTAGTCCCGAGGTGGCCCGGAAGATGTTGAAGCATCTCCAGGCAGGTGAATCACACATAGACACAACTCATGCTCAATTGCTGTAAGACTATTGGGGTTGTTTGAGAACTCTAAAAGCATGATTCTTATCATAGTAGGGGTACTTTCGGGGAGTTGACTGTGGGTAGTGCCCACTAAGTCAATCACCAAGGTACCACACTGGAGGAGCCGAGTAGACTTTCCTATCAGGCAAAGACCTGATTAGAATGAAGTAGAAGGTTCAGCTTGATCGTGAGAGCTATGTCTACTAAAGGCTTGCATAGATGAAATACATATGGGTATGAGAGTTCATAAGTGGTATATCTCCTCAGTTGCATGATAGTTCGTCACTAGCATGTCAATGATATGAAGAGTTTTTCTCCTGCAGTCGTATTAGAGATGCAGTGCTTGAAACACTTAATGTCGGAAGGAGATTTAGCCAGAGCAGACCAACAACTGCAAAGGGATAAGGTCCTTAGTGGTGTGTATTGGTCAGCCTGGAGGAGATGGGTGTACTCATAATTAAGTTAGAGTAGTGATGGGTGGGAACTGGCAGTATATGATATTCTACTTAAACTATATGTGAGTTCCACTCTACTCTGGCAATCAACTACCTCTCGAGAAACTTACTGAGTGAAGCTGCAGCTTAACGATATTAAGTTTTACTGTTTTGATTCTTCTTTACTCTACTGTTGATTATCACTTTTGATCTTTGAGTCACTTCAGTATGGCCATGAACTTGAGATCCATCTTCCCTTAGAGCACACTCATTACATTAGGATACCCCCATTACAGTGCAAAACCTCTTATAATAAGCCCAAATTATAGTGCAATCAAATTAATATAATAGCTATGACTCTCAAGTATGAGTCATGCATGGAATCTATATGACCTATAATGAAATCATATATGTGAAACTACATTACAAACCTATGACTCACAACATGAGTCATATAAAACTCTTATTCCTCACTAGGTTTATAATACCTCTCAACTCTCCTGACCTTAATCCAATGGTATATGTTTAGGTTATAGTGAAGTCTCTCTTTGAATAAATATACTGTAATTTATTGAATTCTAAGCATACTAGATAGTGGTTGAGAAAGCATATTTCTAATACTGTTGAATAGTATTGAGAGTTATTAGAGTCTCATATTTTTGAAAAGTTTGGTAAAGAGTATAGCAGAAAGGGTAATGGCTATTATTGAGGCAGATCACTGGTATATAAAGTATTATTTTTATATTTATTTTTTATTTTCTTTAATAATACTTAACATTTTTATTATTATCATTGAATTAAATACGTAATGTTGTAAATCCTCATTTGTGTTATGATCTGTTATAAGATCTCTCCTATCTTATATCTCACAATAGGCAGCGAGTCTGTAGTTAGCTTTTTTTAGAGGTAATCTTACTTACCTTCTATTGTATTCTCCTTCCTCCGAGAATTCTAATACTTGTTATCTTACACTACCTCTTAGATATCAACCTTTGTCAATACTAAGTCCTTATAGTGCCAACTTGTATTTAGTCTTGGTCCTTCTCTCTGGTTTTCCGATTTGCATATAAGGAGTGTAAAGAGGTTTTATTTTTAATATAATAGATAGGAAATAACTTAGGTGGTTGCATAAAGAACTAACTATCAGGTCCTATTGACCTCCTTATATAGTTCTTCTAGCAACCTACTTACAAATCAAATGAGTTGCAACTGTGACTCATACACTTGCATAACATATCACCTCATGACCATACTTAGCCATGTGTGAAAGTCCCATGACCTTAAAGGGGTCATGTGCGAAACCTTATGACTTGTATAAATGAAGTCATGCCTCTTAATCCTTATGACTCATATGCGCACATATGAGTCAACGCTCAACATACCAATCTAATTTAAACATGAATAACTATGACTCATAACTGTGAGTCATGTGAGACCCTATGACTTGTATGTGAGTCATAGTGTGAAAACATACCATTGTATGACTCAACTGAGTCATGTGCAAAACTTTAAACAAATGAAATACTATGATATTGTTAGGATTGCCTATACAATCACTCCTATTATATAATCGTGCAACAAGCAACGACGATAAATAGTTAATATTGTATTGTACTGAAAGGGATAAATACTCAGAGTCATATTTATTATTCTCTACTTAATCTTCCTAAGACTAAGTTCGTGTCCTTTACTTAGTCTTCCTAAGACTAAATTCTCGTATTATACTAAGTCTTCTTTAAGACTTAGTTCTCGTATTTGTATTAGTCTTCCTAAGACTAAATTCTCGTAATCGCACTTATGAGTAAAGAGAGTAAAGGTATTTCATATTCATAAAGTCGTAAAGTTATATCTAGGAAATAACTTAGGTGGTTGCGTGAAGAACTAACTACTACGTCGTATCCTCCTCCTTATATAGTCCTTCCCCCAACCTGCTTATAAATCAATAACTGTTATGAGTCATAACGGTGACTCATATATTCACATAACATAATAACCACATGACCATAAATTGGTCAGGTGCAAAACTCACATGACTTCTAAATAAGTCATGTGTGCAAAATCAACTAATAACTTCAAACAAGTTATTACGCAATTTAAATCAAATATATAACTATGACTTGCAATTGCAAGTCATGTGTGAAACTCACATGACCTAATTGGTCATGTGCATGAAACCATTACAAACCTATGACTTCATAATCATGAGTCATGTGAAAACCCTTTTCGATGCTAGGTTTGTAACAGATATATAATCATATGTCATGTGAAACCATTACAACCCATGCCAGGTTTGTAATACTAGCTCCCCTCTCCCTAAATCCTTAGTCCCTTGAGGATCTGTGATAATATCTTTTGTAATATACATCTCGATCTAAGTTCTCTTGCAATCTGCTCATATCATGAGCAATTCCTCTGATCTTTCTTTCCACCTCTTTTCTAGCATATCTTTCCCTCACTAGTTCTCTTTCCAAGGTCTTGTTTCTGAGTCTCAGGCCTTTTTCCTCCTCCTCCCTTAGCCTATCGATGGAGTTCCTTGCTCCATCCACCATCCATTGCAGTTGTTCTATCATTTTCCATAGGTCCTCCTTTGATACAAACTTTTTATCCCCCACTTTTTCCTCCAGTTTCGTCCCTGAAACTTGTTTTTCTTCCCACCTTACTCTCTTGGTTCCTTTCCCATGAAAGGAACAGTGGGTGCGTATGCAATTTCTTGATTGTATTTTCTCGTGCTTTGGTCAGTTTGGGATTGGTGGCACATATGCTTCCCATTCCATTTTTTCCCAGCTATTTGCCTCACACAAATCTTTTGAGCTGGTGGTTGCCATTTTCTTGCTTGGCCAAAATCTGGCCTCTTCTTTTGCTTCCTGGTGGATGGGACATTCATCATCTATACATATTGTAAAATGATATATTGCATACTCAGTTTTTGTGTCTTCATAGTATATCTTACCCCCGTCTTCAATTTCTAGGGCCTAGTTTGTTTGGGTATTGTTGGTGGAAGGTGGAGATTGCATTTTGGGGGTTGGTGAAGTTGGTGGCTGGGTACCACTCTTGGTTGTGTTGTGTAGAGTAACTGGTCCACTTGGCTCAGTATTATAGTTTTCCGTAATGTAATCTTGAATCAATAATTTGATCAAGTTCATATTCATCTTCTCCTTCTATCTCAATAGGAGGAGGGGGAAGTTTCTTTTGTGAGAGTAGGGAATTGTCTGAGTAGAGTTCGAGTTTGCTGATGTGGAAGACTGGATGTTTCATTTTCATTGAGGCTGGGAGGTCTAGCTTATAAGCTTTTCCTCCAATTTTTTCGACAATCTTGTATGGTCTGATTTTCCAGTAGTCCAGTTTCTTTGATGGTCTCGTGGTCTGGATGTTCTTCGTAATTAACCAGACTTTATCTCCTGATTCTAGTCTTGGATCGGGTTTTCTGTGTTGATCATTGTTTTCCCTTATTTTGTTTTGTGCCATCCATATTTCTGTCTGGATGAGTTTGTGTAATCTGCTGATGTCATCTTTTTCCAATATTTCTGGTAAACCTGTGTGTCCCATAGGTTCGTTGATGGGGTGATGTCCATGGTTCACATGGAAGGGTATTGTCTTGATAACATCTTGCTTTGTGTTGTTGTATGTAAATTCCACAAATAATAGCCATTCTTCCCAGTCCCATTGGGAATATTCCACATATGCCCTTAGGAATTGTTCTAGTGAGGCATTTGTTCATTCTGTTTGACTATCCATTTAGGGGTGAAACGCTATGCTTATCTTCCGTGTGATATCCAATCCTTTGGTCATTTCTTTCCATAGGTCCAATGTGAATATTGAACCTCTATCGCTGATGATATCTTTTGGTAATCTATGCAGTTTGGAAACATTTTTCATAAACAGCTGCATAAATTGTTTGGTTTTTATATCCTTCCAACAGGGTATGAAATGAGCCATCTTGGTCAGGCAATCCACAATGACTCATATAGCATCATAGTCGTTCGATAGTGGTTGGTTTGTAATGAAATCCATACTGATAGATTTCCATAGTTTTTCCAGTATCTGCAATGGTTGCAGTAGTCCATAGAGCACATGACGACTTGGTTTTATCCATTGATACATGTCGCAATTTTTGACATATCACTTAATGTCTTGGTGTATGCCTGCCCAGTAGTATGTTCATTGTGTTAATTCCAATGTCTCAGCTGTTCCGCCATGTCCATTTTGTGGTGTGTTGTGGTTCCTTCTAATTACTTCGGTTCTTATTGGTTTGTCTTCTGGTAACCAGATTTTTCCTTCATACTACATATATCCTTCTTTCCAGTCGCATGACCCTAATGTAACCTTTGGGTATTCCTTATCTTTCCTTTCTATGGCTTTTCGAATATCTTGAAGTAAAGCATCTTGTGATGTTTTTTTCTTGATATTCTTTTCTGTTCCTTAATCTTCTATCATCCATTGTTCCATAGTGTTGATTTCTTCTGAACCTGAAGCATATCCTTTATCCTTGAAAACTTGTTCTTTGGGTAACAGAATCTTCTGTCATTGCATAATATGGTCATCTTCTTCCGTTGGTATGTCATTTTTTCTTTATGTGAGGGCATTCAGTTTTGCCCCTTCCTTGCCTGGTCGATATTCGATTTTGATATTGTATTGGCTGAACACCTCGCTCCATCGTATCTGTCTTCCATTCAGAGTCTTGCTGGTTGTGAATGGGATAAGGTTCTTGTGGTCTGTAAGAATCTTGACTGTGTGTGGGCTTCCTTGTGCATATTTCCTCTATTCCTTGAGGGCTTGCATGATTGCAAGGAGTTCCTTATCATAGATGTCATAGTTGCATTCTGCCTTGGTCATTGTTTTTGACTGACAGGCTATCGGTTTCTACAGTCCCTTCTTATCTTGTTGTGATATTATTCCAGAACAGACATAGTTAGATGTATCTGTTTCGATTATAATAGGTGCCTCCAGGTCGAAGTGTCTTAGTATTGGAGTTGTGGTGAGTCTTTCCTTAACACCTTCAAAGGCCTTTTGCTCTGGCTCTTCCCATTCTCACTTTTGATTCTTCTTTGTCCTGTTGTACAGCGGCTTTGCTATTCTGCTGAATCCTTCTATGAATCATCAGTAGAAATTACAGAATCCCACAAAGCTTTAGATGTTTTTAACTTTCTCTGGTGTTGTCCATACTTTTATGGCATCTGTTTTGGTAGGGTCCGTTTGTACTCCTTTGGAGTTGATGATGAATCCTAGGTATTCGGTTTCTTCCTTGTGGAATTTGCATTTTGTAGGTTTCAGGTGAACCCTAATTTCTTTGAGCTTTGCTAGTATCATGACTACATCTTTTCGGTGTTGTTCCATGGTATCCAAATATACCAATAGGTCATCCAGGTAAGCTATGTAATTCATATTCAAGTATTTGCTGAGTACATTGTTGATCCATCATTGGAAAGTTGCCAGTGCATTGGCTAATCTAAATGGCATGACCATATATTCATATAGTCCGTATTGTGTTCTGAATGCTGTCTTCCATTCATCTCCTTTGGCAATCCATATATGTTGATATGCATCCTTGATGTCGAGTTTGGTGAAATATTTTACCGTTTGCAATCGATCCAAGGCTTCACTTATCAATGGTAATGGATATCAGTCCTTTTTTTGATACTGTGTTTAGGCCTTGGTAGTTTATGCAGAGTCTCAAGCCCCCATCTTTTTTCTTGACAATGAGTATGGGTGCCCCTGCTGATGAGGACGAAGGTCTTATCCATCATCTTTCTAGATTGTTTTCCAGGTATTCTCTGAGTTCCTTAAGTTCTTCCCCTCTTAAGGGGTAGAGCTTCATGAATGGTAGCAGTGCTTCCTTTTCTATCTTGTGGTCTGTCGCCTGATGTGGTGGTAGTTTGGTCCTTTCTTTTTCTTCAAATATGTCTAAGAAATTGTGATATTCCTTAGGTACTATTTACTTCAAAGTTTCTTTTTCACCCTTCCCTTTCTGTTGTAAGGCTAGCTCAGTGCTGATTATTGTAGCTGCTAGCGTGAGACTTGCATCATCCCATTTCAGGATTCTGGTGATTTCTCCTTTTTTGTGCATCCTGCCAAATGCTTGTGCTGAGATAAAAGCTATTGATAGCTTTTTCTTGTCTTGAGTTGGTTCTTTCTCTTGGTAATCTGTACTGCCGAATCCTTGATCACCGCTTTTCATGGGTTGAAGTTATTGTACTTCCTTGAAGGGTGTTGAGACTATTTTCTCAATAATTATCTGGGCAATCCTATCTCCTTTGTAGACCTTGTAATCCACTTCTGACAGGTTTACCAGTAGGTGTTATGATCTACTATATGATCTCTCCTTTCTTATATCTTGCAACAGGCAACAAGTCTGTAGTTAGCTTTCTGGGAAGTGTCTCTTACCTACCTTCTATTGTATTCTCTTTCCTTCGAGAATTCTTAATACTTATTATCATATGTCATGTCTTAGATATTATCCATTGCCAATACTAAGTCCTTATAGTGCTAATTAGTATTAGTTCTGTTCTTCTTCGTGATGGATGTTTTTTGTAAGTAAAGAGCGTAAAGGTGTTTTATTGATAACTTATAAGATAGGAAATAACTTAGGTGGTTGCGTGAAGAACTAACTATCTGGTCCTACTGACCTCCTTATATAGTTCTTCCAGCAACCCGCTTACAAATCAAATGAATCACAACTGTGACTCATACACTCATGTAACATATAACCTCATGACCATACTTGGTCATGTGTGAAAGTCCCATAACCTTAAGGGGTCATGTGTGAAACCTCATGACTCGCATAAACGAAGTCATGCCTCTTAATCCTCATGACTCATAGGTGCACCTATGAGTCAATGCTCAACATACCAATCAAACTCAAACATAAACAACTATGACTCACAACTATGAATCATGTGAGACCCTATGACTCATATGTGAGTCATAGTGCGAAACATAATATCGTATGACTCAATCGAGTCATGTGCGAAACCTTTAACAAATGAAATACTATAACCTATGAAACCATTACAAACCATGCCAGGTTTGTAATAGTAGGACCAAGATTTCTCCTGTATAGTCCACATCTATAACTCCAGCATTAATGCTAAGGCCGTTTTTGCTGGCCAAACTACTTCTGGGTGTGATGCGGGCATAGGTGCTCTCTGGAATTCCTATTGAGATTCCTGTTCCAATGAGCTTTTGTCCCCTCACTGGGATTATGGCTCCTTCTATGCTAAACAGGTCACTACCTGCAGCCATTCGTGAACCTTTCATAGGTATCTTCATGTCCTGTCTTAGTTTTTTGACCATTACTTCATCATTGGGTCCTTCTTTGATGCTGATCCTTAGAATCTGACTTTTCAGATTTTCTTGAATTGCTTCCTTTTCTGGTACTGCATATACCGTTGGGGATACATCAAGGCATACTGCCTTACACCTGTCGCTACTGAAGGTGATTTCTTCTTCCTTCTAATTGATCCTTGGGTTGTGATCTTTTAACCATATCATACCAAGGATGACTTCATGTTTGACAAGGTTTGCCACTAGGAAGGTTGCTTTCTCTTTGTGGCTTCCAATATCTATAGGGATTTCTGTGACATGAGTGATTGGTCCTGCATCTGACACAGTTTCATCTACCATATATATATCTCTTGGTTTCTCAATCTTGATCAGGGGTAACAGATGGCTTATAGTGAAATTGCAGTCTATAAAGTCTTCTGTTGCCCCTGAATCTATCATCGCATTTGTCGATATTTGCTGTTGTCCATTATGGAGTTGTACTTTGACCATGATATGGTCTGATTCAAGTTTTCATAATTCTTTGTTTGTGATTGTTGAATGGAGGTGTACTATTTTGATGGTTTTTGTCTTGCCATCCCCTGGTCTATCCTTTCCTGGGGATGTCATCCTTCTTTTGATGGGTTTAGTCATGTTGTCCCCAGGACCACCTATTCCTGGGGACTTTCATCATTTAAAGTCTCTTCTTGTTCTTTCTCTACTTCTATTTTCCTGATCTTTGGCTTGTTGATATTGACTTTTTGGACTTGACAATTCTTTGCCATATGTCCCTTCCTTCCACATTGATAGCACAATCCTTCTTTCATGTGTTTTTTCCATTCGTCCTAGGGTAGTCTTTGATACCTTCTTTGGTTTGTGGCATCCAGGTCCATAGGGTCCCCTTGTGGGGTTTCATTGGGTGTCACCTTGAAGGTGCCATCATGGTTTCTCGGAGTATTGTATGTCTCTGTCTTAGCTTTCTTTATCTGGCATAGATGTCTGAGTGTGGTTAGTTAGATTTCTTTGTTCATAGCCCATACTGCTAATTCTTCAACTGCTGTGACTGTCTGATCATAGAGGTCAAATTCTTCTTGCAATTTTGGGCTCATGCCTACATATAGCCACTCTCCTGCTATCATGTCGTCTAGTTCTGCTTCTGTTAGTGCCAGTTTGAATTTGTTCTAGTGTTCCATCATGGTCTAAGTTCCTTGAGTCATGTTTTTGAGTCATATCCTTGCTGTTCCCTTTGGGTTGATTTCCCCAAATTGGTTTTTGATTGCCTCCTTAAATTCTTCCCAGTTGTTCCAGGTTTTTGTTCTTATTCCTTCCATATAGGGTGTGAGCCATACACTTGCCTCTTTCCTTAATAGGCTAGATACATAGGTGACCTTCTCTTCATCATATTCTTGTGTCCCTCCCACTGCTTGGAAGTAGATTTGCAGTTCTGCTAACCAGCTCCTAAGCTCTTGTCATTCTCCCATATAGGTACTTGGTGGTTTAACCTTCAGCTTCGGACTGTTCATTGTTTGTAGTATTTGGGCTAGTTTTCCAAGTGGTTCTTCTTCTGCTGGGTGTAGGTTTGCAGCCTGTCCCAAGGCTTATCCTATACCCAACATTCTTTCTTCTCTGTCTTCTTCCTCACTTGAAGATTCATTATGTTGTGATCCTTCTTCTGGTGTAACTGGACTTAGTGTTCTCCCTCTTTCCGAAGCTGTCCTCACAAGTTCTTATGTGACCTCTCGAAGTTCTAAGAACTGATCATCGTATTTGAAATCCGTTTTGTCATTGGGTGTTGCTGTGGGATGCAACCAAATGTTACGATCTGTTATAAGATCTCTCCTATCTTATCTCTTACAACAGGCAATGAGTCTGTAGTTAGCTTTTCTTAGAGGTAATCTTACTTACCTTCTATTGTATTCTCCTTCCTCCAAGAATTCTAATACTTGTTGTCTTATGCTACATCTTAGATATCAACCTTTGTCAATACTAAGTCCTTATGGTGCCAACTTGTATTTAGTCTTCGTCCTTCTCTCTGGTTGTCCGATTTGCATATAAGGAGTATAAAGAAGTTTTATTTGTAATATAATAGATAGGAAATAACTTAGGTGGTTGCATGAAGAACTAACTATCAGGTCCTATTGACCTCCTTATATAGTTCTTCTAGCAACCTACTTACAAATCAAATGAGTCATAACTGTGACTCATACACTTGCATAACATATAACCTCATGACCATACTTGGCCATGCATGAAAGTCCCATGACCTTAAAGGGGTCATGTGCAAAACCTCATGACTCGTATAAAAGAAGTCATGCCTCTTAATCCTTATGACTCATATGCACACATATGAGTCAATACTCAACATACCAATCCAATTTAAACATAAATAATTATGACTCATAACTGTGAGTTATGTGAGACCCTATGACTCATATGTGAGTCATAGTGTGAAAACATACCATCTTATGACTCAACTGAGTCATGTGCAAAACTTTAAACAAACAGTAAAGGTCTCCAATGCCACGGATCCTGATCATAAATCCCTCTAATGCCACAATGTCCCTCCTATGCCACTGCCTATTAAATACCTGCAATGATGATCAGATATAATGTAGTCTGAGGTTAAATTAAAAATTAGAAAACATTGTAGAATAAGAAAAAAAGTAAAAACCAGCAAGAAGAATATTTAGGCTAGGTATGAGCATTACGACAGGTGGCAGAGTTATGCCCAGGGGCACCACAGGTTGAGTAGCATAGTGGGGGTTATACATGATTATCTTGTAAGACACTGTTGTGATTTGCTAGTAACTGCCATTGCATCACCTCTCCAATGCGAAGTCTTACTTTCCAGGGTCGCCCATGGGGTCTGTGTGTAAGAGGAAATTCCACCTGGGCTGCAACAGGTAGGAGGTTCACATTTTGCTCAAGAGGTATATCTTGAGGCAATGGTAGCACATCATTAAACTGAATATTGGTGATATCAACAGGAAGAAAGTTGGTTTGATATATTGCCTTCTAGGTAGCTATAAAAAAAATACCCAGAAGGTAATTCTGAACAGGCTAAAGTATAAATAGTATCTTAAGCCATAGTCGAGTAAAGTAAACATAGTTCTTACTTTGTGGAGATTCATTATACAAGTTAGCGTATGAGTACAGGGAATTCTATTCTCCTGATACTGCCCACAGGTGCAAGTGCTAGTAGTAAGATTGACGATCTTAACTTTGCCATTAGGCCATGTGACAAGGCCATGTATTTCATTTGCCATTTGAGCAATATTCTGTTGAGCCCAAATTCTGCTTTCACCCAATTCTTTGGTATAGAACTTGGTATACAAAACTCCAGGACTGGGATTGCAGGCTGCCTGATAGTGCTCAAATCTTTGATTCATGACTCGGTGCCATATAGCATTAAGGAGCTCGACAATAGAGAGCTCACAATCCAGCTTCAAGGAATTGTTAACTGACTCAATGATATTTGATGTATTGTGACTGAATCGATTACCCAGAAAGTGAGTCTTAGCTCAAAGCTGAGGATCAATATTGGGTAAATATGCCACTCCTGCTGGCTTTATTTGGTGCAGCATATGCATTGTGTCTTCAAATCTTTCCACACTCTCAGCACAAGCAATTGCCCAAAACTTGGATGCTAGCCCTCTGCCATATGTCGTAGTAAAGTTTTCCTTTAAATGTTGACAACAAAATGTGTGAACTACTGTAAGGGCTAAGATATTAGAAGCACTAATGAGTCCCTTGTCACGATCACTTATCAGAGTTCTAGCCTTAGTAGCAATCTCTGGAATAGCTTGTTGTAGGTTGACAAGAAAGTACTCCCATGAAGAACTGTTTTCACTTTGGACTATAGCCCAAGCGAGAAGAAGAGTATGCCCATTCGCATTAATACTAACTGCCAATAGGAGGGTCTGAATAAATTTTGTTTTCAGGAAGGTTCTATCAATAGCGATAAAGTGATGGCAGGATCTGAAGGACTCTCGGGACTGGGCAGGGCAGATAAAAATTCAATGGAACTGATGCATTTCATTGTTGCTAGAGAGCCAAATATAGGTATCTGGATTGGTTATATGAATAGCATCTACATATCTTGGCAACTGTCGAAACCCCTCCTGCTGGCCTTCTAAAGTGTCTTCTGAGAGGTTGTTCTTGATCAAGTAGGCAGCCTTATAAGGAAGAGCTTCTCCAAATTGAACTTTAAGGCAGTCCACAATTTCCCTTGGCTTTGTAGCCTGTGTAACATTGAGGTACTTGGGAATATGCTAGCGTAGCCAAAAACTTGAGCCTGCCACACTATACCGCTTACTCCCCTCTCCCAGAAGGCAGCTATGATTCAAATTTAGCACAGTTACTATTATATCTCCCTCCTCAGTGTGAATAGCTCTAACCCGCCATGTACAGTGTGAGACTACACACTAATAGATTGCACGACTGGAATCTTTATAGGTGACCTTGAAAGAAAACCTTTCCTTTATTGACCAATCTTCGATCAATTCTTTCAGATCATCAAAATTGTCGAATAATTGGCCAATCCCAGGCCCGCTTGGTAGTTGTGTGAGGGCTGACATTGTATGGAATCGTAGTACTGAGCAGGGAGGAATCTAAATTGTGAGGAAAATATGCACTTGTCTGGCAAGAGGCCTTTGTTATAAAGTTGTTCATTGTTGGTAGAGTTTCAAGTTCACTTTCGCTTTATGTTTGAATGAGAAACAGTAAGCTTAAACCTCACTGGGGCTATTTTTTTCATTTTATCTGATCATCATTGTGGGTATTTAATAAGCAGTGGCATAGGAGAGACATTGTGACATTGGAGGGATTTATGATCAGGATCCGTGGCATTGGAGACCTTTACTGTTAAACAAATGAAATACTATGACATATAATCGTATGTCATGTGAAACCATTACAACCCATGCCAGGTTTGTAATAATTTGCACATACTAAATACTAGTATTCTCACTAGTAGTCATGCTCCTTGCATATATCTATGCAAAGGTGAGAAAAATCACATCTCAGAAAAGATTACTAATAACCTCAATTATATCATACATGAGTTCATTCAGTTACAACTATATTGGGCACAACACTTCTTGTATTTATTGGAGGAGAAGAACAATTAGATTTCCTTTATTATATATTTTATTTAGTTTCTATAGTAACTGGACTAATAATAACAATTAGTGAAGGATTTCCTTCATATGATTATATTATTTGTTGTGTTTGAGAAGTTATTTTATTAATAATATTTCTGCAGAGGAAGGTAGGAGGTTGGGTAATAGCTGGATCATTATAACATTATTGGTTTTCTTTCTATTTCCTTATAATTCTGGACTAAACCATATTGGTAATGATTAGGTACACAGCTTATGTATATACTTAGATAATTAAAGAGGCTGGTGATGGATATATACAGCCTGGGGTTTCTCCTGTTGGTTAGTTTTCTTGCACAATTGCTTATATGCATAAGCTACTACTTCATTTACAAACTAAAGTCCTAAATGTGCAATAAACCTATGTCCTATAATAGTCGGAAGAAGGTTCTGCTAACACTTAGGTGAACTTGTGAAATGATACCTCACTGAGCACTTATAAACAAAGTCTCTGCTTGACTGAGATATCTATGGTCCAACCCAATAATATCAAGAGAGACAGAGTGGATGTTCCCTACTGAGTTAAGAAAGTAGTGGTTTGTTACAGGTAATCACGAATTACTTTTATGAAGTTTCGTGCATTGCAACACTAACCCTTGTACCTCTAGGCTACGTTTTTTTAAGCCGTCAGTGCCACCCGACACGACTCTATGATACTAGGGTTGGGAATAAGTCTGTGGTCACGCTGACCGAACAGCAACCACAGTTTTGCAAAAGGGATGGTGGGGTTGCAACCCGAATACATAAATATGTTTTCAAAACTGTGGTTGCGGCTTGGCCAGTGTGCCCACAGACTTATTCTCATCCCTCGTACTGATAGGAATGCGGAACAATATTGGTAGAGGAGTTCCCTTGTTCTGGAATTTGTTTTTTTTCTGATACTACTCCATTATGTTCACAGTACTTGACTACACTCGTGCAACATCATTCAAGAGTCTATCGAAATCAATTGTATTTGGTCCAATTAGGCGCAGAGTCTATAAGCACCTATACGTAAAGCTCTCAGGAGCCATTTCAAAGAATGAACCTTCCCTTTCCACCAGAGCACTGCAGAATTAGTATACCGGTAACTTGCGATAATCCAATAGTCTACTGGTATTCTACTCGAGTAAGATGTGTTCCTACAGCACTACAATTGTTTAGAAACTGGCGATGATGTCAGCGAGCGTCACCCAACTGGTCCCAGTTAGGTCATACTATTATTACCCTTCAAATCCTTACTAAAGGTGTCAAAAATACAAAAGGGCTACTGTATGTTAGAAGGTCAATTTCACACCTGAAAATGAGCCTATCTAACAGAAAGTAACTCAATCAGATTAATACTACTTATATAACTTTATCGAATTTTGAAATCCAATTATTATCCTTGAAATCGAAGTGTTCATGGCTCCTCCTGGTAGACAGCCTCCCAGGCCACCCTCACCCGGACAGCTAAACCCAAGTAAGAAACTTGCCAGTGGCCTACTTAGGTGAACTGTAGCAACTGCGCTGGTCACCGCTCGTTTCCTCATACAAAAGCCACCGATCAACATCTGTCCGGGTGGGGGGTTGTCCGGGTGGCCCATGGGACCGTCCAAGCACTGGGGTGACCTTTAAGTTACCAAGCAACTTACTGCACTGTACGGTACAGTCGCGACAAGGTAGTAAACGGACAAGACAAGAATTACTTATGTGCGACTGCGTCAAAACAGTAAAAATAATTCTTGTCTTGTCCGGTTACTGCCTTGTCGCGACTGTGCCATACTGTCCTGTACAGTACAAGTATGCACAGGCAATAGGTGAGATGCTTGCATCGGTGTCTCCCTTGAGTGACGATTTGGTGGGGTCCTAGGTGGGGTGGGATTCAATGAAAATGACAGGCTGAAAAGTTCACCGCTGATCTGTTGTCTTGCTGAATAGGCAAGCAATAGTCTACAGTAGTCTACAAGTAAGTTAATTCAAGTGCCAACGTCTGTGCTCTACAGTTTGCCCTGTGCTGTACAGTACGTTGAATTCCTTCTATGCCTCTCCTTACTCGTACAGTTCGAGTAGCCTCGGTATATTTACTGTAACTGCTACTGTAAATTGTAATTCCCAATTTACAGGCTAACCAGTGAAAAGGATTGGAATAAGTAACTTACATACGATTAGTATTTTGTGCAGGAGTCTGGGGATAGATGCCTGTCCAAAACCCCCTTATCGCGAGAATTCAGGGTAGAAAATAATGGAAACAATATGATTGTCGCTGATTTTCCACTCTTCGCGGTAAACCTGGTCAGACTTTTTGGTCGGCGGTTGTTCGCTTCCATTTTTGCTCTAGAGGGAAACGTCGACCTCCGCCATCCCACAATCATACGACCCACCTCCGACCATCAAACATCCCTCCTCAACACACCCCCCCATCATCACAATCAACTAAGATCATCAATCTCCCCTCATTTCCTTCTTCTTTGTAGATACCAAAATTCTCAGTCATGTTGCGTAACACAGCCCTACGGGCCACAAGGCTGGCTGCCTCCGCTTCTCCCTCCACCTCTCTCCTCGCCCGTCATGTTCCCGCAGCCACCGGAATCGTCCAATCCCGCAGCGCTAGTCATGCCGTATCGAACGTTACCCTCGCCGATATCGAGAAGAGATGGGAGTCCATGCCTCCAAACG
This sequence comes from Choiromyces venosus 120613-1, assembly GCA_003788595.2. Lineage (NCBI taxonomy): Eukaryota > Fungi > Ascomycota > Pezizomycetes > Pezizales > Tuberaceae > Choiromyces > Choiromyces venosus. Next base: position 696,342 of record ML120383.1, read on the forward strand.
AGCAGGCTGATTTATGGATGTCCTTAAGGGATAGAATGAAGGGTTCTTGGGGTGAATTGACTTTGCAGGAAAAGAAGGCCTGTAGGTTTCCCTTTCGGTCCTCCGGATATCTGCAACTTGGTCCGAACTTTTCGATCGCTAACCACTCAACTGCAAATAGCCTACTGGATCGCTTTCGGTCCCCACGGCCCTCGCGCTGTTCCCCCTCCAGATGAGAACAAGAAGGTTCTCTACTATACCCTCATCGGTCTTGCTGCCTCGTTTGTTCTCTTCTATGGCACCCGTCTCGTGGCAAGACCCGGCCCGAAGACCATGAATCGGGAATGGCAAGAGCAGACCAACGAATACCTCAAGGCACAGAAGGTGGAGCCTCTTACCGGTTATGCGTCGCCAGATTATAAGGGCAAGGGGGCTGTACAAAACTGATAATCATGTTCCTTGGTATCGGATTTCTGGGGTTTTTCATGGTGGAAGCGATTTAGTATTCAAAGGATGCTATTAAAACAAACAAAAAAATAAAAGATAAAACAGTACAGACCGATATCTTTTGTACGAATTATCTTTTACCTAGTCAATTACAAAGCGATCATCAATTTCTTCATCAAAGCCTCCAAGTTTACCCCTTCTTCCTGTATCTCGCAAACCAGTGTAAAATTTATATTTCATCGTTCTCATTTTTTTTTCTTCCTTCCAGGTCTTTCCTGCAAGCAGCATTGAAATAGAAAATCCTTTCAGCTTCTTCCTAAATTATTAGTATTCATTATCAAAAAAATTTCCCGTGCTGTGTTTGGGGTTTGGATTGGGTTAGCATTCCACAAGTGGGGTTTGAGTCCTCTTTCTCTTTTCTTTTTTTTTTTTTTTTTAATTGGGTTCCTCCGATTAGTGTGCAACCAGTTAAAGTTACCAACCTTCCCTGTCTTACCTACAACCACCTCACTCCAAGCTCCTGGAGGCATCCCCACAAAACACCTCCACCATCAAAATGGTTCGCAGCAGGAAACGAAAGCATGATGATACGGACGCCATCACCGTTAGCAGTCCGTCGAGAAAGGAGTCCAAGAGATCAAAGGGCTGCCCGGATTATCTCACGTGGGGTACCCCGACAACAAAGGTTCTGCCTCAGAATGAGAAAAAGAAGCAGGAGCAGCGTCGCAAAGCTGATGAACCTGGCCGTGCTCAATCGTCCACTTCCAGCAGTGATGTTTCCTCAGCTCATAAACCACCATTTCCAGATATATCCCAGAATTTCGATGCCTTTGGTTCCGCCCTTGCGGAGCTTATCTTAGCGGCTCCTAAAGTTAACATGGAGAAGTGTCTTGGTGACGAGAAGGCGAATTTCTTTACCGCTGTGCAGACGATGTTCGAGACTGGAGATCTGCCGTGGTTAGATGAATATATGGAGAAAGCGAAGGAGGCACGGTGGAATTCCGAGAAGCCAAAGGAAATCCTGCCTGCAAATAGGAATAATCCAACAGCACCTCTCAAAAACGAAGTTCCCAAAGCCTCTAACAGCTACGCTTCAGCATCTAACTCATCGTCGTCACCATCGGCCGCAGACACTACTTTGTCCACCTCTTTGTCGTCCTCCTCCTGGCCCCCTCCCCTCCCGGATATCCACAGCGACGAACTCCGCCAGCAAGCCTTCACACACAAGTCCTTCATCAAAGGAGAAGACGCCGGCCTCCCGGGCATCGAGCAACAACACTATGAGCGTCTAGAATTTCTTGGCGACTCCTATCTCCAATCCATCACTTCTCGAATCCTTTATAACCGCTTTCCTAAACTCCGCGAAGGTCCCCTCTCTGATATGCGCCAACAACTAGTGGCTAATAGGCCCCTCTCCACATACGCGACGATCTACCGTTTCCATGACAAAGTCCGCGAGTCTAAGGGCCAGAACACAGCAGTGCCTGTAGCTCTAGTCCACAATTCTCGGGGAACACTCAAGGACATGGGCGTCAATAAGACCCTCGCGGACTGCTTCGAAGCGTACATAGCCGCCATCGTACTCGACTCCCCGAACGGTGTGGACGTTGCTCAGCGCTGGCTCACAGAACTATTCGAGCCGAAGTTGAAGGAGATGGAGACTCAGCATGCGTCTGTTGGCCCGATTGACAAAATGGCTAAACAAACGCTGAATACCATCGTTGGGGGGAATAGAGCTACAGTGGAATACATATGGACTGACGGGAAGGGCGGTAACAAAGGCGGCTACTGGATCACCGTGTATTTGACTGGTTGGGGGTTCAATAAGAGGGAGATTGGATCCGGGTGGGGGAATAACAAAGGGTACGTACTATATCTCCTCCCTTCCCTCCTTCTTTCTTCCCATGATATACAACATCCGTTCACCTAACTAACATTTTGGGATAAAACAGCGAAGCAACACTCCGCGCAGCAATGAACTGCATCTCCAACCAAGAATTCTGCAAAGAAATGACTGCCATCAAGTCCAAGTACCTCGCACCAAAGCCCCATCCCCTCCCAGCAAGCAACGCGCAATCCACCAGACAAGTTAGCCCGGAGTACATCCCGCCGGAATAACCTCCTTCTTCCTTTCTTGCCCCCTCCCTATCAGCCTCTTCCAAAAAAAAAAAAAAATAGGGGGCAAACCTCGTCTATTGATTTCTATATACTCTTTCACTCTTCCAAAGGATATCCTTTCTTATTTTTTATTTTATTCTCCTCTTCTCTTCTCCTCTTCTCTCCTCCTCTTTTACTAGTTTACCTTTTTCCCTTGACCTACGTTATGATCGGAGAGGAATAGATAAACAGAAAAAGAGAGAGAGGCAAAGAGAAGGGGCAAAATATATATATATATAATTATATAAAAAAAATGGGTTTCTGTTTCTTGGGGGGGTTGGTAGATGACATGCTAGTATTATGGGCGTTTTCTTTTCTTTTCTTTTCTATGTGGGTTCTTTCTATTTCTTTCTCCTTTGGGGTCTAGGTTACCGGTAGTTTATATATTCTCCTTCTTTCTTCTCCTTTGGTATGGTACATTCTTATGTTTATGAAAAATTTAAGGATCTGAAAGGGGGTGAAGCCTGTATTATAAATTACAGTAGTTACCAACGGGTATTTGTTAAACTTATGCTTTGGATGATTTGTTTATGGCAATCGAGAAGTGTGAAGTGTGAAGGTAGAGTTACACGGTATTGTAGACGACGACTAGACTAGACTATCCATAGAGCTAACTGTCATTATCATCATATTTCTATAACACCAACCTTCAAAAAAAAAAAAAAAAAAAAAAGTGTATAGACCAGTTGATAGGGTGCCGAGAACGCGAGAACCAACGTCTTCCTGGGAGGATACCTGTATATTGTAGTTAACATGAATGAGAAACGCTGACTCATGCGCACTTCTCGCTACCCTATCGTTCTCGGCACCCTATCAACTAGTCTAATAACAGCATCCATATCATAGCAAACGGTATATAAAACGTCGAACGTAGATGAAGTTTATAATTACATTATGAAATGCCCCCACCCCCCACCCTTCCCTTCCCTTCTCTCCCTTCCCAACCAACCACCCAACCCTACGACAACACACCCGCGACCAGTATAAACAGTGCACAAAAGTTATGATATAAAAAGAAAAAAACCGGGAAAATTTTTAATAACGGGAAAAAGAAACAAAACAAAACAAAAGATGACATTTATTTTATTTAACAACGGCATCTAAAAATAAAATAAAAAAAGGAAAATTTACCCACTAGCCGCATATGCCGCTTCTCCAGGGCTAGGATCCGCTTCAACACCACTTCTGGCCATCTTTGCGGCGGAGCATCTGGACATTGTTGGGGAGCTGTATGTGGAAGAAAGAAAGAAAGAAAAAGACACATTTTGGTCAGTGACAGTTCTAGTACTAGGGAGGGATTAATGAAGGGAGAACAAACCTCCTAGAGATGGCGTCCGTAAAGTAAAAGTCCTCAATAACCTTACTCAATGGCGCGCCAGTAGCTTTCGACCCTTTATTCGCATCTACAATTTGTACCTTATTCCCGAGTGCAGGGAGGGAGGCCGGCTCAACGACGTCGTAGTGCGTGAGAGCAGGCGAGATCTCCTCCATGTGGGACCTCAACCCCGCCAAGGTATCATATGGCAGCGTGACGCCAAGGAACTCGCTCGCCGCGCGAATGATTTTCCAGTCCTCGCGAGCGACGCCCGGGAGACTGGTTGCTGCTCGGGTCAGCTGGACGCGGCCTTCCGTGTTCACGTAGGTGCCCGACTTCTCCGTGTATGCGCCGCCGGGAAGGACTACGTCTGCGTATTGGGCACCGGCGTCGCCGTGGTGGCCTTGGTAGACTACGAAAGCGCCCTTGGGAATGTCGCTGGGGGCGATCTCGTCGGCGCCTAGGAGCCAGATTATCTTCGGGGTGGTTTGGGAGATTGTTGGGGAGGATGGGACGAAGCCGATGTCGTAGGCTCCGGCGCGGGAGGCGGCCTAGGGTTTATGTTAGAATTATGCATGGTAAATAGGACGGAGTGGGGGGGTCTCATACACGTTGGAGAACGTTGTATCCATTCCATTCTGGAGTAACGATCTTGTTGGCGTTCTTATCTACGAATTGACCAATGATCTCGTAGAGGGCTTTTCCGTCCGTGTGTTCTGTGACTCCACTGCCGACGATAATCATAGGCTTCTTGGCGGCTAACAGCTTCCGCCCGAATGGTCCGGCTAGAGCTTTCTTCAGGGAAGCGGCGTCCTGGCCGAGATGCTCGTATTCGAATGTGCTGTCAAAGTTCTCGCCAACAAGTCCAACCTCAAGGTCAGATCGGAGCCATTGCTTCCTGATTCTGGCGTTCAAAACCGCGGCCTCGTGTCTGGGATTGGTTCCTACAAGGAGGATGGCATCTGCCTTCTCTACACCGTAGATCTTAGAGTTAAATAGATAGTTGGAGCGAATATCAACACCGTGTGCTGGGGGTAGGTTTCCAAGAGGCTGGTCAAGAGCAAGATTCTCTGAGCCAAGTCTGTTGATCATATCCTTGAGCGCCACTAAAGATTCTGCCTCAACAAGGTGACCGGCAATAGCCTTGACTTCATCACCCTTGGGCTGAAGTTTCTGGAAGGCTGATCCGACCTCCGCAAGTGCTTGTTCCCAGGTAGCCGGAACGAACTTGTCGTCCCTCCTTACCAAGGGCATAGTCAATCGCTGAGTCTTGAGTCCGTCGCAAGCAAAACGGGTCTTATCGTTGATCCATTCCTCGTTAACGTCGTCGTTCAATCGAGGGATAACACGCATGACCTCCATTCCCCGAGCGTCCACACGGATAGCTGATCCCAAGGCGTCGAGAACATCAACTGATTCAACAGGCTTCAACTCCCAAGGTCTCGCACGGAAAGCGTATGGTTTCGAGGTCAAGGCTCCAACGGGGCAAAGATCGATAACGTTTCCAGAGAGTTCCGAGTCGAGATTCTTCTCCAAGTAAGTGCCGATTTGCATGTCGCTTCCTCTTCCAGTAGATCCAAGTTCCGGGGCACCGGCAACATCATTGGCGAATCGAATACAGCGGGTACAGTGGATGCAACGATTCATAGATGTCTTGATGAGGGGCCCAATGTTCTTGTCCTCCACTGCACGCTTTCCGCCAATCTCATGGAAACGGCCTCTATCAGCGCCATAGCGCATTGACTGATCCTGCAAGTCACATTCGCCTCCTTGGTCACAGATAGGGCAGTCCAGTGGATGGTTGGCAAGCAAGAATTCCATTACTCCTTCTCGAGCTTTGTGTACTAATGGCGAATTGGTCTTGACTACCATTCCAGGCTGTACAGGCCTGCAATACGGTCAGCAAGTATATTTCCAAATCAAAATCCCATTTAACCAACCAAGCACAAGACGCCACCGGCTTGGGCGCTCTCTCAAGCTCAACCAAGCACATACGGCAATTTCCAGCAATCATCAATTTTTCCTGTTGAAGCCATCAGCCTCCTGATCCGATATTTTGTTTAATTTTTTTTTTCTTTTTGTTGAAACAGTAGTCGAGGGGGCGTTACATGATAGCAATATCGGGGGATAGTGACTCCCGCCTTCTCACAAGCTTGGATCAGAGCCGCACCCGCCTCAATTTTGACCTTTTTTCCGTCAACGGTGATTTCCACCTCGGCGGAGGCTCGTGGTGTGGAGGCGAAGGTTCTCCGTGCCGCCGGTGAAGTTGTGAGAAGTCGGCCCGAAGGCTTCAGGCTCCGTAATAATCTCTGTCGCATCATCATGAGTGAATTGAGGTCGACAGAAGGGAAGGAGGGGAGATGGGGCGAATCGATAATGACGATGGAGTAGATATGGAGGGGACCTCAAGTCGTTGCAGCGGAGAGGGACCAATGGCATGTTATTACTAATCAGTCAACATCCGGTTCACGAATGGTCACTCGCCCCTTGGCAAATTTGTTCCATTATCAAGTGATTCTAGAGCGCCTGTGTAGTCCAGATTGCTTCTTTAATTTTTCATACTATAACAGTCATTGAAGCGAGGGTTTCCGCATACGGACCAAGGGTAAACCCTCTTCTCTAAGTGTAATATTTACACACTGTATCCTACTCGAGCAGATAGGCTTACTCGTGCGGCCGAGTTGAAGTCGCGCACTCATAGGTGGGTGGCGCACCTAACAGTGCGTGACTCCAACTTGGCCGCGCGAGTACATTCTATGATAAACTAAGCTCTATGGCACTTTCAGAGTAAACGCTAGAGCGGTAATATATGGGCTTAAGGAACAACTCAGATATTCTATTTGAGAATTGATTTCACTTGTAGTTATATGATAAGTAGTGATATATCGGGACAAACAACAAGAGGGCGCGGAATGTACTCCCCCTGTGGTTGGCCAAATTACGGTATGATACACCAAGAAGAAGGGTGTCTTATTTCTAATAGTATCAATCTAGAAAACCGTAAATTATCAACCCTCCTGAGATATAGGATCTATTAAATCTTTTTCTCCTGTGAATCACAAGCTAAAGCTTTAAAAGAAATGGAACAAATTTTGCTTACACATCACTATCAATACTCTAAGAAGGGCCCAGGATATTAGCTCATCTATCTTATGATTTAGGAACGAGAAGAGCAATATTATATTGGTCATACTTTGGTATCACTAGACGGTAGAGTTTCTAGACTCTGTGCTTACTATACTTATATTATCCTACCTCAATAATTATTATGACACCAACCACTAAAATCTAAGAATGACTCCATTGCCCAACTGGCTCCAGCGGGATCAATCACTATGAAAGTATCACTGATTTACCCTACAAGTATTCCCAAATCCTATCAGCCACCCCCTAAAAATATGGCGGAATTTGATCAATGTAGGTATTTTTTTGAACAGAGATTTGCACATAATTGAACGTTCAAAGGCATTGTCTCTCAGTACCGATCCTTTAATAACACAAACTAAGATGGCGGAGACTTTCCCCAATCGGACTTCGAAAGTTTGCGCAAAGGGCCCAGCAGTGTCAAGCATTTCTAATTGTCTATTTACCTGATCTTGTGAGCCCAATTCTGTTCTAGTGCCCTTTGGAACGCACCCATAAAAATCCACCACTAATCCACCAGAACCAGAAAAGAACCAATATAGGAGTGAATAATTGAAGAGAGGTACAGTTCAGTGACATAGTTCATCGTTGGCCATTCATTCCCCACCAGAAACCCTTTTTTTTTAGCTTTAGAATACAAGTACAAGTTGCTCAATTAAACCTATTTTTTTTTGCTGAGCCATAGATCTTGCTATTGCAATAAATACACCTGAATTTAAAAGATGGATTGCATCTGGTTTTCATTCCAATTTGGTGTGGTTTTGGTGTTGTGACGAGGTAAGATGGGTGACCAATGATGAATTATGTCACCAAACTATACCATCTATCTGATAAAGTAATCTTCTTTTGCTCTTATCTACTTTATAGAAAATTGGGGATTGTGGGTAGTGCTCAGGTGAGCCACATGTAAGACCTTTTTGATAAATAATCCTGTTGGAAGGCTTGTCTGTTTTGGTACCCTTAAGTGAACCTAATTTGAGGATGGGGCTCATATAAATATAAGGGTCTTATCAGCTATAACTCTTACAGTTCAGTTCAGCCTTATATTTATTTCTAGCACACCTAGATCTGAAAGCCTGGAATATATTATAAGTATGTTTTATCTATAATCCTCAAGTGAGCAGTCAAGTGAATATGATCAAGATAAGGTATACAAAACTTTTTAAGACTCTCATTATTATAGATTACTATGACTTGGAATTTATCAGAAAATATACTATTTATAAACTAAGAAAACAAAATTCAAGGTTGATAGAATAGAAGAGATAATTTCACACAAGTATAATAAAATAAATAGGAATAAATATAATTTGGCATATACAAGACAGAAAATTGAATGAGAGATATTGTAGTTAAAAGAACACTGACAGATAGAAAGAACAAGTATAAGTGAAATAAGACTGGAAACTAAGTTTGAGGTTGATCTCTACAATCAATGAAAAGGAGACAGACTCTGCCTAAAAGACTTAAGAACCTATGAATTATCAGAGATACTATTAGGAAAGAGAAATAAATGATAGAGTAAACTTACCTATAAAACTTATACTACTACACAGAAGTATTACCAGTATCAGAAACAACAGTTGGCATGAAAGGGTAGTCCTCAGGAGAAGTAGGAGTAAATCAGGGATGCTGGGTAATGGTTTTTCACTTCTTAACATTTTGACTTGTAACTGTATTATCCTTGGGGGAAATCCTGTAGTCAGAAGGTGGAAAGTCTGTAATTGTGACAGGGTCCCAACTAGGACTCGAGTGACTGGCCAAAGAGTCATAGAAGGTCTTCAAATCCCCTCTTGTTTGTCCTTCCTTAAAAGGATCTTGTATGTGAAGTGTTGATTCCACACACATCAACCAGTAAACATCAAATAAAAAGTTTTGACTCACCTCTGTTATCTTTGACCAATTGATATGCCAGTCAAACTGATACAGCTGTGTAATATTTTCCAAACAGAAGGCATTTTTAGAGTAGTTTCGAATAGCAGTAGCATCACTTGTATGTGCTAAAAATGGGGTTTCCTTAATATGCTGTTGGGTGTGAGCAATATAGCTGTTAATAATTTTGTTCTTCAAAGTATAAGAGGTATCAAGAATATGCTTCTTCAAATTGGTATATGCTGATGGCTGGTGTGACTCAAATGATTCTGGTAAGAGTCCTTGAAGAATCTCATCTATGCCGGTTGTAAGGACGAAGTATCATACGATAAATCATCAAGCAATATGTTGTGCCTCAATGTTGATTTCTTTGAGATCTGCAGGGCAATCAATAATACCAAGTCAAGTTTTTCCGACAAGTTTGCTTTTCTTTAAGGTATTCATCATAAGCTCAACCAAATCAAGGTTTTTTGATAGTCTGCATTCGTCAGGTATAACCAAGGTATATAAGTTTATAATAATCTGAAGATCAGCTGAATCCCATTGGTGTGGTAGTATTTTGCACTCATTGTTAGAAAACCTTCTTATCTGTAATAAAATTAGAGAAAATACTAACATCAAGTTCACAGCTTTCCAGATCAGCCATTACTGTTTCCTCAATAGAGGAATCATGGTTGGTGGTGTTAACTGTAGGTGTTGGCCTGAAGAGAAAGTTTGTACAATTGTTGATTTGCTGGAGACTAGAGTAAGGTGGAGCAAGACCTGGGGATGAGGAATCCAATCCTTGGGTACCAAGTTTTCTTCTTGGGGTAGGGGTCTGGAGGACATCCATCAATCGTCTTGAAGTTATAATTTGTGCACCCAATGGTAAAGGTGGTGGTCTCAATAGGCTGTAAGTTAGACAACTGGGGGGAAAAGAGGCAGAGCTCAAAGTGGAGGGGACAATCAATGATGCCTCAGTAGTATCAAGTCCAGGAGATGCAGACTGAGTCGAGTGATACCCACTAACAGGCTGAGAGTGAGGTATTTGCTGTGAATTAAGCATCAATAGAAGTTGCTCATAGGATGGTACTTCCATGTAGTTTGTTTGTTGATTGGTACCTGGCAGGAAGTCTTGAGTAGAATTTTGTGACATATTCTATAGAGGAGTTGGAAGATCGTGACTCAATAAGAATTGTTGGTATCTCAGTGTGATGTGCGGAATTGTGAGATGGAGGAATTGACTGTGTGGGGGTTTAAAGGTAGGATTGTAGGAAGTGAGGTGATTGTTTACGATTTAGTGTTACTCATGATATGGGGGGTCACATCAAAAATAACCTTATATGAGGCTCAAATAAAGTTGAAGGCTATGATTTGTAATAAGCTGAATACAAACTACAAGCCTATTCCTGAATCACGAACCTAAATACCACCTGTAATATCTGTATCTTCTAGTAATAACTCTAGAATCATACTTTGTGAGTACATTATGAGCTATAATCCTGACAGGCTTAACTCCAATCCCATAAACTCCCTCTCCCTACCACTCTCTCCAACTTGAACTTCCCTTATCCTTTATACATCTCTCATCTTCTATCTGTTCAATAGCACACCTTTCTACCTCTTTCCCTACGATGATTCAATATAATGAGTGGTAATATAAGATTTCGAGTTCACCTATAAGATGAAGCTGCACCAAGATGGAGGACAATGATCCCGATCAATCGAACTACATGCACCGAATGCCTTACAAGAATTGTCACACACTAGACAAGACCAGAGAATCATCTCTCTCCAAACAAGATTCAAAATAGTAGTGTCCTACCAGAAGTGAATTATGGTCCACTGGAGGTTACACTAGATGATATTTTGATGATGCATCAGAGAGATGTCATATCTATAGTGCAGTCAGGACATCCCTTTAATACAACACAAGGCCAAGAAGGAGTAGAGATATACAATTCGACTCTAAACAACAACCCATAGTCACCACATATCCAAACACCAATTATTTACAACTAAACTCATATTCTATCAGATTCCCCTTCACTACTTAGCTTATTCACACCCGAAGATAATAAAACCCAGAGTATTCAAGTTCAGGTTGAATATCCCTATCAACCTGAAGTCAGTCAATCAGTTGAGTAGACTGATTCGATACAAAGTGAAACTAATAGTATAGAAGACATTGTCGATGAAAGAGAACTTGTAGATTATTTACCAGTTGAGGGTCAGCAATTAACACTATTTGAGTTAGCATTTGCCTTGGTATGTGATACACTTACTATTAGCAGACATATGTATGTGGCCTTAGTCGAAACACTGAAAATAGCAAAGTCTCTTACAGAAATACATCAACTGCCAGCCACCTTGAAACTAGTTCTGGCCTGTGTTCACTCACATCTCCCAACAAGTACAATTTTCTCCTGCAAGATAGAGGTGAACATTGAAAAGGAAGGTCTCAACCATGCACGTTTAACTGGAAAGAGCAAGATCTTTTATTATGATCCCATAGACCTGATGACTAGAATTGCGCAAAATTCAAAAATGAGAGCAAGGATGCATTTTGGCTTTGCATCCTTGGTTGATAAAGAATCAGAGTTGTGGCATTCCAAAGCATGGGCAGAGTCAATTCATACTACCTCTGGACAGGCTACAAGGTACCCAGATGGTAGTATACTATTCCTATCTGACTTTACTGAATATGAAGATGGTAGAAAGATAGGCAGGGTCTGTGGTATTTATCTTGATCAACACCATCCTACAAGTACATCAATTGGTAATGAAGAGTCACCTGCAGGCATTGTACTATGGATACAATGTTGCCTAAAGAGATCAGATTTTTACTGACCTCAGATGAGAGCATGGATGAATACAAACTTGACTCAAATTTCAAATGAGATTTTCGAACTAGAAGAACCAAAGAAGGTTAGTTCACTTCCCCCTTAAGAATATAAAGAGACTAACTTAGATAGATTTTTATTCCTATATCATCTATATCTCAAAAGATCAATGTCTTGTATGATAGACTTCATAAAACAGTGGAAGAACTTGAAGAGGAGCAGGAAGTGACAAGGCACAAAGCTATTGAAGCTATGTGGAAAAGGCTTATAGCTGCTGCCAAAAGATGGGTAGCACTTGCAACTAGCCGTGGTCAACTTCATAGACATGGCCATGGTGTTAAGGGAAGAAGACCCATGTTGCCGATTGTTCTGCCAAGTTCTGATCTTGATATAATAGAGCATAGAGTGCAAGCTGCTGGAATATCTGCCGCTGCCTTAATTACCCACACTCCATGGACAGATTGCATAAAGTACGATTACACAGTTCACAACATATTCAGATTAAGCTCCAATGATAAGATTACAATCTGCTCCTGTCATTTGTCGCATCCAGTTCACGCAGAGCTTGAGTTGGATGAATATGAATGAGAATTTCTTATCCAAACTGCTGTTAGCAATAATATTTTAAGTATACCACATACAATATTTGTTGACGGATTCGGTCTCTACCAAAATAATTATCAAAGTCTGACAGGTGTATACTTGGTTCTATCATCTATGCCCTTAAGAGAAAGAACCTGTTTGGTGAATAAATTTCCCCTTACACTTGGCCCTCATGGGTGTAGTATCAGTGCAATTTTCAAGACCTTGGGTCCTGCCATGTCAAAACTAGAGGGGGGTCATACACAGGTATTAATTTCTAATATTAGAAGGATACTACTTGCACCAGCGCTTGCGCTCCTTGGAGATATGCCTCAACAACTAGAAAATATGGGTTTTAAAAAACAGAATGCCTTATTTGGATGCTGGCTTTGTCTTATTCCATCGAAAATTCATTGTGATCTTGATTATAATACAATATCAAAGGATTTGTTACCTCTTAGTCTAAAATTTTAATCTGTTAAAAGGTTTTATACTAATGTACTAGTAACTACTATAGATCAATACCACTTCAAGGTTTGTAGACTAAGGAAAGATATACTAAGCTCAGAAGTGCTTAATAAAGATGGTAAAGCCAAGCTATTAAAAAACTTTGGGATGCAACCTCTGGATCTACCTATCTGGAAGATGTTTCCAGCTTTGGATTTAATTAGAGGGGCTGCCATTGATTCACCCCATGTGGATATTTAAGGAATTGGGCAGCTATCGCAGGAGCTTTTGATAGAATATATTCTAGTCTGAAAATATCAGGTAGTCTGATCTCCAATAATTATTATTAAATCAAGCTAACATCTGAATTCTTAATAGGTTGAGTATGCACATCAGATGTCTGCAATACTTTATCTACCAGGTTGGCCTAAAATTCAAAATCCCATTCAACATCACCTCTCTTGGGACCTGAGCAAGCAATCTCGTGCAATTCTGCTCACAGCTATTGTACTTTGTAAATGGCTCCAGGTTTCCTTTATCTAAATACCATTTATTCAGGCTATAGAAGCAGAATTTGCTCCAGAAGTTGCACAAAACCCAAATCTTACTATTCCAGGAATTATATCAATGATATATACAGCCATGGCACAGAGGTATGCTATCTGTTCTCAATCAACTCTAAGTGAAGCCAACAGGGAGAGTATGACTGCATGTATTTTTCATGGTCATAGGTGCTTTCTTTGCCTTGTTTACGCAGCTGCGAAATCCAGAAAAAAAAATACCAAACATTAACAACCAAGCCAATGTTGAACTAGTAGATAACTCTCAAGCTGAATCTGACACTAACTCTACAGGAAGTAGTATTACTTCTGAAACCCAGAATATTCTCACTAATACTAGTATAACAAATGATGGCCAACCATTACAGACTCAAAGGTTATAGCTTGAGCAAATAGGCCAAATGTTCATATTGCACTCTACTTTCCATTAATTGCCAATCAATTTAGCAATATGTGGAATGTAGTAGTACTATCTGGAGAGCAGTATCATAAGAGATTCAAGGAATGGGTAACACATACCTCAACACACAATGCAAGTATCCAACTATTTTTCAATGGCATAACTTTACTAATAAGCTTATAGGTAGAACTATAGCTCTTAAGAAAAGAGGGAAAAGAAAAAGCAATTCGGTTTCTAGTTGACAATGTGTTCAAAGAGGAGTTCCCTCATACAACAGCTGTAGTACATCTCCTACAAACATCCTGTCCAACACTTATGGAATGGTTTCTTCCTCAATCATCACATAGATTTCTAGAACAGAATGAGGTGTCTCTATTAAGTACTGATCAGCATATAAATCTAAGAGTAACACAATGGTTTACCACATACCAGGTTCACAATGTTTTAAACCTTTTTAAAAGTACACAAGATTCCACCGAGGAATGGAGGTTACAAATATGAACTACTGGCACAATGACAGAAGACTATAACAAACCACAAGTAAGCTTACCACTTGTTTGTTAATTATTTAGTAACAATTAGTACAAATTAAAGGTTATGGAATTAGGAGAACTTGCTTTTCTATACTGGGCTAAAGTTACATTCATTGACAAAAATACTGAAAAACGAATAAGTTTCTCTCCTAACAGTAATATAAAGCTGGTTCATACCAATAAACCACCAATTTATGCAAAGATTGATCACATATTCACTCATAGATTGCTTAGAACAAATTGGTTATTCCTTGCTGTCTATATCTATGACTCATTAGAGATTAATGATAGAGTGAACAGTTTTCCCCTTTACTAACTCTTATCAGATAAGTTGCTGGTGTATGGCTTACCTGCGATTGATCCTTAATGGCCTTATATTTTAAGAAGTACTAGTCCTGATGAAGGCATTCACTGGAGATGCCCATGGATGATTTCTTATCTCTAAACAGAAATCTTAGTTCACGTTGGTCTCCTTAGATCTGACAGTTGTCATTTGTCATGGGGGGGTCGGTAAGATGGGTGGGTGGTCAGAGGGTGTGCATTGGAGGGTGGGCCAACCTGAGATTTGTGTTTGTGTAGTTTGAGTTGATAGGTATGGATGAACAGCCACTGTAAATAAAGTGTAAGAATTGGAAATAAGATACAAGGCTAACAACTAGAAGAATCACATTAGAGCTAGCAGATATGGAAGGGTTAAAGTATGTGCCTTGGGAGGTGTCTAGGTTAGGAGGTAGGAAGTGGATTAGAGTAGGGGGTTTTGCGGGAATATCTGTAGGAAGAAGGTGTACAAGAGAGGGGCCTAAACAGGGGTGTGCCAAGACTTAAATAGTTAATACTAAGAGGTATTAAGTCAAGAGATATAGTATTAAAACTAGAAGAGAGGATGCTCAGGCTTGAAGTAGTATAAGGTACTAGAGAGTGACCCTGTAGGTAATATTATTCACTAATAGGGGGAAGAGGGGAGTAATAGAGATCATGATAAGCTATGATTAGAGATAAATCTAATAATAATTATGAGACTAATAGAAATAATAGTCATATAGAATCTGTAAATAATTTATTTTAACACAAGTATTATAGGCTTATATGTAAGTTATAGCTACTATAAGGGTCAAGTAAGCCTTTCACGTAAAAACTAGATTATTTTTCTACAATACTCATATGAGTTAATAGTGATAACTGGCTCATAAATAACAATTGTCTTATACTTAGTCATAGTCTCATGAAAGACTCATCAAAAGATAGGGATTATTATTGTGGTAAGACCTATGGAGATCTATTAGCTTATCTAGCATGATAGTCTTGTAGGCAAATAGATATAGCCTCAGCCTTATTGATGAAATAATCTACTAAACTTTTCTAGGTACACATAAGGCTCCCATGAGTACTACCCAGAATCCCCAATTCTCTATAAAGTAGTTATCAAGGTGAGAGAAATTCATGTTTCTTTAGTTGCCGAGTATGTCTTACCATTGGAAATAAGACATTAGTTCAGTTTTGTGCCACGATCAAATGCCTTTATAGGACAAACATTTAGTCACGTGCCAGCTATCAAGAAAGTTCCCAGATGAGCATTCGTGGGGCAGATTAAAATGAATTAGAAAAATCTCAAAAATTTCTACTATTTTCTATTAATTCTAACGATATCATACTTGGCAAGTTATATCAAGCAATCATAATAATAATCGTAAAAAGTGTCGAGCAAGGGAAAAATAATCCACCATAAAAGCTTGGGACGAGGTGAACAAACCCAGCCCTAGGCCCTGACACCCTAGTACATATCTAGAAAAGAGCAAAAATTAATAAGCGACAAACCTTCTTTCTCTGTCTCTTCTCCCACCTTTCAATTTGACGACGGGCAGTAACTCAACAAACACTCATTCGCCTCCTCCACAAATTCTTTTCCTGTTATTCGCACCTTCTCTACAACTATCTCTCAAAACACAAGCCATCTCACCGCATCTCAATAAACCTGCTCACTACAACACCCATCTCTCGCCTCAACTTGAATCAACATTTCATCAACCGTTACTTTCCTCGCCGTTACCTAAATCTTCCTCTCCATCCTCATACGGTATTTGTTCGAATTGACCCGCCTTAACGTCTAAGTTTTTTCCGCAGCCACTTCAACACAGTCGGTCATTGTGGAATAATAAGCCACACCGACTGTGTCGTAGTAGCTGCTTTCCTTCGGACCCTGTGGTCCTGAAAAACCGGCATAATCATGAACTACACTGCGGTGCCTGTGGTTCCAAGTAGTATCCAACTCCGGGGGAGAAGAGAGAGCGCAGTTGCATATGTTCCACCTCCGGCTGTACCAATGGGTCTTGCACCTCAACGTCCAGCGATGCAAGTGCCGTCTCCCCCGGTCGTTGTTACGTCCTATCCCACACCACCACCACCAATCCAACGTATCCCACAGGTAGCCCCTCCCCCTCCTCCGCCTCCACCTCCTCCGCCACCGCCGCCGGCACCCGCACCTGCACAATTCTCTAGGCCGGCACATGTCCAGGTACTTCCCCCGAGTTTCCACATATGTTTGTTTGTACGTGCTTAACAATCCTTTTTATTCTAGCTTCCATGGTACTCCTCCCCAGATACACCCTTTCCAGGAAGAAGAAGACGGCGTCCTGTTCTCGAGGACACTGAAACTTCAACGACAAACGTTACGAAAGTCCCGGATATTCCGGTTGATCTACAAGCTCAAGAAACACCTATTGCTCCGATATCGCAGCCGCATGTCTCGGAATTACCTACTCCAGAGACCACGCAGCCCTCGTCTGAGATCGGCTCTGCGAACCCGTCCACGCCAACATCTACGGCACCCCCATCTGCTAGCACTGCCGTCGTTCACAAACTCGTTCCCGCGCTACCCCTAACTCCGCCAGCTGTACCCATAATAAAGTCTAAAGCTTCTAAAGCGTCGAAGCCCGTGGAGGTCAAAGAAGCCCATGTTGAACCTCGTTCATCTACCCCTTCTTCGGAAACCATTGCAAAAACCGTCCCGACACCTGCAACCGCTGTACCCGCAGGCCCTAAATCGTGGGCTGAGCTGGTCAAGAACACATCGGGAAAAGATGCTGAAGGTACTAGAGTAGCGGCCGTTCAACCTAACGGGATACCAAACGGGAAGGCTGGGTCTATTACGCAAATTTTGAATGATTTCCAAATTAGAGCCATTGGGTCCTTTACTATTCCATTCCTTGAACCACGTGGTTTAGTTAATACTGGCAACATGTGCTTTATGAATGCTGTAGGTGAAATCGCACTCGTTACTCATTGATAGCAAAACTGAACATTTCATAGGTCTTGCAAATGCTGGTTTTCTGTGGCCCTTTTTACTATTTTCTGGATCGTGTTGGAAAAGAGGCTGTTCATAGCTTCAAGAGCGAGACTCCACTTATTGATGCCATGTTTGTTGTTCTACTGGCACTTACAATGCAATAGCTAATAGTGTATAGGATTATGTTCATGCGCGAATTTCGCGTCACCCCAACAGCTGTTAAACAGCAGGATTTAGAAGCCCTGGGAGAACCGTTTGTTCCAGAATTTCTTTACGAAGTTATACGTAATACAAAAAGTTTCGCACATATGAGGGTAAGTCTGAGCCTCAGTTATTTGGGGACCTGTGATCTATAGATTGCTAACTATTCACAGAGAGGACATCAGCAAGATGCAGAAGAATTCTTAGGATTTTTGTTAGATGGGCTCCATGAAGAAGCGGTCAAAATGATGATGAAATCCGATGGGAATAGTGCCTCGAGCATAAGTGGCGACTCTTCAATGGACGATACAGACGAACCCGGATGGATGGAGGTTGGCCCCAAGCAAAAGACCGCGACAACCCGCAAGACTGAGATTTCGGAATCACCTATCACCAAAATATTTGGTGGGAAGCTTCGATCAGTATTCAAGGTCCCCGGACTCAAAACTTCCATTATAACTGAGCCATACACTCCACTACAGTTAGATATTCAAGCGCCAGAGGTCAAATCTGTAGTCGATGCTTTAAAACATCTGACTACACCCGAAAAAATTCAAGGCGATTTTAATTCAAAGAAGGGCCCCAATGTCATTGCTACCAAGCAAGTTTTTATTGAAACTCTCCCTCCGGTCTTAATTCTACATCTCAAACGATTTCAGTACGATAATACCGGGGGCACCCAAAAAATTTGGAAAAAGATTGGCTATCCCCTGGAGCTTCAAATTCCTTCTGAGGCTATGAGCCCAAACCCGGAGGCAAAGTTACCTGCAGAATACCGACTAATTGGGGTTGTTTACCACCACGGAAAATCGGCTAGCGGTGGTCACTATACAGTGGATGTTCTACGTCAAGATGCCAAAAATTGGATAAGACTTGATGACACTGTGATTAGAAGGGTACGTTCTGAGGAGGTCGCGGTCAATGTTAAGGACCTTGGATCACACAATACATTTGATGGGGAAGAAAATGACGGTTGGGTCAATGGATGGGAGGAGGTTACGGCTAATGGGACCGGTATCACACATAAGGGGGAGGGTGCCAGGTATGTCGGAAAGGATAGTAAGGTGGCGTATATCCTTTTCTACCAAAAGCTTTGATTTCGAAACCTTGCGAAAATGTTTAGTTTTCCCGATACATTGATTTTATTTTCTCTTCTTTTTTCAATTACTTTCTCTTTCTCTCTTTTTCGCTATTTCTTTCCTATCAGCGTCATTTCTCGGGCTTTCTTTTTGGACTCCCTGATTTGGGTGTGCGGTGAAGAACGGAAAAAAAGGTTGGGAAAAAGGTCATGGCGGTTAGGGTAGGTGCATGGTGCTTTATTTTATTTCCTTTTTTATTTCTTTCTTCTTCGAATCGATCTTATCAATCGGAGTGTTTTCTGTGTGCTTTGATATTTGCTCTTTTTGTGATTATTTTTATTACCTTGTGTACTATGACTTTTTGTTTGGGGGGAAGTTTGGAACGTCTTTCTGGCGGGCACTTGGGCCTATTATTGATATTAAAGTTGTAAGTATGGTGAGCATGATGGTATTTATTGGGTGCCAAAAAAATAATTCGAGGGCTTTGAGTCAGGGACGGATTTTTCGGAATTCTAAGTAGGGAAGTGGATAGAGGTGGGCATAGTCTGTGTGCATAACAATAACCATTGATATGTAGGTGGTTAGTGTGCTATCTAAAATCGATTAGTTAGTCTATGGCAACATATATTCTAAAGTAATCGATGTCATTACCGGTTGGGCTTTAAAAGCAACTTGCACGATAGCAAAATGGGCAAATTCTTGTGAAAATCGATGATTGGAAAACTGCGTTAAACTTGCCTGTGTTATATTGGGTTAGAACGCTTAAGGCCATGTTACAGTAAGCAGGCTATGAATGCCTAAGACTCTGGATGATGGCTTATGTATTACGAGTGATTAATCATGATGGGGTTTAATGGGTTTAGGGGTGGACCGGGGTAAGAAATCTATAGCTGGGAGTATGCCCGGGATTTGGAGATGAGATGAAGGGAAGAGAAGAGATGTGGGGATAAGGTTGTTAGGGTGCAAGTATGATGAATTCTCCCGCGTCAGAGCGTCTTTACAGTACTGCCACCCGTACAGTACAGAACGGTAACAGCAACATGTTATCCTTTGGGGTCAAGCGAGTCAAGCGAATTCAAAAAACTAACTTAAAGTTAGACGCGGAAGTTACGCCAAATACACACGCATCCACACACACATGTCTGGTGAAGCGAGGACCGAGGGATATGGGATACATTCTACGCCAATACGCGCCCATACTGGTATGTACGCAGTGTCACCCAAGTTAGGCTCAATTACCTTGGATCCAGCTACAATTGAACAATCAATTACTCCTACACACACCCCCCCCCTTTTTTCCAGAAAAGCGTCTTCCTCCAACCAGAATCACTTCAAAATAGCCAAAGCAAGAGAGGAAGGGTACGTCGAGAAAAAGAAACAATCATTCAGCCATACAGAAGAAAAAACCTCAAATTCGAGATTAAAATCTCCGATCGGGAAATCAGAGACATTGGAATGGTCGGTTACTGGACCAGCCTGCCCATTCTACACGTAGCAACCTCATAGCCTATCACGCTGTTCCCCTCCTATAACAAGCAATAACCCCTTCCCGCCTCTCCCACCGATGGCCCTCTCCAAACTACATCCATCCCTCACCATGTACGGCGACTTCATCACAAAGAACGCTGGCGCCGTCTCTCAGATCGAATCGGCACTACGGTCGCTGACCTATATCATACCAGGTAAACAAAAAAACCCTATCTTTCCCGTCGTTTAACGCGAGTTGTTTGCTGATTAAAGCAACAGCCAGATTTAAAGATGTAGAGTTAGCATCCGAGTCGCTTCATAGCGGCATTCAGATACTTTCGCTTTACCATGACTCGCTTCTGGCTCGTGCCGTCACGAAGATGCCTCCTGGCGTGCAGAAACCATCGCCGCATAATCGTTATACCAAGTTCTGGACACAAAAGAGCCCCAGTTACAAGAAACTCGCGTTGATTGTTACTATGATACAGTATACTGAGTTGCTATGGGAGATGTCGGCTAAGAGGAGGGGACAAAAGATGCGATGGAGAACTGTTATTATTCTCGAGGCGATAAAGTAGTCCTCCCAATAGTCTTCTCCCAAAAGGATTGAATATTAACATGAAAACAGAGCGATTTGCCGACTGCTACTCCTGCGTCTAACGAACTCACGTCCACTACTCACACCCCCTCTTCCCGAGCGGGAAATCGATCCCCAGACGCTTGAGGAGACCTTGGATTCAGAGTCCCCTCCTCCCGAGGAGACATGGAAAATGCCACGCACGGGCCTCTCCCTCCCCTCCCTCCCCGCAACAAACCAAATTTCGCAATATCTCCTCACAAAGGTCCTCACGGCGGAGGATATCAAACCACCATCACAGCTTCTTCATCGCATCCGCGGCACAGGCTACTATGCTGAAGTTCTTTACATAATCAGACCGGTCATATATGCCCTTGCTATGAAGAAGTGGGCACAGGACAAGAAGTCGTGGAGGCCTTGGCTCATCGGGTTCAGTTTGGAGTATGCTGCTAGACAGTTGTCAAAGAGAGATTTTGAGATGAATGTCCCTGGTGGAATGAAGGGGTTGACTGCGTTGGAGAAGGAGGAGATGACCAGGAGAGCATGGGGAATGGGTTGGTGGGCTATTAGAGGTGCATTCTATGAGAATGTTACTGGGTAAGCTCACTTTTGCGATCGCTACTACAGTCACTGGAAAACTAACATGAAATACAGACCCTGGTTGAAAGCCATGTCTACCAAAATGGCTGACAAGCCCGTTCTAAACCTTGTAGCAGGTCTCCTCGAGGACTATCAATACCTCTGGGACAACTACTATTTCTCTACCGCAACACTATAACTTCAGCCACCAACCGGACATCTTCCATGATCCTTTAACGGCCACACAACCCACATGACCACATTTCTTATGTGCATCTGAAGAAAAATAAAAGATCTTAAAAAGAAGCTTATTTTATCCCCTTTTTTTCTTCTATGTATTTTCTATCTGTACGAGTAGTTTGGAGTTTTTTTTCTTCTCTTTTCTATCATCAATCCTTTCTTTTCTCCTTTGTTATTTATCCCTTATATTCATTACGGCAGGGCGCGGCTGGAAATGGGAGGGCGGTTCTCTTTTTTTTTTTTTGTTTCGTTTTCCTCTCTCTTTCAAACTTTGGGATTATATTTATTTTGTAATTCTTTTTTTGGTGTAGCCAGAAGATGTCCTGTCTATGGTATTAACCCCCGACAATTAAAGTAATAAATAAATAAAACAAAATAATACCCCCCAAACAAATAAAGAATTAAACAAATGCAAAGTTCCTTCTATATGATTTGATATGATATAATATCTTCCTTCCAATCCCATGCCCCCCCAATCTACCAATAAAAATTACTGTACAGTACGATACAAGCAAGCAGAAAAATGAATTAAAAAACAAACCCCATATCCCATCCCTGCCTAAAACCAGATAGACACAAGAAAACACAAGAGAGAAAGAAAGAAAGAGCGAAACCCCCAACCCCGCCACGCCCAGAGCATTTCCCTTGCTAGTTGCACAACCCCTCACTCGACCCACCTAACAAACCTCATCCCAGCCTCCTTCTCCCTAACCCCTCCCAACCCCCCCCTTCTCCTTCTCCCCCTCTCTTCCCCAAATCCCCACACTCAATCCCCCCCCCACAATCCCCCTCCCGAAACCCCACCCACTCAACCCCTCGCGCGCGTGCAACAACGCACAAATCCGCGATGCAAAGCAACAGATAGAGCACGCCGCCACCCAGCATCATGGCGAAGGCGATCGGCAGGAGCCGAGCTCCAGAGGGCGGGTGATGGGAGCGCGTATGTCGAGAGTATCCCCCCGCTGCTAACGGGCATGTTGCTGTTAGGACGTGGCCGAGGGCTATTAGCGATTTTGGGGGGGGTATATAGTTGTCTAGCTCCTACTATATCTTGCTCTTGCTCTCGTTTTTGGTTTTTTTTTTTCCTCCTCTTCCAATCGCGAGGGAGTGAGAGAGAGAAGGGGGAAAGAAAAAGAAGGGGAATATAACTACCAGAGTGTCAAAGACCCCATGATGGCGGCTGGTTACAGTAATTACCATGACTTGTATAAAAAGTTTACATCTCGGAGAATCAAAGACATTCTTCTTCCCCCGCTTCTTCAAAATTTGGATATACTGTACCGCCGTTCGCTAGGGCCCTTGCTTAGGGGGGTCTGGACTCTGGACTGATCTGTGGAGGTTATGGATGAACGGCCCTTTATACGCGTCCTCGTTGTCGTCCGAGAGTGCCGTATGGTTTACCCGCAGCTGGTACCGTATACTTTGTTTGGTGGATAGGAAAGTTTGTTTTAAAGATTGGAATTGGAGGTGTTTAAGCAATGTTTATGTTTCATTTATGTTTGTATTTCTGATGGCTGCACATGATTATGATTCAGAAAGAAAGTTCTTTTTTTCCAACTTGGTTATAGGTAGGAGGTGTGCGGTAAGTTATGGTAAGGTGGAAAGAAAGAAACAGATGAAGAAAAAAAACAAAAAACACCCCGAGTAGATGAGGAAGAAGGAAATGTTATGGTACATTGTGCGTATCGGTTTACCGTGAAGATGGATTGAAAGGGAAGGAAAAGTAAAATCTAAACACGCTCTGCATAGCATTACACCACCGTTCACCAACACCATAACTCACTCGTTCAATCCACTTCCATGGGATCACCACCACCTCCCCGAGCACCATTAGAGACCTTCGCCTTCGGCACGCTCGACTGGCAGGCAGGACAATTATACAAAGTCTCGTGACAAAACACATCACAGTCGATGCAGAAGTGATTGTGACATATTGTGCAAGCGTACCTGCTCGAGACAGAGGTTCCCGTCGCAGTCTTTGCCGGCGCGGAGAGTTCTTCGGGTTTTGTTGGGGGGTGGGGGAATGGGATTTGGCAGGCATAGCAGTGGGTTGACTTTGATGCTCTGGGGAATGGTAGAGATGGTTAACAGAGAAAGAGTGGAAGGGGGAACAGGGGGGTGGCTACGCTTTCCAGGGGACTTCTACCCAATTTTTTAATGGGAAGAGGTGATGGTAGGACCTTGCCAGATGGGTGGAGAGAATGAGTGTTAAACCACAGGCTGGGCATTCCATTGGTAATGCACAGACTTTTGTGGAGCAACGGGAGCAAAGGTAACCGCCCTTTGTTAATGTTGAGTGGCTGGCGGTTCAAAGTTAGTTGGTATTTACAAAAGTTGGAACGAGTGATCGGACGAACCATGCACATAATGAAGCTGTTTTTTCCACCATCCTGGAGGGGAAGCCCATCATGAGTAAACTCGAAGCACTCATCCTCGCAGAACGTGTTACTGGGGGAATAGTTGTATCGAGCAGCAATTCCCTAAAATGTTTATCATCCAGAGCAACACCATAGACACCTATGATATAGATTAGCAAATATCAAGATCCCAATTGCGAAAAAGGAATCCATACTCTCATCCCCGGCATTCGTCTTCTTGCACAGCTCTCGACACACAGCGACTTGAGCCGACAATCCCACAACACTGACTCGAATCTTATCCTCAACCAAGTGATTAATCGTCTGATGTATATCCCCAGGATCCGAACTCAGCAGCGCACCAAACACAATAACCACCTCCCTCGTACCGTGTGATGGCGCATGACTATAACAATAAATAACCACTTAGCCTTTCAATTTCTCTCTCTCTCTCTCTTCCACACACAACCCGACTCTACAAAGTCTCGGAAATACCAACAATAACGCAGCCCTCGACATCTCCAGCGCATTCTGCAGCGACGGTGCACCCTTCCCCTCGTCTAGACGGAGTTTCCCTATAGCTTCGATATGGTCCACGGGATTCCCACTCAAATCGCTAACCCGCACTGCGAGGCCGTCTCGCATTCCCAGCACGCCGAGCTGCGAGATGGGGTTCTGTTCGAAGTACTCCCGAACAAAGTCGCAAGCGTACCGTAGCGAGAGTAGATAACGCGTAGGTCGGAAGTCCTTCTCCATCATTGCGGAGGAGAGGTCAAGGATGAGGATCAAGTGTCGGATAATACCTCTTTGTAAAGGAGTCGTATCTTTCAATAGCCTAGCTCGCCGAACATGTACATACCCTCAACCAATCATTAGACTCCCCTTCTCGGACATAAATAATAGAATGGAAAAAAAGAAAGAAGTGTAATTTCTTGTCCCCTAACCTCTTCCGTTTCCCAGCTTCCAATAATCCCGCAACGGTGGAAGACAGACTCCCGTCTTCCCCTTCAACTACGTTATCCCAAGACCTCTTGATGTCCTCCCATCGTTCTCGCTTCTGCGCGCCGCCGGATTTGTTGCCATTCTTTGATCGAGCTCCATTCCGCCCTGCTGCTGAGCTCCCTCCGGCTCCTCCCCTATGGCGTCCTTTACCGACGTTGTGAGCTCCGATCTCTTCGTCGTCGGTGGCGATGTAGTCTTCGTCTGAATCTGCCATCGTTCTTTTTTTTTCTCGAAAAAAACTCACACTAGTAAAAAATTCTCTTCCTCTCGTCGAACATTAACAAAGGCGTCGTTCGTGAGCTTGGTGAATTGGTAGTGGCAGCCGGTAGTAGGAGTAGTTGTGCCGTAAAGTTAGCTGCTTCGTTGAAGGAAAGTTAAAATCGGGGGGGGGGGCAAGTTTGCTCACTCACGAAACTTACTTGCAGATTACGAAAGCAAAACAAGTATCATAAAGGGCCAGTTTCTCCGGAACGGGAAAACCGTTTCTCCGACTCCTTGTCGCAATAGCGAGGGCTATCGTATTTCTTGGCGACAAATAGGATGAGAAAGCAGCAGTCCCAGCCCTACCCTACAGTATTAACATCCATTCCCCCACACAGCAACGGAAATTTTGTGGGTTTGGTCGCAACTGGGCAAATTTCAACTACACACGTCTTTAGAGGAAATCAGAAAAAAAAACACCCCCCCGGACCAACCTTCACGCCCGTTTTTTCTCGTCTGACGACCCCCTTAACGAAACTTTGTGAGCAGCCACCCTCTGAAAGAGAAAAAGAAAAAGTTACAACCAGCAAAACTAATCCTTGAGTCTCCAGCTTCCCAAAGTACAAAAGAAAAAAACACCAAACAACCTTTCAAAATGGAAAACGACAAGGGCAGGCTCCCCTTCACCCAAACCAAACCAAACCAAACCAACCACTTTACGGAATTCCACTAATACATATAATAATTCTACAGGAGAACTCGTCGACCTCTACGTCCCCCGCAAGTGCAGCGCCACAAACCGCATCATCAAGGCGAAGGACCACGCCTCCGTGCAGATCTCGGTCGGAAAGGTGGACGAGACCGGGCGCTACACGAACGAGAACATCACCTACGCGCTCTCCGGCTTCGTGCGGAGCATGGGCGAGAGCGACGACTCGCTCAACAGGCTTGCCCAGAGGGATGGCCTGCTGAAGAATGTCTGGTCGGCGTCTCGTCAGCATTAGGTGGTTGTTGGTGGGTTTCCCTGTTCCGCTTGGGAGGGATGAGGGAAGAAGCGAGGCTGATTTTATGGGTAGTTATTTTTCTTCGGGGATTAGCAGCAGTGGGGAGTTATTGATCAAACAAACAAAACAATAATAAAGGGATATTCCTCCACCAAAAAAAATCAATCTTTTTTTATTTTATGTGCTATGCTTTTTTATTTTATTTTCTATATTCAAGTTCCGCCCAATTCCTCCCGCCCTCCCTCCCAGAGCAACTCTCCATCCCATATCTACCATTCCCTTTTACTACTCAACGACTTACCACCGCGGCCCCGGTACCTCCCCCTCTCTAACTTCCTCAAGTACCCCCATAGAGAGAACCTTCGTACCCCCTTCTCCTTCCCTCCCCGACCCTTCCCCCACCTTCCTCCACCCCGCGGGAAAGCGCCCCCAGAGACAACCATAGCACAACGGTTTTCCTCCAGGAGTTTCTTTATCCTGCCTCAACGGGGTGCTGGCGAGGTAAGGGAAAGGAAAGGGAGGGAAGGGAAGGAGCACAAAAGGGCCGCAAGAACAAACCACAAAGGCCTGCTGAAGAGCTGTTATGCAAAGAACATGCGTTTGAGCACAGATACGGGTCTTACATTTATATAATAATAGCAGAAGTAGTAGAAGTAGAAGTGGTTCATTTATATACTTATTTATTAACGTAGCGTATTCTAGCGTGAGATCTTTAGAATGAAATGAAATGAAAAAAAAAATAGTTACTACATATACACGATATCCCGTTTATCCATGCCGTCCGTTTGGCCTCCCGGGAATATGCCGTAGCAGCAATGCTACTGTACTCTTCCGGGAGCTCCATCTTTTCTCACCTTCCTTCTCCCATTCGAAAGAAGAAAGTAGAAAAAGGAAAACCAATATAAAACACCCCATCCCCCCCCTTCACCACCACTACTAAACCCAGCGCAAGACCAATTATCACATTCCTTCCATAAACATTACATCCCATCCCCCGCCCCACCCGTACCAAACAAACAAACAAAAGTTAAAAAGCGTCATTAATCCCCCCACACTCCTCCACCAAAGCATAAAAACAAATAGCGCAAAAGCAAGACTCCCCCCCTTGAAAATGATTGAACCAAGGACGTTGCGGCCTTGCATACCGTACCGGGCCAGAAATAAACAATGAGAAAAAGAAAAGAAAAAATATAGAATTGCTTGCTAACTTGCAGGAAGAATGAAGACGGGGATGGGGGTATCATTCGCTGCACGAGAAATAAGGGAGAACAAAGCAAGACTTGAAGAAGAAATAAGGGTTTAAAGTTTAGAGCTATATACTGTTGATTTGATTGCAGAGTTGAGGTTGGTAGTTGGCGGTAGGTAGTAGTGGTGAAGGTAAGGTAAGTTCGTAAGATGCTCAGCTCATCCTCCTTGCAATCATTCATTCATGCATGCATGCATGCATGGCATCTTGATATCCGGTAGGTAGGTAGGTAGGTAGATTCGTTATCAAGTAAAGAAGATACCCGCTTGTACAAAACAAAACGGAAAAAACCAGGCAAAACAAAAAAGAAAAGGAAACATGACCATCAAACCTAACTTAAGTAACTTAAGCTTTCATTTTTTGGGCAATTTATGGATAGACTGGTTCGGACATTATCGGGTTCATCGGATCATCATCTGGCCATTCGTCTTCCGTGATGCTGCTCCAGAAGAACCATACGGCGACTACAGCGAGTAATGTGAATAATGTCTCGAAGAGAGCACCGTCGATCTTGCCGCTCGAGGCATCGCAGATGTGAACGCTGATGACGAAGTTGAATATTTGGCCGATGGCGAAGAATAATGCTGCCGCTACCAGACGGACTATGATATAATGTTAGCTTAACGTTCTTGAGCCGGGGTATATATAGCTTACCCATTGGCATCTTTTCTCCCAAAACTCTCAGTACCAAGAACGTTTCGAGAAGGAAGAAGGCGACGATTGCTATCAGCGGAAACAGTAGGTACAGAACATATAAGGCGTAATTCTTGAGTTCGTTAGGATTCTTGATGGGAAAGTTTCCTGGATGACCAAAGCCCGTGTCCACCGCGACATATGCTGCGAAGCAATTTAGATGCCGAAGCTCAAGGCTCAATGCCAACAGATGAAATGCGCCTTACCAGTCCCGACGAAAAACACAAGTGCGGATCCGGTCACCAGTCCCACGGATAGCGGTGTCCCATCGTCAACTAATTGGAATCCGACAATGGCGTTTAACAATAGTACCCATGCTGTTGCTGCTATGGCGCCCAAATGAATGCCAGTAAACCACTTTAAATCCCCACCAAATCCATCAGCGACTACCCTTTCCACCGGGAAAAAAAGCTGAAATTATTCTTTCTTCTCAAAAAACATACCACCAGTACTGTTCGATTGGTCAAGAATCCTCCGACCGTAAATATTTCCACCAGAGATACTAGAATATAGAATAACAGGAATATTTGCATTTCCCTACATTCCCCGCCCCAACCTCGTCAATACGTGTTTCCCTCCTTCCCACACCCTTCACCAGAAATTCCACAAGAAGGCGCGTTCAGAACTAACCTTCGCCCCACTGCAGCCCTCTTCTTTTGCGATTTCAATAGTAGTAATACTGAGATTATAATTGCAAATGCACACAGTATTATTGAACCTGTCATTGGATACAGAGTTAGTGGCTGGGCATAAACCTAGACAATCGATCGTCCATCCCGTTGCAATAAAGAATGAAAAGAAAAGAAAAGAAACACGTTGTTCGCCAGAAAGAGACGAACCTAAATTTTTTACGCGTCCACTACCAGCCTTGAATCCCTCGAGTACACATTGTTTTTCCACCGAGAATAGCTAAAAACTCATAATCAGAAAACCCTCCCCGGCCGCAATACAGTAGAAGACGAAGAATGTAGCCGAAGCGATGGTGGGCCAAAAACGTACGTTGCATACTGGTAATGTCGAATCACGACAAAAGTCCTATTTGATCAAGCGCGTTGAATCAGTCATCTAAACTCCTTCTGGTCCTTCTACCATTCTCTAATTATTTGGCGCGGTAATCGCAATAGATGGGTGGATGCGCTAAAGCAAATACAAGACCTCACTCGACCACCCATTCCATTGGAAACATAGACACAAAAAAAGGGACGAGAATGGGAAAGGAGAGAGAAACTTACATGAAAATTCCCGAACTGTGACATGATTAGAATTCCTTTCCGCGACTCTCACGACCGACCGAAGCTAGACTTGCGGGGAGGGAGGGGAAGAGAGAGAAGGGAATGGAATGGAACGGGGAGGAGGGGGTGGAGAAAGCGGAAAGAAATGAGATGAGTAGGGCTTGAGCAAGAGTAAGAAAGGCAGTGTGTTGGTTTGGTGCACCCGTCAGCGTTCTTCTTCTTCGGTCTAACCTTACGGCCAGGCTCTCGTGGCGGACGGAAGGCGTCCTCGATGCTTGCGGACTGCAGGGTATAACGAATGAGGGAGGGAGAGAAAGAGTGGCTGGGGTGTTTATTGGGGGAGGTAGGGGAAAAGGGAAAAAAAGTGCTTAAAGTTTTCGAACGAGGGTGTACTGAAGATTGAATCTGCTGGCAGTGCCGCTGTAACTGTAATCCCCCTTCCCTCAGGCTCTCTCTCTCTCTTTTGTCACGGCCTGTATTATGGTTTCCTCTGGGAAGATGCCTTTGGTACTGGAGCTCGTCTCCTCAAAACCTTGTATTGAAACGAGCGAGTGTGGAAGAAAAGATCGATAAAGGGAACGTTGGGGAAGAGGCAGTAACGCACGAAATAGAATGAACTTTGTTATTACGATTGGCTTTCCTCGAATCTTGATTTGTGACTCGCCAACTAGCTTTCTTCCTTCCTTTTACTTGTCTCTCCGATCTAAATTAACTAGATGCAGTAAGTTAAACAACGAGTGGAGGAGAGCAAAGGGCTGGCTGGGATTGAATCCCCAGAAAAAGAGCTGTACTGTACGGTACGAGTACAAGGAGAGGCGTTATTATTAACTTACGATACGGTGCCGCTTATACCTTGACCATCATCATCATGCTTCTCCCTCTCTTTCCCAATAGACCATCGTACTTGTACTATCATAACCACTGTAAGACCAGTTGACACAGCAACCGTTGCACCTTCAGTGAAGGAAGGGCGCCAGGAACCGCGGTGGTCAGACAGGCTAAGGCAAAAAGGAACCTCTTCCCCCCTGGTCAATACGGAACGAGTCTTGAAATGCTCAACAAGCTCTCCTGCCTCTTCTAGTTTATTATAAGAGACAAATACGGCATTTTCAACCAATTCAAAAATTATCTGCTTCCCCCGTTGAAATAGTAACGGGGTTAGACTACCGGTATCGATTTGCAGAAGAGTTAGATACCTGAATATAACCGTTTTTTGTGCTTGTAAAA
Source organism: Choiromyces venosus 120613-1 (assembly GCA_003788595.2). Lineage (NCBI taxonomy): Eukaryota > Fungi > Ascomycota > Pezizomycetes > Pezizales > Tuberaceae > Choiromyces > Choiromyces venosus. The sequence goes on from ML120383.1 coordinate 726,988, forward strand.
TGTTTGCTTCTATTTTGCGCGTCCTTTCTTTCAATTCGCCAGAGTAACTCCCCCCCCCCCTCGTGTTTGTTGTTATCATATGAAGCCGGACTTTCTCCGCCGATTTCTATTTTCGGCGGGGAACCAATTGCCAATTTCGCTGCAAACAAGGTGTGGGTTGGGCTAATTGGTTTCCTCAATCAATCAATCAGCTCCGCAACCTGACCAACAACCAGCATCTGACGCTTCCAAGACCCCCATTCTCGTACCTACCAGTAAGGCATTTCATTACCGACATCACGGTGTTTGTAGCGATGTGTGAGCAACGGACTCGGAAATTTGAAAAAAAAAACTTTACTGTAACTCTGGTAAAGTGCATTCGAGAACACTCTCGCTATTTTTGCTTGCCTCATGCTTGTGATTACATTACAGGACCACAAATTGATTAACATAGAGCAAGCCTTCCTTCACTTTATTCGGGGGAGGAGGGGAGAGGAGGAATTTCGCTGCTTTAGGACTTCCTAATCTGATCTCCAATGCGTGTGTCGTGCACCTCGCGGCGCGATGCAATCCGCGCATTCATTCGGCTGCTCCCGCCTACGGTCCAGGCACAAACTTCTCCTCACGGTCCACGATTAGTCGTGGCCTGCTCGCCCGTCCTGCCCATCTTTCCTCCTGTCTGTCTGCTCTGTCTGTCTCAGTCCCCCCCAAGAGATTTTTCCCAAAGAGTCCAATTGTAATTGTTCCTCTTCCTCTGTGGCTGGTGAGTGCTGTGATTACGGTACCTTTACGGTAACGTATCATAGGCAAAAGGAGCTGAAAGTCAAGCGCTTACCCAGGAACAACGTTCTGACGATTAACCTTTCTTCCCCCCTCCCCCAGCGCTCACTCAATCTGTATTTCTACTCGTACATAGCACAAGTGCGGAATCGATCACTGCTGGTTCCGACAGTACAGTACCAAGCAAGCGACGTTTAGGAAATCTCCAACCGTACGTACGGTATGATATGCATGAAAATGCACCCCAGAGCACAAAACCTCCTTCGACTTATGGTGCTGTAGAGGAGATCTTGCAGGGCTATGGTATGGTAAAGGGTAGACTACGGTACAGTATTCCATGATAAAGCAGCGAGCATGCTCATACAAATAATCCCTGTCCTATACAATTGTAGTATGGGGCTCGCTTCGCAGTGGATTACTGTAACTAACTTTACTTACTACTTTGATACGGTAGACTATGTACAAGTTTGTTTATTTTGACTCTAATCCAACTTGACTAAGCTTTTGTGTCTCACTCAGTACAAAGTCTCGCCGAGGTTTCGATCCTCTTCTCGCTCGTACAGGTTACCGGCATGAAGAACCAGAACATAGTCAGTATAAAATCGAAAAGTTTGGAAGAAGGAAAAAAAAAAAAAGAAAAAAAAAGAACCAGAACATTTGAGTTCGAATTTAGTACTTGGCGATTCATAAAGTATTCGGATGGTTTTTTTCCTTGGCACCAAGCCTGCCTGCAAAATTGAGGCCACATCTTTCCAAGATACCGGTACTTGGCCTGTACTTATGTGCTTCACCTATATTGTAGTACAAAATAGCCAAAAAGAAAGGATGGTGTGAGGTGAGGAGAATCTGATTTCTGTTTGGAAAGGTGTCAGTAATTTATAGGGTTAAAGGCAAAGAAATCACTCCATGTCAGCAAGCTGCAATAATCACTTTTTGAAGCTTCAAAAAACCAGTGAGCTATGAAAAAAATATGCAAATTAACAGGTGTCCCAGCATTGACAGCAAATGATATCTGGTGACATGCCCTTCAGAATGCCCAGAAACAGTGAATTGAGGAGGACAATGACATCAGCAAGCCTTTCTCCTTGCTAGAATTAATTTCAGCCAAGGTTTTAGACCCAAATATTCAAAGCAGAAGACCAGCTGTACTTACCAAGCAAGAAAAGGATAACCTTATTGCTTTTGTAATAAGGAATTTCATGACAAGAAGGATGAAGCTTGTTGATATCAGATAGAAGGCAGAATTATCCCATGTCTATAATGGGACAGTGTTTAATGCTTTGGTGGAGCATGGGCATGGAGCTTACAGGGAGGGATTTAAATTCATTCTAAATCCAGAATGCAAAGTAAAGTACATGGTAAATCTCTAAATCAATTGAAAAAAAAAAAAAAAAAAAAAATAGCAGAGGGAAAGCATATACCAACCTATCACCATCCTACTTTATCAACCTATTGCACAGAAAGAAAGAGTTGGGAGGCAGAAAAGGATGGGAGAAACTATGTATTTACTGATGAAATGTCTATAGAGATTAGTGCTGTGTTTAAACTCAATCATGTCTGGAGAGAAACAGGGGAGAAATAGTATGATGAGTGTGGAAGCAAAAAAAAAACAAGGAGAAGTAGTTATCTACTGGAGAATGGTGATGTGGGGATAGAAGGAGCCTTTTTTTGTTTGGGTAGTAGAGACTCCAGCAGAGAGGGAGCATACAACCTAAGAGATTGCAAGACTGAATAAGGATTCAGTGGAGTAGGAGGAAAGGCTAAATACTGGATGGCAAAATTGAGAAGAGTGGAAGCTCTTGTAGGTGTGAGAGCTAAGGAAAGCTCAACAAGCTTGAGTAATAGTGAAAGTTGCTGGGAAAAAGGTAAAAACAACCCAATCATGGAGGGGGAAAAAATACAAAATAAAAAAATCTATCATGGAGATGGAAAAGGAGTAGATGCCTGACAGTACATCCACTAACTCTGTATTCCTATTCTATAGCCGACATGCCAGGAGCAGTTGCTAGTAAATTCTAACTTTTTACTCATGGAAGATAATACACCAGCTCATGATGCTGGCTTCACCAACCAGGAAAGGGAGAAAGAGAGAATACAAAAGGTTAACTGGCTACCAAATTCACCTGACTTCAACCCAATCAAGCAAATTTAGTGGCTAATGAAGCATCAGATATTATAGTGTCAGGGTTGCAAGCAAATTTGAATACCTTCAGTTATAGCTGAGGTTCTTTGGGAGGAGTGGGAGAAGATCACAATTGATGAAATCAATTAGGAGATTTCAAAGCTTCCCAAAATTATGGAACAATGTATTCAGCAGGCTGGTGGCAATAGATATGAAGTCTATTACTTTTCTTACCACTTCTTTTCCTATTTACATGCACTTTCACACTTTCTGGCTTTCTCTTTTCTTTTTTTTTCTTTTTTTCTGGACATATCTTCATTCTCTAAAGTTCCTATAGATACTCTTTGGCTTTCCTCCTCATTCTCCTCCTTCTTTACATTTTTTTTCATATGTTTATTTACATAGAAAGTTGCATGATTTGCTGTTTTTTGAAAATCATGGCTGATCACTCATACTGCCCAATTGGCTTGGTGCCAAGGAAAAAAAATATCCAAATACTTTATGAATTGCCAAGTATGGGTGCTCAGATATACATAAACAATTAGCCATACAAATTTTAAACCCTGTGTTTAGGTTCTACATATCAGTATAATATCTAATAACATATAGTACTGCTAAGTGGGACAGTACAGGGATGAAGGATGGCCAACCTCCCAAATGGCAACTGTCATTCTTGTGGTGCAGGTCACCTAATATACATACCATAGATTTGATAAATATATGAAATCAAAGCTCTTGAGGAGAAGAATTCAAATGTAATATTGTTAGGGTAGTAGTGTCTATTTCTGTTCTGTGGTGCCTGTACTAGTACCAAAAACCAGTATATAAAAGGACAAATAAAAGAATACTGGGTAGATATACCCTAATATAAGTATAAGTATACATAAATATGTACCAAGAGTACTGAAAAATAGGTCATGGTAGCCAGAGAGCAAATAGGATAAAGAATAGTCTGTTTAAAATATAGTTTCAAAATAAAAGAGTGGTAATTTCGATTATTTTCTTATACAATATAGTGGGGTGAAAAGATAGTATAAAGTCAGAGGAAATAGTAAGAAGACTTATAAAAATAAAGCCAATATCTTTTCCTAACCTCATCATGTGTCAAGTAAAGAGCTAAGAGCTAGATTCCTATAAAAAACAACTTATGAATGCAATTACTGCCTTTTGACAAGGCAAATATCTATCTATCTCTACCACTATAGTTACCTTCAATCTTCCAAAATCAACTCTTGCATATAGGATAAATGGGTATTATGTATCATGGTAGCAAGCTCATGTTACTGAGTAACTATTAACAGAAGTTTAGAAGTGAGCAATTATTCAATGGATTAAAAGATTGAATAACTGGAGCTTTCTTCTAAGACTGCATATGGTAGGGGGAATGACTAAGATGCTTACAGGAAAGAAAAACTTGAAGAAGAATTCAGTTCATGTGGAAGGTATTATAGGTCCAGGGAAAAATTGGCTCAGCAGATTTTTAGACCATTATTGGGATACAGCATCTCACTACAGTAACAACCTCAAGCAATAGTAAGCATATGCAAATAATGCACAGACAATCAATGACTATTTCGAAAAATATAACTGAATCTGTATCCAACATCTAATAATACATGAGGATATATATAACCTTGATGAGAAAGAATTTATAATGGGAATATCAGCAAAGATAAAGGTAGTTACAAGGGTGGCAAGAAGGAACCCACAAGCAACCTATAATAGAAAAAGAGAGTTAATTATAGATTTGGATATGATTCAGGCCTCAGACACCTTTCTTCTACTATTTCTTATTTTTAAAATAAAGGCAGGTCACTGTATGGGATGGTACAAAAGTTTGGATAATCTAGATGTACTTTTAGCATATTCACCAAAGTGGTAGACAGTTGAAATACTCAGATATAAGTTCATTACATGATATTTCAACTGTTTTGCACTGTCCTCAGTATTAGGCCACAAATGCCTCATGATCTTTTAAGTTGATGAGTATTCATCCCATATTTATTGGAGTTTTTATTTGTACTATCTGAAAAATGAAATTATTTTACTCTGTCTTTCTTCTCACTTAACCCATCTTTTACAACCACTTGATATTGCTGTCTTTAGCCCCCTTCAATATTTTTATAGTTTGGCTGTCAATGATTTTTTCCAACAATGAGGTGGCAGTATCTACAAGGTAGTTTTCTAGCCTCTGTTAAGATAAGTACAGGAGAAAGCAATTACTAGTAATAATATCAAATCTGCCTTTTGTTCTACTAGACTCATTCTGTACTATCCAAAAGTTGTTTTTAATCATTTACAATTTTCTACTATTACCTCACATATATTTGTCTACTACTTTTCACAAACTCTTAGCCTCTAAACACCTGCAAAGAGTACCAACTTCTGAAGAGAAACTAATAAGGTTCCCCAATTAGTTGGTAAAGTTACTATAGATGAACTGGAAAGAATGATTTCCTCATTGAAGGAAATAGGTGCTTCAGTACAAGCCAATCTGGAGATCTCAGAAGAAAGATGGTAACAAGACTAACAGAAAGTTATAAACATTGCACAAAAGGTAGATAAATGACAGATGATAACTATAAGAGTTATTGATAGAAGGGAGGCAATGACTCTCTATAATATCTGCCAAAAGGCAGTCAAAACAAAAGAGAAAAAGAAAAGTTCCTAGACACAGTGTAGCTGATCAAATTTGGCCTCTCAAACTCTGAAAATACCTGTCCATAGCTTTACCTTTATCCTACTAACTTGCTAATATCAAGTCACCTTTACCCAATCCACCATTTCTCCACAAATGATTGCCTCATCTCCTGACTCTGCTGTACTTATTAGTAATAGTGAAGACACAGAAAGTACTCTATCTTCTCCCATTTCTTCTCCTAAATAATGCTAGCAACCACCCACTACTATTCCCTTAGTAATACCCACTAATCTAAAGCTATCTGACTGTCCATTTAGAATGACTCTGTGGGGGCAAAAGTTTTTTTTTTTTCTTCTTTGGAGACAATATTTTTCTTAGTTTTCTGCTTTTCCTACATATTCAATCCATTTCAATTATTTTTCCTATACCAATCAAGCTTATATCTGTGTTCTCCTAGCTTTTAGCTTTCATTTCATATATATTTTACTCTTCTAGCATCAGAATTAGGTAACTTATATGCCTATAACTATGGTAATTACTAAGGCAGTTCACTATCCCACATCTGTATATTGTCCCACTTGGTGGGCCATACATTATTGGTTTTTTTTTGCATAATGATAGAAGTGATGAATGTATACCAAGATCTGAATACACATGAATGTAAATAACTCTGCAAAAATCTCAGAATTTATTATGAAAAAACCACTATCATATGTGTCAGACAAAATACTAGAAGCTACTAGTTTTTTTAAATAGATAAACATAGTTTCCACACTTGATTTAACAATGTTATGGGGTAGCCCAACTATAGATAGTGTCCATTGTTCTAAGCTGTATACTTCTTGAAGTAAAGTAAGGTAAAGTAAGATAAAGATAAAGATCGTCAAGGTAGGCTCAGAAAGTTTTGAGTGTAATGAATTTTTCAAGAGTAAATAACAAATATATTAATAAGATCTCTTCTCCATTACTTTATGTTTCTAATAGCTGGGAGTACCTCAATATTTATATTCCATGTCTTAGTTATTGCAAGCTACAACCAACTCCCATACTATCTAAGTACCTTCATCAAAAATCTCTTATTTTTCCTGAGTGGGAACACCCCTGACCCTGAGAATATTTGCCCCACTTAGCTTTGATCTCTTCAAACTCCTATTTTTTCTGGGGGTGCGAACACTCCAATAGTAGGTAGTCTTTTATCTCTCCACCATATGAACTTATACTGAGTATGCTACCCTAATGGCAACTATACCAATCATTCTGTCTCAAAACATAAAGTGATCAGCTTTAATGAATGAGTACAGCTATTGCATTGCAGATTTATGCATCATAAAGCCCATTGGACATGAAGGACTTTTGGGCCTGGATTGAGCCAATCGCTCATTGGGTGAAAACCTCTCATACCAATTCTTGAGTAGACCCTCTTGGGGTGCTACTTCTTTCAAAGCAAGGGGCTCCACTCTATGGCTACCCTTTAGTGCTATAGGCTTGCAATATTCAGGTCACTAACAGTTTTTTCTCAAATCGTCCCATTACTTATCAGCCATAATATTTAACTGCTAATGTACAGGATAATAGCTTGCTCAAATCTTAACCAAATTCTTTCGAGTCACTTCTCATGAGTCGCCAAAGGTGCCCTCTCATATATCCTATGGACAACATTCGGTCAGATGGATGGTGATGAAGTATATGGTGTTGTGCTGAAGGTATCATTTGTCATTGGTAAAGTGTTAGGACGCAGCTCGGCTATAATACCATGATGACACCTGGTCCCTACATGGGGGCTGCAGGGGTATGGTAGAAATAATCCTGAGTGAAGGCTAGGTAATTTTGGCCCTTTTTTCCATATGCCTAATAAACAATTGGAAAGAACTGATTTTGATATAAAAGTGAAAGTAGCACAACATGGTAACAGTGAAATATTTGAGTACAATTTCTGTGAATACAGACTTAGCAGTAAGTGGAATCAATGTAGATTTAGTCAATAGATTCTACTTACAGTTTATAAAATCTATTTCTTTTGCATATCAACTCCAGAGAGAATATTATGGGATGGCCAAGTAATAAGAAATTATTAAAAAGAAGACTTAGTAGATGGAAAAAACAGTGCTTTTAGTACTCTTGATATTTGGTTGGCTGTACTATTTCAATTAGGACTGACATACATTTATCACTTCTACCACCATAAATGCAATTCTTACTTGGTTGATAATTCCAATATGACTTAAGCCTTGTTTGGCATAGCATGTATTGAAAAAATTGTTACAATATAAGTTTTGTACATGTATGTAGAAATAACTAAAAATTATTATTTGGATGTATAGGTATACTAAACAGGATAGGTATCTCAATACATACCTCCTTATTAATCAATTTATTTAATCTATGTAATTTCATTTTATTCTTCTTTTTTCTATTCTTATTTTTTGATCCTGTTTTATATTAATAATAATTTCTGAATTTTACCATCAATTTCTTCATATCCAGCAGTTTCTATATATAACCATACCTACTATAACAAATTACTACATACCATGAATAAAAAAAATACAATAATGGCCAACAGTCAAGACCTACTAGAACATCTCAAAGACTTTGAAGATATTAAAGAGACCATAGAAGTTATTACTGTAGTTATTCAAACTTTGGCCATACTATCAAGACTACTGAATAGTATCAGAGAGATACAAAAATGAAAATCACCAACACCTAAACACACTTCTGTTCTGAGTGATCAAAGCTAAACTGCTGAAATTCTTAACTCAACCAATAAAGTATGTATAACTGAATACTTATACATGCTACTGATAGTTTTTAAATCCCTTTATCAAAAAATACAGGAATATAATATCCTACAGGATATAGAATATACAACTGTTGAATATTAAATGCATATATTTTTATACATCATAACTAAAGGAGTATCAAACCAAGCTATATACCATACTGAGGATTGATTTCAGCACTTGCCTGAAATAATTAGTTGACTCTTCAAGATAGTAATTAATGTCATCAGCCTTATAGCACCTGACTTTATGAGAAACCCAACTTCTAGTAATATAGACCTGGATTTTGTGTTACCAGAAATTTATTGAAATGCTAAATTCTACCCTTTTTTTCAAAAATGGCCTAGGTGAAATAGATGGTTCTCTTATTCCTGTTAGTATTTCTATTCTTGATTCTGTAACCCATACAGCTTGTAACGACCCACCAGAGGGTGTCTTAGAGTAAACTATTCTTACACCCATACCAGAGACCTTGAGGTCAATGGGTAAGGATAGTTTGGTTCACTATAGTAGACAACTATACATACTATAAGATTGTAGTATAAAAGGTAGGCTCAGGAAAGGCTCATGTAACGAGGCCTGAGTTACCCTGACATGAGGTCCAGGTTACCCTGCCATAAGGTCCGAGTTACCCTGACATGGCACCCAAGTTACCTTACCTAGCACATAGAGGTACTTACTTGGGGCAGGGGGCGATCCTATAAGGATTGGGCACTTTGGTAAAATCTAAAGGCAACAAACCTGGTAGCCTTTGGGGGGCTATAGGAGGAGCTACAGGGCTCTGAATACCCCAGGATTTTACAGAGATATTTCTAACACCCCCCTGCGGCCCCCATGTAAGGACTGCATGTCTTGGGCCTACAGTTGTTGAGTTGCTCCATTCCTTACAAAAGGAACTGAGTGGAGGCATGCTTATAACACCGTATATGTTGTCACCGTCCGACCGGCTGGATGCTGTCTGTAGGATATATGAGAGGGCATAGGGTGTGCTCCAGAAGAAGGGCTATCTTCTGGTACCAAATATGTGTAAAACAGACAAGAACTGAAGGAGTTACTCAGGTAATACTGGAAGAGTACTAGACATTTTTTTTAGTCTCTGGAATGTAGGTTATGATCCAAGTTACACCAAGAGTCAACTTACACATGGGTCATTTAAGCTTTTCTGGCCAGGGGTAGATATGAGGATCATGATTAGGTTGCCACCAAAGTATACAGTGATGAAAAGGGAAGTGACTGAAAAGCCTGATCTGCTTGCCTAGATTCGACCTCTCATACTTGCCAGTGCTATTCTATCTGCCCATAATAATGGCCTGTTTGTCCTATCCACCCATTCTATCTCCCCATCTAAGCATGATAATTATTTCCTCCTTCAACTATGATACATTTAGCAATAATACTAGGAAGTTTGGCGACCTCTTTATTAATATCTTCAATGGTAATCTTGTCACATTCCTCCTGAAGGACAAGTTTCATCTGTGGCAGAGAGGTGATGCGCTCATGACCACGGCGGGTTTGGATATAGCTTTTTATTACCATTCATATATGCTTAATTGGGTTGAAATTGGGGGAATTTGCAGGCCAGTCCACCTTCTCAATCCCTTCTTCTTCCCTTCGAGCATTAGTGAAAATGGAGTCATGTGCTGGTGCATTATCTTCCATAAGCACAAAGGAAGCATTGGTGTCTAACCGCTCATGACATGTAGGCCAAAGAAGTAGTTGGGCTATGCACTTCACATAGCACTAGGAATCAATACCTCTTCCTTCCCCTCTCTTATATTTGGCTAGTTTGAATTTTTTGCCTTGATGGGTTTGGGGTACTTGTTCTTTTGGTGCATTATTATGTTTTTCGGTATAGCATTCTGCAGAAAAGGTGGCTAGTTCTTCAGTCCTCAGGTCCTTCCACTCCTCCAATTCCTTCCATTCCTCATTTAGCCTCTTTTCCTCTACCTCTCTGCCTTCCTCCAGTAATGCAATAGCCAATGCTGCCTCCTCCCTCTCCTCACTACTTTCAATCTCCCATACATAGAATGGTCCCTTCCATCCCCATCCTATCATGCCCCAGTACATCACGCTTTCTCCCTGTTTTTTCTTGTATCCAACACAGTCATCATGCCATGTCTCTTTTTTTTCTTGCCAGACCAGATTCAATCCAAAGAGGCTGCCAACCTCAATTGACATCTCATCTGTGAAACCATAATTCCTCCATTCATCTATTTCCCACTCCTTTCTCTCCATGCAGTATTTAAGTCTTACTACTTCATTTTCAGACTTCAGAATAAACTTAAACATCTCTCTGTATGGCCTAATACCTCGAGACCACAGAGCCTTCCAAATAGTTGAATCACTAACATGAGAGAGCCTGGCTTCTCTCCGAATATTAACAAGACACATTCACCAGGTACAAAAGTCATGCTTTCCTGTGATGACTAGGTGGTGGATCTCGGTATCTGTAAGAGCCTTTGGATGCCCAGAACAAGGCTTCTTATGCAAGCAATCCTTTGAGAGTAGCTCAAAAAGTGATATTTTATCCTTATCCCTGCTCTGCATTTCTCTCCTCCATCCTACTTAGTTCATTTCATCTGCCAATAACCCTTCATCCTCTCCAAATAGGCCAAAACCATCTGATTCCCAAACTTCTTCAAGCTCCGCTTCACAAGGCACATCTGGGAGAGCGGCCTCCCATTTTGCAATGACATTTTTCATCATGTGACGGTGAATATCACTTGCTGTTGAAATTGCAATACCGGTATGTGGTTTAATTTCTTTAAACTGGTAGCTAAGTTCTCGCATAGTAATGATTGCAGCTTGCCTGCAAGGTGTAATTTGTCTCCCTATCATGCCTCTCATGTGAGTACCTTCTTCAATAAAATTAGTGGATTGAATTCATCCTGCTTACCTTTTTGGTGATTAGCCGGTGTCATGGTTGTAGTTGGTTGCAAGAGAAGAATGTTATATGCAAAGAAAAAGGGTATACTAGCGATTAAGAACTTACACCTTTGCCAAGGAAATACTTACCCAACAGCAGGATACCTTACACTGAGCTATTCCGGAGACTAAAAAAAATGTCTAGTAGTCTAGAGCCTCCCAGGTAGTCCCAGGGTGGCCCGGAAGATGTTGAAGCATCTCTGGGCTGGTGAATCGCACATAGGCGCAACTCGTACCCAATCACTGTAAGACTATTGGGATTGTTTGAAAACTCTAAGAGCATGATTCTTATCACGGTAGGGGTACTTTCAGGGAGTTGACTGTGGGTAGCGCCCACCAGGCCAATCACCAAGGTACCCCACTACGGGAGCCGAGTAGACTTTCCTATCAGGCAAAGACTTGACTAGAATGAAGTAGAAGGTTCAGCTTAATTGTGAGAGCTAAGTCTACTAAAGGCTTGCATAGATGAAATGCATATGGGTATGAGAGTTCGTAAATGGTATATCTCCTCAGTTGCATGATAGTTCACCACTAGCATGTCAACAATATGAAGAGTTTTTCTCCTGCGGTCGCATTAGAGATGCAGCGCTGAAACACTTGATGTCAGAAGGAGATTTAGCCAGAGTGTACCAACATCCACAAAGGGATAATGTCCTGAGTGGTGTGTATTAGCCAGCTTGAGGGAGATGCGTGTGCTCATGATTAAGTTAGAGTAGTGATGGGCGGGAACTGGCAGTATATGATATTCTACTTAAACTATATGCGAGTCTCACTCTACTTTAGCAATCAACTACCTCTCGAGAAACTTACTGAGTGAAGCTGCGGCTTAATGATATTAAGTTTTACTGTTTTGATTCTTCTTTACTCTACTGTTAATTATCACTTTTGATCTTTCAGTCACTTCAGTGTGGTCACAAACTTGGGATCCATCTTCCCTTAGGGTGTCCCCATTACACAACTCCCAAAGGCTTCACTGTATAAAATATATTTATAGCATACTCTTTTGATTGTACAATTCAATTCTTATTGGCAGGATGGGAGAGATCTGCATATGATACCTGAGTTTTAGTGGGTGTAGTAGTAAAGGGATTTGATATACCAGTTAGGAAGCACTATCTAGTGAATGTAGGTTATGGCATCTTATGACAATTTCTTACCCACTATCGAGGAATCCACTATCATTTAAAGGAACAAGTTATCAGCAATCAAGTATAAGTCTTATCTTTAATTATTTACTTAACTCTGCAGGTATTGTCATCTTTTACTAACTCAATATTATGTTCTAATTAGGTTACAAAATTTAAAGGAATTCTTTAATCTCAGGTATGTAGTAGCTATAAACTATATTAAAAGAACTTTGAGAATCCTGAAAAGCTCATTTAAAATTCTTAAAAATGCTATAAGGTATAATAGTGAATCTTCAGAAGTACTATTTAATGTAATATGCTGTATGCATAATATGTTTGGTCATGATGGAATTCCAATTGGTGAGTGAGGATTATATTTGTCACTAGAGAAACAAACAATACAACTAGAAATTATATGGATCCCAAGACCTGTACTAATTGTAAGTTGAATGAAGGAAAAAGGAGAGAAGTTAAGAGATGTAACTGCTGAGGAGATGTAGAAGAGCTACTAAAATATTATATGAACAAGATATTTTGCTAGAGTAAAAGTTGATTAATGTACATAAATGAAAGCAGTTCTAGTTAGTCAAGTATTTATTTCTGCTGTATAGCTAACTGGATTGTTCTTACCCAACCTTCCAAAAGCTTCTCTAATAACCTCACAAAAGTGACATAATAAATGGAACTATTTTCTAAGAGACTAATTGCCTCAGCAACCTCAGTTTCAGTAAACTTTCTATTCTTATACATTCCGATCAAGATAGTAAGTGTTTGACAATATTGTTAGAACTTATCCAAGGGAGGTGTAGATAGAGAAGGGATAAGAGGTTAGGGTGATTCATCAAGCAAGTTAATAGAATAAGTTTTATCCTGGTGCTTATGTTTGTTGGCTCAAGTTTCTGCAATAAAACTAGATGCTTCTTGGAAAAACTGGTTGGCAAGTACAGAGAATGACATATTACTGACCTTAAGAGATTCAGATCTATTCTATTTTGACTTGATATTTAACCACAGAATGGGTCAATTTGTGAAAGGTAACTGATAAGTACCGAGTGGAGATTCCAATCTAACACTACTTGCTCTAGACACCACGACCTCATCTTCTAAGATTTCTATTAAATTATCCTCTTCTGCTTCAGGTCTATAAGTAGGAGGAGGTGTTAGTGTAGCTTCTGATTCAATTTCCTTTATATTGTGGATATAGTAAGTATGCTTACTCAAATACTTATCAGGACTAGACCTACTATCTATTTTACTTGGAATATGATCATATATCTTATTGCAACCATCATTCTCCTTTTTCTCATTATCAGTTATCTGGTCAAACAAGCTTCTTCAAATTAAGAGCTAACTACTAGAAGAGGTAATAGTATTTGAACCAGTTACTAAGGTGTTGCAAAATATCTCCTCTATAGGATAGTAGTTCCCCAGTGAATGGTACCTAAATTCTCATAGTTCAGGGTACTCCTAATGTAGACAATTATTATGAGTATTTAAATTTCTGTAAATCTTAATAGGAAATTATACATATGGTCAAATAGTTATTCTAGATATTATCAGAGACAGTAATAACTCCCACCTCATTATTTCAGCCAAAGCCAGATGAATTTAATAACTGTTTGAATGTCTTCCACTTCGATTTCATCTAAGATATATCCAAGATATATTAGTTCACAAATGTTGTGGAGAAAAGTGAAAACATTTGTACAGAGACTTTACTTACAATCTGCAAATAGATCTTTAAGTAACTGTATAGTTTATATCTCTTCAATAGTACCTAGATTGTATTTGATCATGATATCATACCAAACCTCTTATTTAAAAGCATTGTCTAATTATTTTCCCTTATCATATTGCATCACTATAATATCAAGTAGCTTCTAGTCAGCATAGTTTGTCCAGACTGCTTTTAGAGCCCTAAGAGGGACAATAGATTGTGGAGCTATAACTATTCAGCTGTCTAGTATTGAATAGAAAAAGAATAAAGAAACTGAAGCAGCTGTTGAAATCAGTGGAAAGCTGAAGCAGACTCTAGAAATTAAGAAAAGATGTAGTTGAACTGAGGAATTTAGGGAGAGGTGCAGGGAGACTCTGGCAGTTAGGAAGAGGTGCAGTTAGAATTAGGAAATCAGAAAGAGGTACAGACTGACTCTAGAAGTTGAGGAGAGGCACAGACAGACTCAGGAAATAGGAGAGAGATACATGTTGACTCTGGAAGTTAAGGTTCAGTGTAGTCATTCTTAGAAAATTAGAGAAAGGTACAGGTTGACTCTGAAAGCTGAGGAGAAGTCCAGGCAGACCCAGAAAATCTGGGAAAGGTACAGGCTAACTCTGAAAGCTGAGGAGAAGTCCAGGCAGACCCAGAAAATCTGGGAAAGGTACAGGCTAACTCTGAAAGTAGGGGAGAGGTGCAAAGAGACACAGGTAATTAGAGCAAGGTACAGACTGACTCTGAAAGGTAGAGAGATGTGAAGAGAGACCTAGAAAATTAGGGAGAGGTACAGGAGGACTCTGGAAGTTAGGAAGAGGTACAGGTGAACTCTGGAAATAAGGAAGAGGTAAGGGTAGACTGAGAAAATCAGGAAGTGATGTAGGTAGATTGTAGAATTAGAGAGAAGTGCAGACAGACTCCACCAACTTATAAACTAATCAGGGGTGGAGATTAGCTTTCAATGCTACTAATTTGGAGTATTTGAGAATTCCTAGAATTATTATTATGAACCTTTAATGAGGAAGAAAGTGAATGTCTCTATTAGAACTGCCTATGGATCTCTCCTGTTTATAACTTGCAATAGGTAATAACTATCTATCTTGTATTGACTGATTCCTATAAGAGTTTCTTACCTGATACTATTATGCCTAATAGTATATTTTCAGTTCTCATTGTTTATCTTCCTCTTAGTTGCACTACATTCACCTTAAGATTATACTTTTATAATCTTAAGTTCCTAGAATATTAACTATATAGAGTACTATCATTCATTCCCTATCTTACTGCTAAGATAGAGTATCTTGAAAGGTATGTCCAAACCTTATCAATATGTAGGTGGGTAGTAAAGAATGTATTCGTAATTCATAAATTTATAAGTAGGAAATAACTTAGGTGCATGAAGAACTAACCGTGGTATCATGTTCTCCTCCTTGCAAGGTCCTTCCCAAAACCTGCTTACAAATCAATAACTATTATGAGTCACAACTGTGACTTATACTTTCATATAATATATAATCACATGACTCTAAACCTGGTCATGTGTGAAACTCACATGACCTCTAAATAGGTTATGTGTACAAAACATCTTATAACTTAAATGAGTTATTGCACAATCAATTAATATAATAGCTACACCACTGGACCAAATGAGTATGATATCATCCTTGAAAAACCTAATATAAGCCCCAATATCAGCTTGTATTATCACCTTTACCTTGCTGATAGAATATTTTTTAGACCTTACAGCAAAAAAAAAGGAGGAGCATGTGGGTCATATTTGGAAAAAAATGCTTGACCATAATTTTGTAAAGTCCACTATAATCTATCAGTGATATACGCAATCATAAATTATAATTTCTTATATAATATCCTTTTAAGTTTGGAATAGTGTATGAGGAGAATCTAATATCAGGTGATCAAAAGTATGGTCTCAGAAAACAAGAAATATAAATTCAGGTAAAATATCTTGAATAGTATAAAGTGATATTACTGAATATGTATGGTAGTTTGGATAAAGAAAATAGAATATTGCAAGCATAGTAAAATATTAATTATTTGTTTAAAGAGAAAAAAGTAAATGTGAACTGATATCCAAGGTAATACTAATTATACTCTTTATTACAGCAAGAGAAAGTAGTATTTTAGTAAAACTATAACTAAAGAGAAGGGAGAAAGAAGTAATTGCCTATCAAGCTGATATTAGTTTGGAAATAAAAACTTTATAAAGGGTTGAGAAATAGGTTGGAACTTACAATATACTAGGAAGTAATCATGATCAGAGTCAGAAAAAAAATAGTGTCAAAACTATCAGTATTCAACTTGAAGTTATTGAGATGGATATCCTTCAAAACTTGAGAATATAAGTAGCTGAGATGGAAAAGATAAAACATTACCTGTTTTATAAGAATATTAAAAGAAATATTAAGAGTAGAGAGGTTCAAGTTTATTGACTCAAAGAGGTTGGTGTGATAGTGTTAAATAAGAAGTAGAGTGTCATAAAAGGGTTCAAAGTACTCCTTATATACCCATAGTATTTTGATGCCAAGGCAAATAAAAAATGTGACAACATCTATGATTTTTTCTGTAGTATACAATTAAGCCACCTGCTGCAATACTATAAAAAGTATGTCCAAATATTTAAGAAGAATATTGGTTCATCTTATAAAAAATCTTACAATTAACTTTTAATTTCTTGCTCCCAGAATATTATAGTCATTTTTGGATGTATATAAAATTTGTTTTCTATGGTCATATTTATTTTTTATTTTCTGATTGCATGATTTTTAACCTTACTGGTATCAGGTTAGCTTATTATTTTATTACTGCAGTTTTTTGTCCTTTCTGATGCCAGATATCTGTCAACTTGCAGGTGGTATAAGGTGACCTCAGGTCAAAAATATGACAGCACCTGCGGTTGGTCCAGTGGTGCAGTTCCAAGTAGACCATGTAAGCCCTCAGCAAGGCAGCACCCTTTCTCTCTTCTTTCTTGAAATCCATTACAACCAACGAATTCACACTTTTTGAAAGAAAATTTATCGAGCCCCCTTACTTCCCACACCAAATTAGGTCACATTTCACATTTTCTACTACCACATCATCAACACCCTCCAGTATAGTCAGAGTTTTCTCTGGTTCTACAATACCACCCCCTCACCTACGATATCCTCCCTTTGGGTGTGGAGCCAATCACAAGGCCCCATCCTAAGGCTTCCAAACACCTCAGGAAACAAGTTCCGCCCAAAGACCAACTTGATTTCCTCAACCATGGCTGCCCAGGGCTTTCACCCCTATAGCAAGGCCACCAGAGAGAGCATAGCTCTCAACACACCTCTCCCACCATCTCCTCTGGGCAATAGAAGCCCCACCAAGAGCCCCAGGCCTTACTCCCCCTCTCTCTTGCCCCCGGGCTCCCCCCATGGAGTGTCCCTCCAATCCCTCCTCCCAATGTTTTCGGTCATCTCGCACAACCAGAACTGTGCAAACAGAGCCATCAATGTCGGCAACAGAATAGTGGCCCCAGGAAGCAACTTCCCAACGGTGCGGAAAGAACTAGGATGCCTAAACACCTGCTTCGTACAGCTGGCCAAAATGGCAGAAGCACCACTCATCGCTGCCCCCTTTCCAGGTTTCTGCACCACCCTCGAAAAGGTGTTCAGAAATGAAACAGTTGATGCCGTAGACCAGGAAACCCTTGCAGGCCTGGCAGCCATGGCCTCCTCCTTCCACCCCTCCCAGGAAAGCCCTATCACGGTCTCCCAAATCCCCCAGTCATCCCCGCCAGACGTACAGATGGGTGAAACCATCGTAGAGGTTCCCGACTTACAAACCTCCCGAGACACCACCATGGCACTCGGAAATGGCCAAAACTCAGATGGAACAGGCATAGGAGACAGCCAACATGCCCCCACCTCCCAAGAACTCCCCAGAGGGGTACGATTCTCTTCCCCCCTGGAAATCCCAGGAACCTCATCCAGAAACATCACAGCCGGACCCACCCCATCCTCATCCTCCTCCCCCTCAATACGCATTCTAATGAGGAAAAACACCGAGACCAACAAGGGCAAAGGAAAAGCCACCCAAGAGTCGAGCCCCCAGGAGATGAACACCAGGGAGAGCCCGAACACCATCCTGGCCCCCTTCTTCCAGGAGCACATCGAGTTGAACTCCCCAGAGGATATCCTAAGGCACATAGGCACCAGAGACTCCACCCCCACCAACGGAGGAGTAGCCCTCCTCCTGGCAGCAATGGAGGATAACTTTAACAGGAAACTAGAGCAAATGGAGGCCAGAATCCTTGAAGCCATCCAGACAAACAATGCCCCCCAACACCAACAACGCAATGCACCAGCACCCCAACAACCCCTGCCAGCAAGAACCCAAGCACCCCCACAGAGACAAGTACAAAAACCCCAAACCCAGCAGCAACAACAACAAACCAGAACGACTGCCCCAGCCATCCCCAGAGCCACCCACCCCTCCCGAGCAAATGACCCAACTACCACCAACAAAAAACAGACATACGCAGCAATGACGGCAGCGGGAAGAGACACCGATAACTTCGTCCTTGTCAAAAGAAACAAGGGAAAAAGACCTGAGACCAGGGGAATGAAAGGTCAAGAACAGGGACCCCTAGCCCCCTCCACCCCCCATGCAAGGCAGAGAAGACTTCTGATCTGCTCAGTGGAAAAAGGAAGGAGAGTAGGAGCAGCCAGACGCTCAACTGTCCAAATCAGAGATGCAGTAAATGGGGCCTCCAGGGTCAAATTCACCTTCACGGAATATAACCCCAATGACAATTTAGTGCTCACCACCATCCAAGACCTCCCAGCAGAACCAGCCCTCCAAGACTCCAATGCAATAACGAAGGCTCTAAATGGCATCGATATTTTCGGCTTCAGCATTGTCATGGATGTCCCCACAGTCAACATCCTCATACATAAGGTCCCACTAGGAAACGATGAAAATTGGGCACCCACCGACTGGGACACGGACTCAACCAACTGGAATGACCTGGAAAGAGAAATCTCAGAATATAACTCAGCCATCCGCGTCATAGACAGACCCAAATGGATCAGATCCCCAACAGCCCTCAAGGCAAACAACAAATACAAATCGTCAATCATAGCAACGGTAGAAATGAACGACTGGGTCAGCTCCCAACTCAAGAAAACAGAAGGCAGCATAGTGATCTTCGGACAACGATGCACCTTCGTCAGATACGCAAGAAGGGACTCCTCCACATGCTGCGCAAGATGCTTACAGATGGGACACCAGGCAATGCACTGCCGCCTCCCACCCACCTGCAAGTTCTGCAGAGAAGACCACCATACAAAAGACCATGGCTGCCCAGAGCTATACTGCACGGCCGGAAAAGGAAGACCCTGCTCCCACACCATCAGAAGATGCATCAACAGCGAAGAAACAACCCACTTCGCAGGAGACAACAACTGCCCCACCAGAAATAGAGCAGGAGGGCTGGATGCCCAAGACAGCTTGGTAGTCCCTAACCCAGTAGAGCCGGCCCTACAAACCCCCTATGCCTAATTTATAGTGACAACTGATATAATATACCACAACGTCGGCGGGTCCATGAACATTGTCACAGAGTTGCTAAAAGTCTCACAAAAACTTAAACCAAAAATTATAGCATTAGCAGAATGCCACCTCGAAAACGATAACTGGATACACATAGAAGGTTACACATATTACGCTGACACAAGAGCGGTGAAATGGGGCTGTGCCACCTACATTAGGAATGAATATGTGCACATGTTCATAATCGAAAGAGTTAATTCGCAATTTTTCACACTTTGGACTGGAGGTACTGAAATCACCATAGGATACCAGAGACCCCACAGCTACAAAAGGAATAGCCTAGCTGATATGATGATGTACACCCTTGACCACAAAAACGAATGGCACAAAGGTAGTAGCAACATAATAATCGGAGACCTCAACACCACCAATCCAGCATGGTCATCAGGATGGTCTAACATAGCAGGTACCAGACTGCGAAGCTGGATAACAGAAAGAGGACTAACAGTAGCTAACCCCTACACAATAATCCACCCACCATCAAACCAACACCTGACGGGAAAAACAATAGACCTGGTAATCGCAGATAGACACTACAACCTCCTAGTCAACAACATCCTGATGCCATCAGCAGACCACACGGCCCTAATGATAAGCACAAAAATACTGTGGAAGAAAACGCAACTCAGACCTCCGAGATATGACAAGGCAAACTGGGACGGCATAAGGGCTGAGCTAATACTCCTAGATAACAATGACGACCCAGCCTGCATCGGGGAAATACTATTGAAGATTATCCTAAGACACACCCCAAGAGCAAGAGACGGTGCAAGAGCCTTCTGGAACGCAGACCTCTCAAAAGCGAGGAAGGAACTGCTGAAGGACATAAGAAATAACCCCCACTGCCCCTCCATAAGAGACAAAAGAAAGAAGTACAGGAAAGATATCGCAAAGGCTAAACTCCAGGCAAACAGCGAGGCACTACAAGAAGAAACCGACCCAGAGTGCTTCAGAAGCGTCAAACCCAGAGTAACCAAGCAACCAATACTGGCCCTGACCAGGGGGGACGGCAGCATCGTGGCAGAACACAGCCACATAGCAAAAGAACTGCATACGGCCCTATATGAAGGAGAACACAGGTGCAACTTAGAACCCCCGGAAGCAGACCCCACAACAAAACTAGACATCAGACTCCTAGACACAGCCCTAGCAGCCACCCCAAATGGGGCAGTGACCGGACCAGACCGTATCCCCGCCAGAGCAATCAAAGAGTTCCGAAAATGCAGAGAGGCACTGTTCACCAGTATGATGAACAGAGCGTGGGCCGAGGGCATCCCAACCAGCTGGAAAATGAGCAATACGATCCTGATAAAAAAGGAGAAAAAGGAAACCTACACAAAGGCCAAAAGCTGGAGACCCATACAGCTCCAATCCATCCTTGCGAAGGTGCTGGAGAGAGCAGCAGTGATACGGATAGCGAAACTGGATCTGCTAACACCCAATATGTTTGCGGGAAGGAAGAATAACAGCACAACAGACGCGATCCAAGCTCTCAATGACATGCTGACAACCTCCAAACAACCATATGCCTGCCTGACCGCCTTGGATATAGAGGGAGGATTCGACCACCTGAGAATGGAAGAAGTATGTGACATGATAGGAAAGAAAGATGCCCACCTGGGACAATGGATTAGGCACTGGGCCGCAGGAAGACACACTGCCTACAGATTCAATGGAAAATGCTTGAGAGCATTCGCCACGGACAAAGGCACCCCTCAAGGCTCACCCCTCCCCCCCATCCTGTTCCTCATAAGCATAAGAGAGATAACCAGCATAGAACCCTGCAAGCTCCTCAGGACATCCACCAAATGCCTGACATACGTGGACAACATCCTAGTCGCAACAACATACAAAAACCTAGACATAGGACAAATAGCCCACCAGGAAACGCTAGACAAAGTCAACGGCAAATGCCAAGAGCACGGCTATAACCTCTCCCCACTTAAGATGGAATGCATCCACATAAAGACCCCCCAAGAGAAATGCCTCCACCCAAAGGTCGGGAACATGGAAGCGCAGGAAAAGGAAATCATGCGGTAGCTAGGATATTTTATATCACCAGACTTCAAATGGAAAGCCCACACGATGCACTGGATAGCCAGGGCCAACAAAACAAGCCTCTTCGTCAAAGCAATGACAAACAGATACGAAAAAGGAGGACTTAACGCCTGGACTACGCTCAGACTCATACAGGGCCTAATCCTTCCACAACTCACCTACGGAATAGAGGTATGGGGAGCAACCACAGAAATCGATGCAGCACAGAAAGCCCTCAACAAGATCATGAGATGTGCCTTCGGACTCGAAAAGAAAACACCCCTGATGGCAATCTTCACAGAAACAGGCATCGTCCCCCTCCGCATCTACACAGACCATAGACACAACCTCCTCTGCCTAAGAGCCCACTGCCTAGACAGACCGACGGAATGGATGAAAAAAGGGAAAGAGAAAACCAGGACAAAAGCAATCATAGAAAACGCACACAATATGAAGCTGGGAAAATCTAACCTGAAAGAGCACCTCCTAGAGAACTGGAGCAAGGCCATCGAAGGGGAACAAATCAGATACCGGAGAAAGCCGAGAAGAAGCTACAAACACTGGAGGAAAACAACAAGACTCCAGTTCAGAAAACTCCTCTACCT
The DNA here is from genome assembly GCA_003788595.2 of Choiromyces venosus 120613-1. Lineage (NCBI taxonomy): Eukaryota > Fungi > Ascomycota > Pezizomycetes > Pezizales > Tuberaceae > Choiromyces > Choiromyces venosus. The sequence continues at coordinate 749,293 of ML120383.1, forward strand.
GAAAGCGATGGCGGCATGGCCATACCAGGACACTGTGGGAACACGCCAAGACTGCCCCTGCAGTAGAGACATAATCACAGGAGAGCACTTAATGGAAAGATGTGGGATCGTCGTACCAATCAAGGCCAAACTCCATGACACCAGAGACCATGGAACCATACTAAAGTGGATGGACACATGGCCAGAATCGCTCACAAGAGAACCAACAGCCCTCCAAAAGCACAACGCCTACGTAAACACATCCCAGACCATGGCAGCCAGAATTAACATCCCCACCTCACAACCTTGGGCAAGGGGGAAAAGGATGAAGAAAATGACACCATGCGACCTCTGTGGGAAACCAGTGATATACGAGAAGCTGAAGCTGGAAGCGCACGCAAGAACCCACGAACTGGGCTACACCCTAGGCAAGGGGAAGGACAAATGAGTGGAGCACATGTCGGAGAAGGGCGGAGAAGAAGAATTCCCGGCGACCCAGGGGCGTAATGCTGGGGGGATAGTATTTCCTTAGGTACATGACAGCTGGGCATGGAGATGACGGGGCTGGTTTCTTTTGGTTGGAGGGTTTCCTAAAGTACACGACCACTGGGCATGGAGATGACGGGGTGGGTTTTCTTTTGGTAGGGGATTTCCTAGAGTACACAACCACTGGGCATGGAGATGACAGGGTGGGTTTCCATAAGTAGTAGGATTTCTTAGTTTACATGACTACTGGGCATGGAGATGACGGGGTGGGTTTCCTTTAGCAGATAGATTTCCTAGAGTACACGACCACTGGGCATGGAGATGATGGGGTGGGTTTCCTTCATGGAGGACATATAAATTGGCTGAGGGGAAGTGGGAGATAGGGAGCAGGAGTTTCTTTTGTACGGTTGGGCAAGGGGTCAACGGAGATGAGGGACAGGAGGATAAGGGGGGAGGAGTTTCATTTGTAACAGTTGGGCAAGGGGACAATGGGGGTGAGGGACAGAAGGATAAGGAGGGAGGAGTTTCATTTGTAATGGTTGGGCGAGGGGACAACAAAAAATTGGTTAGGCAGAAGGCGGAAAGGAGGATAATGTTTTCTTTAAGGGGGCCCTTGGCTGGGGGGAGTATCTCACGCCAGTAGTTAGATACCTTTAATTAGGTGAAATGGGGCATAACCTCGGACTAGACAAGAATGAAAATTAGGTTATAGGCGGCACCCTCAGCGAGGCATGGCAAAACTTGGCAGTCTAATATGGTTAGAAAATCCAATATGGTTAGCAAATGAATTTCGTCATTGAATTCCAAGCAAAACTGAAAAGAAAAAAAGAAAAAACATCCCATACCATTCTATCTCTTTCATACCAAATCTATCCCTTTCATACCAAATCTATCTCATTCATACCAAATTATGCCTTCAAAAGTAAATCAACTCTCCAGAGGTAATTATGTTGTAGGTGGTTGGTATTGGAGATGTTTGTATTAGTAAAAGGGAAAACAAAAATTGCGTTGACTTTTGATGGTTTGGTTGATGCCAAGAGGTTGACGCTAAGAAATTCACGCCAAGACATGCCGCGCCTCGCTGAGGGTGCCGCCTTGCTGAGGGCTCACACAGTCTAATGGTGGGAAACCACTGTGCCATCACGTCGGACACTTGCCCCGAACGTTACCATGCATCACGGAGAATGCTACTTGGGGTGAGATTATTAATCTGGACACCCTACACAAGAATTTTGCAAATGTTTAGCGCAAAGCAACGCCCGGATTAATAATCTCACCCCAAGTACTCCTGCTATATACGGTATTGAAGGTATAAAATTACATGAAGATTAATGTACTAGTAAGATTTGTAATAACGAAGGTTCTGAGTGTAATGGTATTTGAGAGCCAAACACCACCCACCATCAGCTTGCGAGTTGGGACCTTGTGGCATTCTGTGCCGCTCAACCCCTCTTCACCAGCAGTGGTGGGACTGTTTCTGGGGCTGAATATTAAACATCAGAATCACTGGGGCACTGAGAGAGATATAAGTAACATGGCTCATTATGCCAAGCTATGTCAAGCATAACTTAAGTATCTATTGATCATGTTGATATACTTTCTATAGCACTTTGCAAACAGAAACTTTTGAATACTCCTGTATGGCAATATGACCATCTTACAGTTTTTGTAGATGTGTGACAATGAGTAATGGAATACTGTGGGTAATAACATGGCAGAGGGGACAACGAACAGCCCTACCAAATTCGACGTTTGCCACCCAAAGAAAGCATAATAACAATTGCTTCACACCTGAGAGGATCACAACCCCCCTTCGGCATTTGTGAGAATTTCGCATGAGATCTCTCTTATCGGATAACATAATTTCGGCATTCTTTCTCACAGCCATACGTAAAACCCTTCATTCACTTCGTTCAGGCAAGCTTTGCATGCATCCATCCCAGTTGAAAAAATAAAAATAAAAATAAAAATTTTTTTCCCGGTATCTGCCTGGAGTGTTTGATGGAAACAAAACAAAATGATACTGTAGAAAGAAAAAAAGTATTTTTGATAGGGGCGTTATATAACGGTTTGTTATTTACGGTGGCGCGGTGGGGGTATTAACTGAAGGAATGAAGGGGGGAGAGCATGTATTTGAACTCGTGTTTGTGCAAGTATTATTATAAAACTAACTGTTTAATACCCGCTTTGCATTTATCATAAGGAGGTAGGGAGATGTAACGTAACAAAAGTCGTGAAAACGGTGACACCTGTACAGTAGTAAAATTCAATCCACAAGTTACTACAACAGAAGTCCAGTTAGTAGCTGCTGGATTGGGTCGTGGTGGGATATATTTCCTTGAGCACTGGTATTCGGCTCGGGATACACCCAGCTGGCATCTTACAATACCCTAAACCCAAACCAAGCCGGGCCTGGAATATTCGGGAACATGCATTTTGTAAATCGCATACCTAGCTTTCCTTGTCCGAAATCACAATATCGAGTGATTACCCGTGATGCAAGGATGCAGTGTGGTAGGGTTACACCCGGCAGAACATCCCAGATATATTTTTCCAGGGCGAGAGAATGAGATGGGTCATTGATGCTGGAAAGGGGTATGGTAGGTAATAGCGAGGTAGACTGATCTGTTCATTGTGTGTTTGTTTGATGGATAGTTGCCTGCCGGGGATGGTCTACTGGTAGTAGCGATGTCGTTATTTTGAAACTAGGGGGGATTTAAGATAAGTTGGCTAGGGAAGAATTTCACGATGATGGTTCCATCCTTGGTGTTATGTAGCGTACGTACGAGGTTCTTTTAATATCTTCGCTGGATGGCCACTACGGTAGCGCTTCTTTATTCTCCTTTTTTCTCTTGGTTCGAGATCTGGAGGTTTCGGGGTTCTTGCTGTGTGAAGAGGAAGGAAAATCTTGGTTTTTGATGCGAAGGGGTTATGGTACTGGTAAAGATAGGGCGTTTAACTGCTAGTTTAGTATTTCAACTGAGGATTGAGCGTGGAAGGAGTACGGTAACTTAGGTGAGGTTTCTTCCTGTTTGATACGGTATGGCTTGCTTGTTGTGATGGGAGTAGGGCTGTAGTGCGTGATCGATTCGAGATGCCAATGTCTTGCAATTTGAGATGGCTCAGCACAGCCTAGCCACAGCGGGGGGATTAAGCTATCACGATTATCCCATCGGTGGCCCCCCCCGACCAGATGTTCTGGATAGCAGAATCGTCTCGAATTTCCCTTCTTGAGCTACCGGGAAAGCCAATTGGTCATTCAGTGGGATTTTGAACCTACGGTATCGTTGAGCATGGTCGATTTCGTCGCGAGCACCTGGGCGAATAATACCCCTTGAGTCGAAACCAAGTGAGTCTCGGAATTACACTAATTGGGAGGTCAGAGAGAGTTGATTCGCAGGTATGAGGGTCTCCCTAGACCTCAGTACCGTGTTTGCTAACCTAACCTCAATATCTGCAGATGTAGGATTCTCCATCAGTTGCTCTAGTGACTTTGCACTGGTGTTTGAATCAACCTTTTATGGACATTTGAGTGTTGATCCAAGGAGAGTCATGATATATTCCGAGAATGGGCAGTGAATAAACTGCTTGTGTGTGTACTTCAATAGGTAATTCCCTATATATGTGTCTGCAGTGGGCTTTGTTAGCTTGGGATAGGAGTTCATTGTGGCAGGAACTGATTATAAACATTAAAGGTTTGAATTTCTATTGCTTTAGGAACAAAGATTGGAATAGTGGCGAGGGACTGTACTCGAGTACTACGTCGGATTGCATCTGCTGCCTAATGAATAGCAGTTCATCCGATCTGCCTCGAGCACTGCCTCTGAGTTCCACCTACGCTTGTCGCCTCGCACGCAACCAAACTTCGAGGGGTTTTGTGATTTCACTAGAATAGAGCACGTACCGTCAACACCTTACAAAAAAGGAGTCGTTTTTAACCTTGTTATCTCAAACTTTCCGGTCAATATTGTTGAGGCGATTGATGTTCGGTGGTGCTGAACGGCAAACATTTGGGTTTATTGGCTCTCGTTCCGCAGCAAGCTGCTGGGCTATGTTCCTCGCCTCTCTGAAATGGGCTATCAGGTACTTAAGGCTCTTTACATACATTCCAAAGTATTTTTAGTCATCCGGGTTTGGCTGCAGTTTTTAAAGACCCTTCACGGGGACAGTTCCTACTACAGAACTTGCACAACTTTTTACCAAGACTCCTGCTGTGTCCCCCGCCTTTATCCTACTTTTGCCTACTCAGCTGAGATCATCAGTCGTCGTGCCTTGGTAGATCATGAGCTCCTACTCGTACAGAATTAAGTCATGCACGGTACCCCGCATTTGGTGTGGAAACCTCGATTCCCGTTCTAAGTCATCGTCGGTCTAAATGTGGTTCCCCACAACTCATTGTGACCCTGCGCCTTCACTGGAGGAACCCGAACTTGGGGTTTGTAAGATCTCTCGCCGTATTCATTAATAAAGGCGTCACGTGGCGAACCCTGCAGCCGTCAGATTTGGTCATGATGGGAAGTCTCATGATCTCGACAGTGAGGCTAAGCTCGAGCCACAGCTAAAATACAGATATATATAGCTTTCTTAATATGACGAGTAATCGCCTAGCAATTATTACCAGTGAGTTGGCTTATTACACGCTACTGTCGTCTCGTACCATATCCTGCTGCTATGATACTACTGTACCGTACTCCTAGTGCGGCATTCGTGGGGTGTTGGTGTGGTTCGTTAAGCGGTATCGTTGGCTCGGGACCGGCTCGTTTCTTTGGGGGAATTTCAGATGCTCGAAGCTGTTCATTCGGGATCGGGAGCCCCCGCTGAATTCTTGTAAGCACACACGACAAGGAGGAGCTCAGGACCTCAGGTGTTACGAGTTATCATGCTATTGTGGAATCAAATCGACAAACTCTGTGTTTTTTTCTTCTAAAGTGGAGAAGAAATCCACGGAAGGAAAAAACAAAACAAAATGCTCTGAGGAATTCTCCACATACCGAGATTCAATATTTTCACCGCCTTTTTCTTTCCATTTATTTTCCTTTTGTGTTGAGTTTTTTCTCTCGATCTTTCTGTCCCTGTCAACGACGCAATTGACGAACACTAAGCTTTCCGTTGTTTTTCTTTTTCCCGCGGCTCATTTCGCAACGTTCAGAGGAAGGGCGTTTCTCTTCGTTCGTGCTCGGCATTTAGCAACCCCTCCTTGATCAGTTGCATGGTGGGACATTTTTCGCGTAAAAGGGGTATTGATGTGCTGTGGTTGTTTCGTTGCTGAATGAACCTGTTATTTTTTAACGATCTTTCCTGCTCCAGGTTTTCTTTTTCAACGACTTGGCTGACGCTGTCGCTGGAGATCTCTGTGAAGCATCCGATCGTTGCTGTTTTTGTATGCAACTTGAAGCTCACTTCGCAATGCTCTCTCCTTGTTGAATTCGGCCGTCATAATCGAGCACTCTGCAGGTATGGAGTCATCTGGGAGTGTCAGGATTTTATATCACTTGCAAAATTTTTGAAGGACTGTAACCTTCTCGTGACTGCATAGTGACCAAGGTGTCACAGTAGACATCATCACCCCAAGTGAACAGAAGAACCTTTTGCAGAGCCCTCGGACGAGCGGTAACAACCCCGCATCCGCACCAAAACATTTTCTGCATAGCCTGTGGGGTGATATTCATCCTCACCTCCGAAAGTCTCCGCCGTTCCGCGACTTGCCTTTTTTTTTAGGATAAATTCGGTATTAGAATGTGCCCGTCGAAGAATTAATTCAACATATAAAGTAGAGTACTTCCTGAGTACTCTTACAATACTTTTTATCAACAAAATAATGCTTCAGGCTGAACGTTATCTTTTTTATTATTCGGTCTAAATATTATGCGGTGTAAACATAACATTGTATGCGCCGAGTATCAGTAACGTCTAGAACATTGTCAGGTCGTGGAACACCACCGGTTGTCTAAGAATTACAATAAATTTTCATTGGTCACATGGCGCAGCATTTTCGTATTTTGTGATATTTGTGATTTTCGTGGAAAGTGTTTTTTTTTTGTTTGTTTGTTTTCGGCATCTGGATCAGATCTCGGATTTATCTCTTTCTGTGGCCCAAATCTCTATGATACAAGGGGAAGTTTGCAAAACCGTTTACAGGGCTGAAGCTCCCGCGCTACTACTACTACACGATAGCTGCGGTGCTCTAGAGTGAAAATAGTAACGGTTAGTCTGCTAGCTTGACACTTCCGTCGTGCGATTATCGTCAAAAACTGGGGTATCATAGCTAAGGGATGGCTGATAGTAACGTTGTCGTAGTATTAGTTCACGGAGAGGAGTGACTTTGGGGACCTGGAAGACTTTCTAAAATGGACGAAGACCATCTCTAAATGCGATGGAATGGACTTGGCAAAACTTGTATTCCCACCATTGGAAAGGCCTTTTTTTTCTTCATGCATGCAAAGTGGAGTAAAAACAACCAAAAGTGATGATTACTTCCGATAAGGGATATTGATTGGTCCCGGAATTGAAGCTAAGATCACCAATTCCGTAGCCATTTCATCCTCCCTTCCAAGTGCCGGCTCACACAATCCGACATCAAGAGAACATTTTCTCCTTTCCGGTTCGTCAGTTGTTTCCATATCATCTTTCACAGTTGTTTTAATTTTTTTCATTTACTGCTATCATATTCCGACAAGCTGCACTATCGGCTGCATACAGTTTGCATACCGATACCCTTCCTCTTCTTGCACTTGCCTCAACCGCCACTACTACTCAACCAATCATTGCATCCCTAGTGCATTTGATCTTTTTCATCTTCTCTTGGATACACGGGGAGATTCTCTTTTTCCCTATCCGTCCTTTGCATATGGTAGCAGCAACAAACTTTTTTTTTTTTTTTTAATTCTTTTGTTGAGCGCTTGACACGCTGTTCTGATCACTACACCCTTCTCCGAAATAAAAAAAAAAAAAAAAAAATGATAATATCAGAAAACAAGAGGAAAACGAAAAAACGAAAAAAAAGACAGAAAAAACAAAACGAAGATTCGTCAATTCATCTGACTGATCTTAGCTCTTTCTTAGCTTATTGTAGACATTTTTATGGTGTTTAGTGAGTAACAAGAGGAGGAGAGAAAAGTCAGGGCAGCTGTACGCTGTGTATCACTCACCCCTTCACTCACCCCTGAAATATTTGCCTAGCAATTTTTGCTTGGTCGGGTCTCGTGCGTGCCTTGGAATAACCAGGTGTTGCTATCATCGCCCAACAAAGCTTCCTTGACGACCCTCCACCACCCCTTCCGCATTACCCAACCCACCACACACTAAGGTCTCGAACCTGCTCACCCGAGGCAAAATTCATTTTCATCATTCTCCGTTCCTCCCACATCAACAGCCGGCAACCGTGGGCCTGCAGTAGTCCTGGACCCGTCAAAGATTGAAGAACACGGCTGTCCGCCAGCCCCACCGCCGTCATCATTCCTCCTACATCTTCTTCCACGCGCCAGGTCGATATACCCCTCCGTTCCCTAGCTTCTCGACCGTCCTCTTCATCGGACCGTCAACACACAGAATCTCTTCCCCCAAGGTCTTCACATCATAACCCTCACCACGGCCACTCTTCTTCATCACCTCGGTCGTCCATCGACTCAGAGGATTCTGAGTTTTCTTGGAGCGATACCGGTGACTTAGCCGAACAACTTGGGGAGGAGGATCCCCTATCCATTCAACTTCAAGAAACTCTCGACGAGGAACTTCTCGGTGGCCCATCATCTAGCACCCGTTTCTCTCGTCACCGTTCTGGCTCGAGGAGAGTGCGTCATCACCGGCGTAGGTCTTCAGCCTCACAATCATCTCATCACGACGGATACCGTCGACAAGAACCACATATTATTGTTATACCTACCCCAGGGCCTAGGAAAGTATCGAGGTCAGAACAAGCTTTAGCATACATCATGACGGGCGGTCGTAATGGCAGCTCCGTGCATGGGCTCACGGGGAAGCCCTTACTGTAATTACTCCATCTTTCTCCCGAATATTTGCCTAGTCATGATCAAACTAACGTTATGATAGATATTTTACAAGTGTTTTTGTAAGTTTGGGGGTGTTTTTGTTTGGTTATGACCAAGGAGTCATGTCAGGGATTATCACGTACGAAAAAATAATCCCCTAAACCCCTTATCAGATAAGGTGCTGATTTCGTTTTCTATAGCGGCCCTTACTTTAAGGATTATTTCAATCAACCTACCAGAGCCCAGATAGGGACTATGGTAGCTATCTTGGAAGTCGGGGCATTTGTATCATCCCTAATTGTAGGCCGAGTCGGGGATATCATTGGAAGGCGAAAAACTATTTTCTATGGAGCTATTATCTTTGTTACTGGAGGCGCTCTACAAACATTTACTACTGGAATGGGATCTTTAATCCTTGGCCGTATCATTGCTGGTGTTGGTGTTGGTGCACTTTCAACCATCGTTCCGGTTTATCAGTCTGAAATCTCGCCCCCACATAATCGAGGCCAGCTTGCATGTATCGAATTCACGGGTAACATCGTGGGATATGCATCAAGTGTCTGGGTAGACTACTTTTGTAGTTTTATCGAGAGTAACTATTCTTGGAGGCTCCCACTTTTTATGCAATGTATTATGGGCACTCTTCTCGCGCTTGGCTCCCTTCTCATTTCCGAATCTCCAAGGTAACAAAGCGTCATTTCTCTTTTTGCCCTCGTGACTAACAAACTATCCGTAGATGGCTACTTGATAATGATTATGACGATGAGGGAATGATCGTTTTGGCAAATCTTCACGGTGGTGGTGATATCCACAACGAGCGTGCAAGAGACGAGTTCCGTGAAATCAAGGAGAATGTCCTTGTTATGCGCTCGGAAGGTGAACGATCTTACACCGAGATGTGGAATAGATACAGGAAGCGTCTCTTGATTGCCATGTCATCTCAGGCATTCGCTCAGTTGAATGGTATCAATGTTATCTCGTACTACGTGAGTTGCTCCACATATCACTTGCTGTTCTTCAGTTCTAACAAGAATAGGCCCCCATGGTCTTTGAGCAAGCCGGATGGGTTGGTCGTGATGCTATTCTTATGACCGGAATCAACGGAATCGTCTATGTCCTCAGTACTGTTCCGCCATGGTATCTTATGGACAAGTGGGGTCGTCGCCCTATTCTGCTCTCTGGAGCTATCATCATGTCCCTCGCGCTCTCGGCGATTTCATACTTCATTTACATTGACGTCCATTATACTCCAAGGATGGTGGTCATATTTGTCATTATTTACAACGCATTTTTCGGGTACTCATGGGGACCTGTCCCATGGTAAGTTTTGAAATCGTCCTTCTAGTCATATTTGATTCTAATTTATGATTAGGTTGTACCCCCCGGAGATCATGCCTCTCAGCATCAGAGCCAAGGGAGCTTCGCTTTCAACTGCAACCAATTGGGCATTCAACTGGTTGGTAGGAGAGATGACACCAATTCTACAGGATTGGATCAAATGGCGCCTCTATCTGGTGCATGCGTTCTTCTGCGCCGTTAGTTTCGTTCTTGGTATGTTTATCTGACAGTCAATCGTTTTTATTGTTACTCGAAACATGTACTAATTCTGTAAACAGTATACTTTGTTTATCCCGAAACCAAGGGTGTCCAACTCGAGGATATGGACGCTATCTTTGGCGACCAAACCGTTGCACCAACACCCGCCACCGCGAGACAGTCACTCCTTCATCCCAGTCGCAGTGGCAGCCCGGTTCCTGAACTCGATATCGGAAGTGCTGATTCAAAGAAATCGAGATCAGCGGGCCGATCAAAGAATAACCAAGGAATTACTGGATGGTTCAGACGATTTTTTGCAAAATCAGAATACGAGTCTGGCGGAAACTATAGAAGGTTGGATGAGGGAGATGAGGTTTAGATAAATTGGGTGGGGTTTTCTTTAAGATCTGTTTTATTTTTTATTTTATATTTTTTTCACATTCAACTTCATCGATCCTATTCATATTTAGTTTTGATCAATTTTCCCTTGGCCCAGGATTCTTTCTCGTGTTGGCCTGTCACATTCAGTCTTCACATTATTTCTAGGGGTTTGTCAGGATGCATGGTTAGTATTTGGAATTTCTTTTGTCTTTTATCTCCTATATCACCCCTACCTCCGCCGCCCCCCACTGCCCATTTTTTCCTTTTCTTTTTCTTTCCTCGCTGCTTTGTCTTTGGATGCTGTCCGGGAGCATGATTAGAGGTTTTCCTTGTGGTGCCCCTGTGGCAAAAAAAAAAAAAAGGGTAGAAATGTGTGGTCTACTTGGCATGTATCTTTTCAGCTTGGGTTTTTTTATCAGGATGGAGAGGGATCGGAATGACTTTTGTATGTTTCATCACTATTGAATCAGTTTGTTCGAACGTTTGTCAAGCCTGCAGTGAATATCCCAATGAGCTGCTGTAGCCGATCCGACGGCCTTGGCAAGCCGAGGTAGGTCCTTCCGACCTGTCAATGAGATACTCGAGTGATGAGTGATGACCGCGGATTATCTTGCATGATGACGAGCATTGACCTTTCGAAGCTGAGGCCTTGGAGGCAATTGAAAAAAGGGGCTTATCTCATACCCGGCACGAAACCCAACCTCTGGCTTCCCTTCCCTTCGCTAACCAGCTACGATACGCAAGGGTACTGCAAGTCTCATCACTTATGTCTCACTCGGGAGATTAGAGAAAGGGCGAGATGGTTATAAAATCTCCCGATACCCACACACTCCCCCTTATTATGTCCCCGTTCCACCACTCCCCTATAAGCGCTCTCCTCATCTCTCTTCAATTCTGCTCCTCGATACACCAAAGAATCCACCCATCACAATGGCCGGGGACCCAGAGCTACCCCCTCCCCTCCTAACCCTTCCCCCCGAACTCCTCCTCACAATCGCCGAACTCCTCCCAACAAAGTACCAATCGCGCCTGCTACGTACAAACATCCGCCTGGCAAACGTGCTAACGCCCCTGCTCAACTCCGCGGCAAACCAGACCGCGCAGGCCGGCGGCATGCCCCTGCTGCACTGGGCCGTGCTCCGCAACGACGTCCGCCTCATACGCCTCCTACTCGCGAACGGCGTCGTGGACGTCGCGCACCCGGGCTACTGCATGTACACTGCGCTGCACCTTGCTGTCGCGCACGCCGGCGCCGGCATAGTGAGGGTTCTGCTCGAGGGCGAGAATGGAGAGAGTGTGCGGGGAGTTAGGGATTGCTGTGGGAGGACGCCGCTGGGGATTGCGGTTATGAGGGGGGCAAAGGGGGAGATTGTTGAGATGTTGAGGGGGAATGGGCGGGTGGAGGAAGTGTGATGTTTGGCTGGCTGGTTGGGGGTATGATAGATGGAATGGAAGGTGTATTTTATTTTTGTTTGTTTGCTCGGGGTAGATGAGGGCTAGGGGGCTGGCTTTTTTGTTCCTTTTCGTTTTCCGCACGCGTGTGCTTTCGTTTGAGGTACCGGTACTGTACTGTATGGTATGTTGGGGTTGTTATGATTGTGGCGAAGGTTTGTTGAGCTCCTAGACTGGACGAGATCACGACTGGGGAGCCTTTTTTACCTTCTCGTCTTACTTTACTTGTAATTGACCTGTTTAATTTATGTCTTCATGTTATCTTCTCTTTTCAATTATTCATAATCTCGATCTTGTTACATACAGTTGGGCAGGCAGAGGATGAGTGAGCGGTTGTGTACTATAAAACAAGGCATTGTGGATAGGTGTCCTTACTCGTGTATTATAATTATTTATCCCTGAACTCACCGGAGCTCACTCGAGCTCTGCTGATTACTCTACATGCTTTACTTCGCGTACCATAATTGTATCTCCTCTGAAGGAGAAAATCAAGCTCCCCTTACCTTACCTTCCATTCCCTGGCTCTTTTCCACGGACGGTACGGTAGTGCCCGTCCGCCGCATCGCTACCGCACCACGTTCCATCACGATACGAGCACCACACCCGTCTATCTGCTCGCCAAGGCGTGCACGTTACCTATCTCCAAAAAGGGTTCTTGACAACCCAAATCCATACAATCACTCTCCCCAATCTAACTAAACATAGACTTGGAGCAACGCAAATTAGACGCGGCTCTCACTCACTTCCACACTTGCACCTATCACATCATACACCTATCTCCTCTCCCTAAAAAAAGAAAAAAAAAGAAAAAAAAAAGTGGTCACCTACCTACGTACTTATACCATAACAGCAGCACGATAGTGGTAAGCTTAGGTAGGTAAGTTAGCGGCCGGCACACTTCATCTTAAACCCTCCCTCCGTCCCCCACTCTACGATACGATACGATAGAGTATTGTGTGTTATCTATTCATCCCGCTTTCATTTATCTCTTCTTGCTCGGACCCTTGCACGCTACGCTCCGCACGCCCCGAGTTTTTTTGCCACCACAAGTAGCTATTGAAACGGAAAACAGAACGAAACGGAACGAAATTGTCTTTCTCCAAACTTTTAAAAAATGGCATCGGAGATGCTATTCGCGTTGTTGAGTATGCTTTCCTTCCTCCCTACTTCTAACAGTGAAGCCGTGGCCGGGAGCTGATATTGTATTGTATTGTATTGCATTGCACAGGACGCGATGCTGAAGATCCAGATGAAGGTGGTACGTCCAAGTCAAAGCTGAGCTTTGGAGATGAAGTTGTTGCTGACTTGGTTGGTTGGGTGGAATAGACCACACAGACCCTGGCGAATCCGAAATAATATCTTCGTGGGCTCTCTTCATTCAGGTTACGTTGTTGATCCTGGCGCTGTTTTGTAGTTATTATTTGCAGTTGAAGAAGATTCAGGCGGTGCATGAGACTGTTATTTCGATTTTTGCTGGTAAGTTTTTCTTCCCAGCAACCCCCCCCCTTTCGGGTGGTGGTGATGGTTGAGCTAACGGAGTGGTAGGAATGTTTGTGGGGTTGATTATCCGGCTTACTTCGTCGGAGCATTTGCAAAGCTTGGTTAAATTTGATTATCAGATTTTCTTTAATGTCCTCCTTCCGCCGATTATTTTGAATTCGGGGTATGAGCTGCATCAGGTACGTTCTTTCTTTCTACTTTTGAAGGTGATGGGGGAGGTGCTGATGCGGATGACGGTGGGGGTAGGCGAATTTCTTTAGGAATATAGGTTCTATATTGACGTTTGCTTTTGCTGGGACATTCATTTCGGCGGTAGTCCTTGGGTATGTTGTGGTGCTTAACCTTCCCTTCTTTTGTACTGTCATGGTGGTGAAGAGGAAAGCTGACTGGGGGGAATTTTTTTTTATTTTCAGGGTCATATTGTTCATCTGGTCCTATGGCCCCTTCGAAGCGCTCGAGATCTCGTTCGTTGAAGCTATCGGTGTTGGCGCGACGCTTTCTGCTACTGATCCTGTCACCATTCTCGCTATATTCAATACGTACAAGGTGGATCCGAAGCTTTACACGGTTATCTTTGGAGAGAGTATTCTCAATGATGCGGTGGCTATCGTCATGTTCGAGACTGCGCAGCGATTTCACGGGGAGAATAAGGGACCTGCTAGTATTGGGAGCTTGTTCAAGGGTATTGGGATCTTCTTTCTGGTGTTTACCGTCAGTTTGATGATTGGCGTATTTATCGGGATTGGAACGGCACTGCTGTTGAAGTATACGTATATCCGGAGATTTCCGAAGATCGAGAGCTGTCTTATCCTTTTGGTGGCTTACGCCTCATATCTTTTCTCCAATGGGTGTCACATGTCCGGTAAGGGTCACATTATGGTTGAATTGAGTTGGGGTGGGACTAATGAGGGATCGATATAGGAATTGTGTCTTTGCTGTTCTGCGGGATTACGCTTAAGCATTATGCATATTATAACATGTCTCGACGCACGCAGCTAACCACAAAGTACCTCTTTCAAGTTCTTGCACAGCTCTCGGAGAATTTTATCTTTATCTACCTTGGACTTTCGCTTTTCACAGAGACGCAGCTTGTATTCCGGCCGGCGTTTATTATAGTGACGGTTATTGGAATATGTATTGCTCGTTGGGCAGCGGTCTTCCCGCTATCTAAGCTTATCAACTTTGTTATCCGTTACCGTGCACAAGCGCGTGGGCGTACAGTGGCCGATGAGCTCCCTCACAGCTATCAAGCAATGTTGTTCTGGGCTGGTCTTCGTGGAGCTGTAGGAGTCGCACTGGCCGCCGGTATAACCGGAGAAAATGGAAACTCTCTCAGAGCAACTGTGCTGGTAGTAGTAGTCCTTACAGTCATCGTCTTTGGCGGTACGACTGCAAGAATGCTAGAAATCCTCGGCATTCGAACCGGGGTTGTCGAGGAAATTGACAGCGATGATGAATTTGATATTGAGAATTTCGGTGCCTATTACAAGAGCGCACGGGGAGGAATGGGCCCTGTGGGCGTCCCGCTATCTGCAGTTCCCAGGGAAGACAGAGATGGCGGTGCCATCTCCACCGGAGGAATTTACGGCAACTCACCCACGCCCCCTGACAGGCCGACTTCCGGCATGAGCGGGCGAAGAAACAGCCAACGGAACCGCCCGGATCAGGACATGATTCTTGGCGCATCCGGAAGTGGCGGTGATGATAGTGATGGTATTGACGACGACGACGACGATGACCTCCCACCCATGAACCCCCGGCAGAAAAACATCTCCATGATAAGAGGCGGTAGCCATAACGGCGAGGGAAGCAGTTCACAACAACAACAGCAACTCAGCAACAGTGGTAGCGGCAGCGGTGGCGGCGGGATAACAGCCTCCGGAGCACTCGGCCAATTAGCCGGCATGTTCGGCGGCTCGGACGACCAGGCCGAGTGGTTCAGGAAGATTGACGAGGACTATATTAAACCGAAATTGCTGCTGGATCCTGGAAAAGGAGGAGGTGGAAATGGGGGTAGTAGTGGATCTGGAGCTTAAATTCAACTTAGTTTTCTGTTTTTTTCTCTTTTTCTTCTACTACTACTTTTACTTTTTTGATTCAAAAGACTGGGTTTGTTTATATATGGCACCTTTTTTTTCTTCTACTTCTTTTCTACTTCTTTTCTAGGGATTTTCTCTTCTTGGATTTGGGTTTCTTTTTTTTCTTTTTTTTCTTTTTTCTATTCTTCTTCACCTTGCTGGTGCTTAGGTTAGGGATGAGCTGGTGGATAGGTGGCTGGTTGGGGACGGTGGGGGGAATGATGATAGAATCGGAATCTGGTGGAGAAATGGTTGTGCTCTTTGGTGTGTGGTTGATCAAGTCATATTTGGTGATTGGACAGTCTGTGATTGTGATGGATGAGTGGTGTTTGTGAATCGTCGAAATAATGTTGTGGTTTGTGCTGTGAGCACTGGCTGTGAGGAGTAGGTAGAGAGATTGAGGGGGCGAAGAAGGCATTGTTGAATTATTTGTCTAAAGTTAAAGGGTAGAAATTAAAAGTTTTGTTTGTTATTGAAGGGGAGGGGAGTACAGTAGGTGTGGAAGTGTGAATAGGTGAAGGTATGATACGTATGAGAAGAATTCGCTCCTGGAGTACGCTACTGTACTACGATTATGGTGGACACGACACTAGGCAATCTATGGTAGCAATTTCTAAGTTGGTCAAGTTATTCGCAGGGTTAGACAAGAGAATAATAAACAACCCAGCGTACAAGGATTCCCACTCAAGCAGTATTCTCCTTCTCTTCCTTCTCCCCATACCCCTTGAGCCAAAAACCCCCTATGATGCTCCTTCACCCCGGCCTCACCAACCCTCCGCATATCCCCCTCCTCGAGCACAAAGCCCACAACATCCAAAAACTCCCTCTGCCGCTCCTCACTCCGACTAGTAGTCACAGCGACAATCCCCTGTTGTACACACCACCTGAGCAAGACCTGAGCCGGCGTCCTTCCCAGCCTCCCCGCCACCTCCTGCACTACTATGTCCAACGCGCCGCCGGGGAACTTCATCAACGGCGCAAGTGGCGAGTAGGCCTCCACCACAACCCCCCCTCTCAGCACACCAGCGCAACACCTCCTTATCAGTACAATAAGGATTAAGCTCAACCTGGTTAACAACAAGTCTGACATCCGAATCCTCAAACCACTCTTCCACCTGGCGTATATTAAAATTGGAAACTCCCAAGGTTTTTAGCCAGCCCTTTACTCCTCAGCGCGACCATCTCGTCCCCTCGAATGGGTGGTGGATTAGGTGTAAATCTACGTAATCCACCCCCCTGCACCCTGGGTGAATTCCTGCGGGACGCTGCGCGGGGAGGAGAAGTTTTGGGCCGACTTTAAGGTACTGATCAGGGTGGGGGTCGCGGCGTCCTGGGCGGATTTGTGCCAGATCGTGCCCGTGCTGAAGGATAGGATGGGGATTGTGGCTTTGGGGGTTGTGATGGAGAGGGGGAGGGAGATGCTGGGGATTTTTGGAAGCATGGTTGGGGGGTGGTGGTGGTGGTGGGTTTAGATGTATGAGTGTTGGAGATGGAGTCTGGGGCGAAGAAGGAAGGGGGAGTTTATATCGTTGTTGGTTTTTGCTATAGTGGGGGGAGGTTAGGACTAGACGAGACTGGGGTATTGTGCTGGCTGTAGTAGTTGGCGACGGAAATGATGTAATCCAGGTTTACCGTAATTAGACTTTAACTTACAATCGCGGAACACTCAAATACACACCCCGTCCAAATACACATTCGCTGCTGATTCGTCGGATCTCGGTGATCCATTCTAGCCTCAAGCTAATCCGCGGAGACTGTGTGCTTGGGAGGTTCGTGTATCTGGGTATTCCGCGATTGTGCCCCAACAATGCAATGGTGGGGGAGAGGTGGGGGAGGGAGCATGGGCTTAAGACATCTACACAGGAAGTTGATTTATAAAAATTGTGCTTTGGTTGATTTGCTTGTTTGGAAACTTCCCGAAAAAATGAAGGCGGGAGTAAATGTACTAAATCTACGGGCTCCGGTAAAAGTACTCTTTGCCGTTGTTGTTGTTGGTTTGGTGCTGTCATCTGGTTGTACTTGTGGGGCATTGTGCCTGGGTGATTGAGTTTTGCGCATACGGTAACTGAAGCTGGATCATGGGATACCAGTGCTGTGCCATTGTGGGATGATTTGCTTACTGCAGTTATGGTTACTGCATACGGGATGTAACCTGGCTCTTGTGATATTGAAACTCTCGATCTCAATGGTAATATATATTATTATGTCGAAAGCCGAGTGATGGGTCCATGTCGTAACATAGTGGTTGTATACACACCAAATCAATTAAAGGAATTTAACAAAAAAAAAGAAAAACGAGTGATTGGTCCAGCGAAATCTTACGCACGGACCATGCAGGCAAGTTAAAGTCTTGGCGATCTACGATTTATGATAAAAAAAAAAAAAACTTTCCGTTTTGAGCCTCACTCAATCTTGACCTCAACGTTTTTTTTGCAACGACAGCCCACCTTTCCTCCACTTACATCTTCAACCACCACCAATCATTAATACTACAACGGTCAATCATATAACACATAAGGAATAAACAAAGGCAAAAAATGGTCCGCAAACTTAGGCATCATGAACAAAAGTAATCCCCCCCCCCCCAACAATTAACCACATCTAACACCCACCACCCAGACTCCTCCGAAAAGTCGACCTCCTAACCTGGAAATCCGACTCCTCCCACCGCGCACACGACATCATGCGCCGCTACCACATCCAAGACCCAAACACGTACACAAAGTACAACAAGATCTGCGGCAGCATCCGACACCTGGCGCACAAGCTGGCACTGCTAGACCCGTCCGACCCGGTTCGTCGAAAGCATGAAGCGGCGCTCTTGGAAAAGCTGCACGCGGTGGGCGTGCTCCCGCAGGCCGGGGGGGCCAAAATGAGTGATGTGGAGAATAAAGTTACCGTCGCCGCATTTTGTCGCAGGAGGTTGGCGGTCGTGATGACGAGGTTGAGGATGTGCGAGAGTGTGAGGGATGGTGTTCGGTTTGTTGAGCAGGGCCATGTTAGGGTTGGACCCGAGGTTGTGGTTGATCCGGCGTATTTGGTTACTAGGTATGTTTGATTCTTTGAATCGTGTGTGTGTGGGGGGGGGGGAAGGGGCTGATTTTTTTTGGGGGAGGGGGGTAGGAATATGGAGGACTTCGTCACGTGGGTGGATTCTTCCAAGATTAAGAGGAATATTATGAAGTATAGGGATGCCGTGGACGACTTTGATTTGCTGTCGTGAAGGATCCCGGGGATGTGCGGGGGTGAAAGTTTGGATGTTTTGGGGGGGGGGGGGGTTTATTATTTTTGATTCCTGGCTTGGGTGTGATTTGCCGTACTTTATATATTTGTGGTCTTCTTTAATGCTTACACGATATCTTAACTTGTTTCTATGGAAAGGGGATCGATCGGATTACCTTATATCAGTGTGATGACTGGCGCGATCAATGGCATAAACAGAGGCTATAACCTACAGTACTAGCTATCATGGATTTTAAGGCTTACCTCCAGCAGCCCATCAGTATCTGAGAAAAAGCACCCAACTATCATTCCCACCTTTCCTCACCAGTCACCTCCGCCTTACTTACTCAAACTTCACCACCACCACAACTTGACTTGAACAGTCTACACAGTATAAACATCCACTCCCATCATGAAAATCACAAGCTCCCCCGCCCCCTGCCTCGCTTAGCAAAACAAATACCTATGATACAAGCAGTATGATATAAAAAACAAACCCCCCCTTCCGACCAAACCTAGTCCTACTGATCATTACCACCTACTCTTGCCTCCCTTACGAAATGACACACCTAATCCCCTATTCATCGTGGGAAGGAAAGTGTGAGTAACGGTTCAAACCTCTCGTAGCAGAGGGACGCACGGTTTCGAATATACCTTTTTCTTTCATGAAGAGTTCCGGATATGGCTTCCCGGAGGTTTATGAAGCCTGTTTCTGACACTGTGGTGATCAACGGAATATTGTTCCCCGGTCTGTGGAAAAACGTTTAGTACCGAGGGAGCATTCATTTAGTAAAAAAAATAAAAAATAAAAATAAAACCTCTTGGAGTTAGCTTGGCTGGTGGTTTTTTTTTCTTTTTTTTCCCTTCCTTGGGGAAGAGGGGGAGGGGGGTACTAGGCGATTTTTTAAGTATTCGGAATGGCAAAAGGTAGGTTGATCTGGTTATGGTATAACCAATGCGTCCGCCGGGGCCTAATTTCGAGCGTAAAGCTGTAACCTACCCCTAGAGTCAGGTAACTCACGATCCGATTACTTTAAAAATGGCCTAGTACAGTGGTTGGTTGAGATATTCTGTTATATATATTCTAAAGCGTGTGTGTGAGTGATGGATTAGGATGTCGAGTAGCTTGTAAGTCTTTTGTGATAGCTTTTTGAGGAAAAATGCTTGTGTGCTGTTTGCTGGGGAGTGTATGGTTTTCCGGGATGCATAGCGTAGCTGCTGTATGCGTAAGGTTGTAAACATATGTGCGCCCAGGCGACGTATTAGAGGGGGTTGTATTTTCTTAATGCTGTTGGACGTTGTATAGTACGTGGTGAATGCAGTGATGGCTAAAAGGGAGGGGGAGGTATATAGTGGGTGGGTGGGTTTGGCCCCATTCTGGTCATTTAGTTCTTCTTTCGAGGTTGGTGATTCTTTGGGGTATCTGGTTGTTTCCTGGATTTTTGGACACATTTAATGAGGAGGCAGTAGGCATGTTGGCTCCTGGGTGGGGGTTTCTTTATATCGGTAGTACTCTTTTGGAGGCTGGTTTATTAGCGTCCTTGTCAGACTGGTTGGGGCTGGTGAGAAAGTGCTATAGGTCTTTTGATATAATTCGATCCACTAGTCAAGTTACTTGGGAGTGCGTCACTCAGGTTCGGCAGATCTCTTCGCTGGGAACGGGATCTAGAAATGCCGTGCTACAATTATTTCTCGGTCCAGGAATCTGCTCTCTCGTTCTGATCTTCGATAGATATCTAGGTATCATATACGTTGTCAAACATTACTACATTAACCTAGACTAGATCAGCAGGGCAGACGGATCTATCGAGTGACCAAACGTGACCAACGAGTGATATTCAGCACATACGATGATCAATTAAAAACCCACATGCACTAACCATGCAATTACCCGCAGTGACCAATCCCTTTTCGAGGAATTCTGGAATGCATTGGTTTCCCTCCCGGCGTGAATCCATGATCCAGGTATGTTTAATTCTTTCATTAATTGCTCACAAGATATAATTAGCTAAATCTATACCCCTTCAATTGATTGGAGTCAATTACCTATCCGCTTAAAGCACCACCCCGAGGGAAATCCCCTACATGAATAAAGCTCGAGATAGACCCAGGACGACGCAGTCATCCTGTAACCTGGGAGCCTTCTGCTCTATCACAACATAGCATACCGCATCACATATAGGCACCTCATATGCAACTGCGGATGACATGACAGGGAAAATCGAGAATCACATTCAGTTGGGCACTGCACCCGATACTAACCCGTCAAGCGTCAAGGTATGTGCTGTTACTTCCCCGCTGCAAAAACCTGTGATCGCCAGCAAGCGATTACTGCAGTGACCGGCTGGGTATCGACGGTTTCATGAACCCGACTACCCGAGACATGCTCTCCGAACTAAATAAAAAAAAATAAAAATAAAAATAAAAAAAAAAAGAGGAAAGCAGGCAAAAAATGAATTACCACAATCTACCCTTTCGCACATCATCATCGGTAACAAAACCCTTGAGAGCAAACACGAGATCGGGAGATTCTGTTCTGAATTCCCTTATCTTTTCACCCTTTTCATATCTTGAGCTTTTCTTCAGAAAAAAAAAAAAAAAAAAAAAAGCAATATTCCGAACAAAGTTCATAATCATAGTCAATCACTCGCAGCATTCATTAATAGGCGTCGAAAGAGCAATTCATCCCGAGACTAGATGACTCGAGTTTCAAACATCCCCTTACACCCCTATATCACATGTATATAGAGAAACCGAATCCCCCCCCCCCTCCCCCGTTACCAAGGTTACTTCCAAAACGCGCGACAATAGTTCCTAACATCTTTGACTCGAGCACGGCCCCCCCGGGAGGGACAACCACGTCGAAACACAAGCCTAGGTAGTAAGCATTCCATACCGCAGACTAAGGCGATGTAACTCACATGGTGATAAGCGGAGTCAGCATCCCCACGCTACGGTACCGATACCTCCCCCCTAGCGCCGAACCAACCTCGGATCCGTTTTTCAAGTTTTTTTTTTTGCTTTTCGCCTTCATACAAAATAATTTTCTCCCCAACCACCACCACTCGGTCCCCCCTCCTAGGCTTTCGGTCCGAGTGGGGGGAAAAAAGTAGCGTACAGTAGAAGCAAAAGAAGAAGAAAGCTATTTAAGGGGGGGGATTTTTTTTTTCTTTTTCTTCTTCTTGGCGAGAGATAGTTTTACGTTTTACTTTATCTACAGGACGTATATATACAAAGAAGCCACAAGCTCACATGTCAAAGCCGGGGGGGGGTTTTTTTTTAAAAAAAAAAAAAAAAAAAACTAAAAAAAAAAAACTACAAATTCTTGAAACGAAATCTGGGGAAAAGGAGAGGCAAAAGGCATGGCTTAAACTGGAAAGTTAAAAAGCATGCGATTTTTTTTTTCTTTTCTTTTCTTTTCTAAACCTCGAATATCCACAATGACCCCCCATACGCGAAGTAGACCAGATTTCCCATTTTGGTAAACATACTGTACAGTACAATACAAGACAGTATCGGGTTTGGTGGGTGCGTGGAGGGGTATTCCGTTTCAGACCCATGTTCCGATCATGACGATGGGGTACGGAAAAGAGTACAGTATGGTATGTTCCTTGTCCAGGGTATTTCTCTTTCTGCCGTATGATAATAATACATGTTTTGGAGGGAAGTTTAGTTTAGTTTAGTTTGTTAAGGCGTATATGTTTTTCATCAAAACTTGGTAGCTAGCCTACTAAGTAGCTAGCTAGCTGCGATATACCAAATAATACTTGCGCCTGTATGGTATATCACGAAAATTAATTGAGCATGAGGGGTTTTTCCCATTCACTCATTCATTTACTCACTTATTTCCGAGAAGCATGATAGATGGGTAAAAATTTGCGCTACAGCAAGTTGACACAGAAAGTGCTCTACTGTACTGTACATTGGACATCAACTTCCCCCCCTCTAGCATTTTCCACGCAATTCCGGGACATGTTATCCCACAGCGCAGTAGGGTACGATTGCAATAATTCGGCTACATAATTTAATTCGATATAGTGTGACATCTCACTTCTTCTAACTGCGCACTCTCCCTTCCCCTCTGCCCTCCATCCTTCCATACGTCCAGCCAGTAGAGTAAAACAATGAACTGTAGCTAGGCGAGGTTAGGCTGGAGCAGGCTAGTTCGTTAGTTAGACAGACAGAAAGCCCTTGCCTTCCATTCCTTTCCGCCGTGCCCTCCCTTCCCTTCCTTCCCTTCCTTCCCCCCATTCCTTTCCATTCCCTTGTGCTTTTAGAGTACAGAACGGGATAATATCTCGAGTATACCACACGGTAATGAATCATGTGCAAATCTTACCAAGCGCAAACAACATGGGTACTGTACAGTGCAACAACAGCAGCAACGAACCAAACAACAGTGGGTGCACTCATTCCAATTTTTCAATGCTCGTTTCCACTTTCCGCACGCGCCCATCATAACCCTCTCATTCCCGCCCGTCTTCTCTGAGGGTAGAAGGGTAGAAAGGAAGGGAATCAAGGACGAGTATGATACCGTGTCTGGACTGGACCATTTACCATTCACTGGTTAAAATCACACAAGTTGGTTAGTTTAGTTAGTCTCGCTCTGTAGCGCTCTGGCTCCCGTCGCCTCCTTTCCTCACTCCCTACTCATCCTATCATTACCCCCTTCTCCAACCCCATCCCTGTAACATTCACGACACAGAAGTTTATTCCCGCAGTGTTGCTGTATGCAAACATTTGGTTCGTCGTCCTCATCCTCGCCCTTCCCCGAGTCAAGGGAACGGGATGCCTGCGTGTATGCATGCGTGACATGGGCTCCTTCCACTCCTGGTGCCCCACTTCACTTCACCCGGCTAACGCTCATAGGGTACTGTGTTTTAGGACTGAGTGGATAGCGTCATTACCGTACCGACTCCCGGAGGTAAAAGAATGGGGGCATGTGACGGGGGTGAGTGAGGGCGTATGAGAAGGCCATGTCCGGCCTGGGCTGGGAGGCCTACCAATAACTGTAGCCCGATCTGCGGATAGGTAGGGGATAGGAATGAAAGGGTGAAGGGAGGCGAGCAATCATGTTGCCTCTTTCCTATGAATGAGTATGATAGGAAGGCGCTTGCAACCTTGGTTGCTCGATAGATGAGAGAGTCGGATCGGAGGTTGCCCTGATGAGCTCGGCGGGATCTTCCTCCCGCCCTCAGCTCGCATCGTCTATTGAGTGTATGAATCCCTTTCTGTTTCTGGTAAGTTGTTGGGAATAGTTCAGTTGAGTGATTTTGAACCTGAGAGCTTGGACTCGATGCCGGTGCCTCCTCTTCCACTAGCTCGACCACGGTTGGGACGTTCTGTTTAGACCACAGAATGCTTTGCCTCAATCACATTCACAGTCGTGCAATCACTCGTTCGTTCGTGAGACACCTTACTAGCTAGCAAAGCTAGCTTGCCTGTACCCTCCCATACCTCAATACCAGGAAAGCTACACACACCCCTACCCTGTTGTGTACTGCCCTGTTCTTTAGCAGCAATCACCTTCGGCAATCTCACTTCCAAAAGATTCCTTGGAACCAACGTAGCGATGTCCCTGAGATCCATGAGGCCAGGGTAAAGGGCTGAGGCGGGGATTTAGAAGGGGTGGGGTTGTGGAGGGGCGGATAGGTCTGCAGGAATGTCTTTCTGCATGTGGGTATTTCATCGTGTGCTGCAGCAGCAAGCTGTCTAATAAGCAGGCAAGGTCAGGCGAAGGCAATGGTGGGATGGGATGTGTGCTGATCGTTGAAGGCTGCGATTATCCCGAGACGTATCGTATCGTGTCGTCGTCGGCCATACATCTTTCGGGAAAAGAAAAAAACTAACATGGGTCAACGAGAGATATCTGATGCATAATGGAGACAAGCAGATCAGGCAGCCAGGTAGCATGGGAAGAGGGGGCGCGGGGGTGGACGACAGAGCAGGGGGAATGCTTGGGGGGCTGCAAAACGATTGAGTACGATTCTTTTGTTATTTTTGTCCTTTCGAACAAAATGCCGCCTCTCGGTCTCGTTAGCTCTATTGTTCGGGAACCCAAGTGTATGAGGCAAAAGATACGAAAAGAACTCCCCGAGAGTCAAAAGTTAGAAGGTAAGTTAACCCGCTTATCATGTTTCAAAATAAAACAAAAGGTAATGAAAAAATGAAAAAATGTCTAGATATTCAAGCGGAGATTATTAAGAAAACGAAAGTGGGTGTGTAAGGGTAAAAAAAAAGGCGTAGTATCACGACTGATAATACCGGTACCTGTCATCAGCCGTCAATCAGTAAGAGGAAGGAAGGGTAAAAGAAAAAGAAAAAAGACTCGTCTGTCATCGAATGGTATCCGTCCTTCTCGAGTCTTGAGTCTCGACTGATGACAGAAAGCCGTAAATTGCCGTTCTGAACTTATCTTGTGCGTTAGCATCACGGACAGATGTGCTGTAACTGTGTATCGCCGCGCAGCCTATCTTTTTTCCCCCCATCTTTCCTTGCCTCCTATTCCTTGGTTACTCGTCTTCCTGGTTAGTGACTTTGCCTCTCTGTAATAGTAGGTGGCTAGAGTGATAAGAGATGATGATGATGCTGATGATGATGAAAAGAGGGGCGGGATGAGGTGGGAAAAAGATATGGAGGGGGGAGTAACTTAAGTGAGTTGTCTCTGTAAGAAAAATCAGGTATCATACGTTTTCAATGTAATACAAAAATTCAATGTAACAATCGTTGTAGTCGTTGTCGTAGTTTGTTTTGCCTGCCTGGCTGCAACGAAAGGATTGAACGTTTCCTAAAACCACTGCCGCCGCTGCTATTCGACCAGCGAGAACAACACAACGACAACGGGTTGAAGCATAACGATCCCGTCCAATTCCAGCCCAATAGTGAATGCATCGAGTGCATCTGTCACCACAATCTTGCAGTATTACTGCCCAACCTCAGACAATCCAGTCCAATGCATTGTGTTCAAGTCCACCGTAAGTTATAACCTACGCCTACTTCAAGTTTGCAACTCACCTGGTCTGACCCACCTGCACCAACCTGCCTGTCTCCTACCTTCATTCAATTCAATCCAACTCTTCCTCTTCTCACGGTAATGATGCCTCAAAATGCTGCACCTCTCTCCTTGTCCATACCTCTCTTTCCACCAAAAGAAGGGAAAAGAAATACCGGTACTGTACAGTACCGTACTATACAAACCTCCCAATACCCGTCCAGTTTTACCGGCTGCACCTCCCAACTCCAGCCACACGCACTTAGCCCACGACACCCCCAAATCTAGTAATCTACCCGGTTGCTTCCTTAACTAACCTAACCTAAACCAAACCCAGCCAATCATTCAATACAAAAAAAATCAACGAGTGTAGAAGAAAATAACCTGAAACGTGACATGTGGAACATGTGAAGTACAAGTAAATAAGTCAACCAAGTACCGTACTTTGTAACTGACAGACTTGCCTGACAAACATACGGACATACGGACAGGCGTGAACCAATTCGTTGTAAGCGTCTACTCATTCCGTCGCAATCCGAGGAACTTGCTCCCCCCTCCCTCCCTCTCTCTTAGCATAGGTACCGTTGCTTGGGGAAGGAAGGAAGGGAGAAATACCGGTACGGGATGTATTTTAAGATCAATTTGATGTCATCGGTAGGTGTTTTTTTGACGTGGCTGATGTGCTGTACTGACAGTACGTTATGTAGTTTCAGTTAGGGATGGTTGTTTCTCTTTATTTTCTTTCTTGTGATCGGTAGTGTAGTATAGGGTAGGAAGGTAACTAGGTAAGCAAGTAAGTACCGTACTGTCGTTTGTTAGGATGTGATGTGGTAGATGTGATAGATGTTATAGATGGACGGATGGATCTAGGGATGGCAGATGGAGATGGGCAGTGTAGCGTGGTATACGGGCCGTATGAGATGGGATGGAAAGGAAGGGAGCCAGCCGGGATGGTTCATTATTGATGGTGGTGATGATGGCGGTGGGGTGATCAATCAATGGGTGAATAGGGATGGATTTGGTATGGATGGATGGATGGACTTTCTTCAAGCGAGCACATCCCAAAAAAAATTCGCCATAATTCCTTTTTCTAACTAGACTTACAATTTTTTTACCATACTTACTATGATATCGGCAAGTATTGTATACGGTAGTACCGGAAGCGTACCGCAGCACATGTAAAGTTAACTCTTGATTACTTGTACCTCCTTATTACTACCACCAGCCATAGATACAGCCAGCCAGCAATCACCACCACCGACCGCAACAGTAACCTACGCTACAGTCTTCACCGTACTCGCGACGAAACTGGGCTGGTGACGAACAGGGATCAGAAACAAGTAATCTTTTGTTACCCTACTTTGGCAAATTCTCTTTCTGCCTGTCAAATACCCCTGTTCGTCACCAGCCCAGTTTCGTCGCGAGTACGGTGAAGACTGTACTGACAGTAGCTAAATTACCACACTACCATAATCCAACCTCACTTCACCACCACAAAATAAAATAAAAAGCCACAACAAACAAGGTGGCTCGGAAGCCCTTACCAAACCAATTCCTCCCGGGCTAGCCGAACCATCGAGGCTGTTACTGTACTTGTACTGTACTACTGCTGCATAGCGGTCCTTGCGCTGCTTTTTCGTGTGTGATGGCTAGGTCGGTCTATGGATGGGTGGGGCTTGGAGGTTTGGGGGGAGGATTACTTGCAGAGAGAAAGGGTCCAGAGGTACGGTACATGCGATGGGGATGCGATGGGGTGGGGTGTGTGATAGGTTTGGTAAAAAATAAAAAAAGGGGGGGGGGGGTTTACAGGCGGTTTGTATACCGTAAGAACTCGTGGAATCCACTATCAGATTATCAGGTCAGCCCACGATTGGTTTAGATTGACAGGTTAACAGAATTGCGAATACCAGTTAATGAGATCCAACACGGCCTGAGGGCTAATCTTATACCGCTTCTGGAAAGAGCTAATCCTTCTCAGGAGCTTCTGTCTGAATCCTGAGATTACAGGGGGTGACGGAGATAGTGGATTCCACGAGTTCTTACGGTATCCGAGTGATGGAAGTGCGGTACTACCGCACCGCACTGCACCGCGCGATGATAGTTAACGGTAAGCTAATTAGAGAGAAAAAGCTAGCTACTGTAGCTAGCTTAGCTTAGCTGGCTAGTTAATTCCCCATACAGTAGAAACAGTAAAGTTAATATAAAATGTCTTAAATACTGCTGGTTTCCCTCCCCTCGTACGCCTTCCGAATTCCCATTCCGACGCCCGTCTTCTTAAACTGCGATTGCACACTCTACTATAGATACAGGTGCCGTGAACTGAACTGAATCACGACTCACTCTTTGACTGAAATGAATCGAAATGCAAGAAGGGAGTCACCTACAAACTACTCCACCGGGAGAGTAGTAGTAGTACTGTAGTAGAAGTAGTCGCACAAGGGGATCTAGCCGCTGTTACAAGTATCAAGAGACAGACGTCAAGCTCCACATCTGTGTGGGAATAAAATAAGGTACCGAAAGCATAGTATTATCCCGCGGGTACCGAATACCGAAAACTGCAATACCATTCCAGGAAGCACATCGCCATTGTTTTGGTTTATTTTTTTCGTAACCCTAAAAAGGCTACAGTATCTGTAAATCTACACAGTGTGACCCCGTGGGCTTTTTATTTTATTTTAATGGTAATATTTGCTGCACCGAACATACGCAGTGGTTACAGGACGTAGAAAATAAAATGAAATGGAAACAGCTAGTACTGTAGGCGCTTAATTAACTCTAATTCCATTTGGAGTATTATATCTCTTCCGAATCGCCCAGATCGTCAATCACAGGAAAATCCCCAACCTCAATGCGATCAGGCCGAACAAAGGACCCATGCTTGGCCTCACACTTGAAGTAGGACTTCCCCTGAATAGATCCGTCGTTCTTCCCTGAAACATAGAACCAAAGTCAGCTTCTAGAAGGAAAGGATATGAATGTGTGTCTTGCTTCTCCCCCATGTTGGGAAACATGGCACTGGACGAAAGACTGGGGAAAGAAAGGGAGAAAAGGAATTTGAATTTACCCGTTGGTTCGTCTGTCTCTACGCCAACCCATACGCCACCGTTGGGAATCTCGTCAACCTCCCCAACGTACCTGATCGTACCTCTACGATCTAGGTCCGACGCTCCGACTCGGCATCTGGCGTCTACCACTATCTTTCTAGCGTCCACCTCCTCGTACTGCCTCTTCAGCTCCATCCGGTCCTTCTCATCCTTGTTCGGATCGAACCGGCCGAGCTTATTTCTTTTCTTCCAAGCAAGAACGCTATCTTGGAGCTTATCGTACTCCTCCTCTGGCATTACATACTTCTCGACACCAGTGGTATCCACGAAATTGGGGCGGGCTGCGAGCGGACGCGAATCCGCAACCTATTGACATGGATATGAAACAAACGTCAAAAACTGTGTCAAATCGGAGTGTTTTCTTTTTCTTTCCGCTCCCATTCGCTGCTTTTCTCATATTTTTTCTCTTTTCGAGACAACAAGGGTAGTGCACTAGGTAATAATCACAGCGAGGCGCCTTTTCTTGCCGGGGTATACACAAGGAACGCTGTACATAAGACAAGTACTAGTAGAGAAGAATGAGAGAAAAATTGAAATAATTATTATAATCGACAGGCAGTCATGGGGTAAGGGAAAAACAAAAGGAAGGAAAGGACAAGATCTTGTGTGAAAAGCAAAGGGAAAAAAAAAAGGAACCATGGGCGATTGAGGTGGAAAGTGTAGATGAGGAAAACAGACAGTGCGTCCCTGAGGTATACTCGGCAGACGCAGAGTAGCGTAAAGAAAAAGAGAGAGCAGACCAGAAAACTCTCAAAAATAGTAGATCGGCAGGTGGGAGGTGGGAAAAAAGAAGAATGGATGGAGAGGGCTGTCATACGTGTAATTCAACGTAAGGCTGAAGAGGGAAGGCTGCTATCTGTGTGTTTTCTTCATCGTGGCTCGAGATGGGTATAGGTTGGGGAGCATGTGGCACACGCAACGTGAGTTGCTGTGAAGATGGAGGGATGCCAGTGACGGGTTCAAGCTTATTCTTGAGCTCAGCGATGGTCCACGAGGGGGTGACACGGCGCTCAGAAGCAGCATTATCAGACGTGACCCTGACTGGAATATCTGCAACTGTCGAGAAACTCATTGGATCTGAATATTCGTTGCCCCTGTTTGTCGTTGCCGTCTGGTACCGGCGATGTGACGATGAGGTTGTTTTTCGGTTCGTTGGAGGGGGGGAAGAAAAAAAAGAAGTGTTGTTTCTGTCTTCTTCCGTGGTGTTCCGTTTGTTGCAGTTTTTTTGCCCTAGCTCGTGCCTGTGTTTGTTAACTATGCACTTGCGGTAATGCTTGAATGTGTCGGTAATTGTCTACTGACAGGCCAAAGATTAAAAAGGTAGAATTGTCGAGAAACCAGAAGATAGGAATGGGTATGAGGAGTAACCTTGGGACACAGCTGGAAGAGAAATGTAGATAGGATGCTAAGCTTACTAGGGGAAGCAGGAAAGAAAACGAGAGGGGCCCTTGGAGGGGAACAACCGATGTACGATGCAGAAGGGTCCTTTCAATGCGGGGTCGATGTAAAGTACCTCCGCAAAAGTCTTGGTGAAATGAGCTTTTTACACCAAAAACAGCAAATTTCAGCTGCTCGCAGTTTAGGAACTACAAAGTATTTTTCCAACCTGACTTGAGGCGTCTAGTTACTCTAGCTTTCCCCTACTCTCATCCAAATCTTAATCAATCTAGTGAAGATTTAGAAAAGTTATGTAGTCGCAAAGTTTTTGATGTGCCAAAAAGTGACATTTTACATACAAAATTGCCATTGCAACGGGTAGTGTCAACTTTGAAGCCTGATAACTAAACACCATAAAGTAAACCAACTTGACAAGTGGTATCTAGTGAAAGCTAAAATCAATGTGAAAATAATTGAGCAGGTTGTGTGCATTTTTTGAAGTAATTGCACATGTGGGGGGTGATCAGGAATGGCAACTTTTGGTGTAAAAAGGCCATTTCACCAAGACTTTTGCCTAGGTAGTGTATACAACCGAAGAATGCCCTGATGTAACTCGTTAAGCGGAAAAACATATACAGTCTCACCCCGTTGTCCCGGACCTCACTCTACCGGATTCTTCGTTGTCCCGGATGAATCTCTGCGAATTCTGAATTTCTTTGCACCAAAACCTGATCTGCTGTCCCGGATCATTCGCTGTCCCGGACAGATTCTTCGGATTTTGACCATCCGGGACAACGGGGTGCGACTGTATTAGAACAAATTATTACTATTTTTTGCACTTTCTTTCAATTCCTTCCTCTTTTTCGACTCCAATTCCCTAAGCTTCTGGAACCCCCAGGCGCCCAAAGCTCCGAGCCGGAGAGTACAGAGCTTTTGTTTTCTCCTATCAGGACTACAGTAGAATAAGACAAGAAAAAGTAATACAGCAGAAGGAAGAAAAAAAAGGGGAAAAAAAGGTCTTTTTTTTCTTTCGAATCTATCGGAAAGCTAACGACGAAATCTGCACTCTCGTCGACCCAAAATTCAATTAATTTCCAACCTTCTACGCCGCCTTCTCTACATTCAAATTTCATATATGACACATCCCATCGATTGGGTGCACTCCGGGAAGGCACTACTCCCGTATCATGAACGAATGCGGGTGTCAGAAAGAAGAGCTAGAGGGGACTAAAAAATGGCTGAATCCCTTCTGATGTCTTGTCTCGCCTTTGCCCACTCGCTTGTGTCAAATCCTTGAAGACATTTGATCAATCCTAAATTGCATCTTTCAACACCACCGCCCCCTAGATCCGAAAGTTTGGGGTTTTGGGGGCGGCGGAAGGATGGCGATGAAGGGAGAAGGGGCGGGGGGGGGAGTCATGGGAGTCTACGGGTTGAGTTTAAATTTTTATTTTATTTCTTTACCATCACACTATGCTTTTACGTTGATAGTGTATTACGAATACCATGCATCTGAAGGACATATCTTTAACCTGTCAGAAGTTACAGAATTCCCAACAACACGGTAGATATACTATATCATACGTGGGAGGGGCAATGATGCCAATCTGCATATAAGCAAATGCTCGGCGTAAAGTACAGTAACATGACGGGACAAAGTGTGCGGAGAAAAAACACAAGTGATACCGGTGGATGGACAGCTTGCTAGTCTACTTACACACTGACGTATAGCAACCAAAATGAGCCTATGATATTGAAGCCATTCATACATCAGGGTTTAGTACACATGTATATAAATACACATTTATACCTAGACTATGATACACACTTGTACAACAATCACTTGCTTAACTTATGCCGCTGTTGTTAGTGCTGCAAAACTTGGTTGTTGTCCAAAAAAAAAATGAAATACAAAAAGGATAAATACAGTACTTTTTAATAACAAGAGGAGATATAATCCTGCTATCAGAGTGCCAATTAGATTGAATGGGCCACATACATTACCGACGGGGAGAGGGTGCGGCGGGAAGGGGAAGGGGAAGGGGGGGGGGGGGGGGGAGGGGGGAAATGTTAATTTTTTGATTTACTAAAATGGAAAATCAGATGAAAGCGAATGAACGGAGAAGCCGCCAGGGCAAGAGGCAGGATTAGAGCAAACAGAAAGTTATGAAATTTGAATGAAATTTCATATAAATCAAAGGCTGAGAAAGGCAGCGAGATCGAGATCGGCAACTCACCTCCGCTGCCCGACCCTAGACGTCACGCGTAGAAGGGTAGCTAGAAGGACAGGGGTAAGTGAAGGGGGGAAGGATACTGGCGGTGGGGTACGGTAGACTGGGGGAGAGAGGAGAAAGTTACAGTGAGAAGTACTGTAACTCAGAGTAAAGGAAACCACCACCCCCATCCACTATCTATCTCGTTTGACCCTGGCAAAGACATGGAAGCTTAATGTAAGGTACCACCGTCCAACTCTACGGATCGATTTTCACAGTAGCGGCTCTTAGTAAACCCTTGACAAGGTAAGTAAAGTGCAGTAAAAAAATTTTTAAAAAAAAAAAAAAAAAAAAAGAAAGAAAGAAATAAACACCTGCCCCCATTTTTTCCTTCTGATAATTTTTTTTTCTAAAGCTTCCAGAAGCCTGACCGGCCGGTGCTTGGGCCTGACCCTTTTGATTTTATACCATACTGCATTCTCTTTTTTCCAGAATTTCTCCCTCTATATCATATCCTTCTCTCACTCTCTTTTGCCTTTTTAAAAAAAATCAAAAGCCTGGTTACCCTTTGTAAGAATTAATTGAAGTACGTCAGGCTGCGTACATACTCGTACATACAGTACTGTACGTGCTCTGGAAGAAAATAAAAAAAATACGGGCTAGGTCCTTTTGCAAAAGGAAAGAATGGTAAAGGAAAAAAAAAAAGGTTAGGAAACAGCTCACGCGTTACAGCTCACCAAAATCGAGATCCAGCGGGGGGTACAAATGGCTGTGAGGGTTCTGGTGGGTAAAAAAAGAAAAATTAAGAGGCTAATGTATGTAGGTTATGGTTAGTACTAAGAGTAGGCGTTTTTTTGTGTCCCAATTCTTTTAGGTTTTTTAGTGTAGGGTGGTGTAAGTATAGTGATTCGGCTTGAGTGTGGTGGTGGTGCTGAGGAATAAAGCCCAAACTGTGGAAATGTCAAGGGGTGGTGCACTGGTGGAGGAAGTGAAGAATAGAGGTGGGGGGAAGAAAGGAGAAGATTTGTTGCTGACTGTACTGAGTGCACTATCAAGCCCACTCTGTTACTGTAAAACTATCTTTGCTGACTCGAGCCATGGAACTAACGACTCATTGTAGCAAGCAAAGAGAAAAAAATACCTCTTAGGGGTCCTTCCTCGTGATCCTAACCGGGTATAATATTTTTCAACCTTCTCAGCAGCTCTTTCCTTTTTTTCTCTTACCTCTCCATTGCTTCTAGAAGATTGGTTAGGTACGGACCAATATTTAATGATATTCCGCTATAATACAGTGGTGGTGGTGATTGTTATTATTATTTTACCCCTTCTCCTCTCGAACTTCTAACTCGTGATGTATATGGGCTATAGCAAAGAGTGGTTCGCAGGGACAGCCTTCTTGAGCGTATTCTTTGCTGTGTGCATTGGACAGCCGTTCATCACATCTCTCTTGCAGAATTATCACTTTGTGGTACACGCTAAAGGTTTATAGGGACTAATACTCACTCCAAGGTCCCAGCGGACCTTCGAGTGCGCACTCAAACGGTTAATTTGGGAAGTGAAACACATATGCAACCCAAATTTTGGGCCATCATAACAGGATCAAAAAATCCTGGGGCACTAGCTGATCTAGTAAGTGACTTCGCGCAATACTACTACTCGTACATGCTCCCCATGCTTGCTGTCCATATTCCTCCTCCTTCCTCTTACCCCCCTTCTCCCCTCCAAGCCACCAGAAGCGAAGGAGAAGAATATTCGTCAAATGGTCTGGGGCGTATTTGAGTACATTTTCCTTTGACGAGAGAGTAAGTCAAAGCCCCTGGTTACTATAGGTCAGTTTGATACCCCTGAGGCCATGCAAAAAATTAACTGATTTCGACGATTGGTTCAACGCAGTACTATAATCTCCAATTCCAATTCATTTAGAGGCTGGACTCAATCAAGACATCTTCTACTCCTCCACCCCAGCTAGACTCTCTGTCTTAGAAGAAGGGAAAAAAGAAAAAAAGCGAGACAAATTCCAAGAACCCTTCCTTCTAAATGGCTTACATCATGCTACAATTAACACCCTCAATTGGAGACTTGATCGTACGCCCTAGGGAAAACCGCTCACAGAGTAAAAGACAAATATTGTAAACCTGAAAAGAGAACTGACTCAAGGTCCCCCGGCATGTATACTACCTGGCCAGCCAAAGAGCCGGTGGGAACTTGAATCCTGGTCGTTCCCGGGAGAGGGAGCCCGCTCGACCCCCCCCCCCTCTGCTCACCAAGTCTTAGCATCCCGCTGTTGCTGCTACGATAGCCTAACCATCGTCAGATGCCAATGCGGGAACACCCAACCACGGGATGTATTCTCTTATAGGATTGCCACCCCCCCCCCCTTCAGCTGCTTCTCAGCACACTCCCCCCCCGTCTCGTGCCCGTACATATTCAACCTTCTTCGCTCTCTTAAAGCGCGCACTGCAGCGACCACGCATCCATCCCATCTCAAGTCTCTCACCCCCATCCGCTGCCATCTCTTTTTACTATCTCTCGTTGTACCAAGTCAGTAAGTAACAGAACAACAATCCTTCGAATCCTGACCACCACCATCCTTTTCACCAACTAATAACTACCACAACTACCAACCACCCCTGCCCTGGCGTCATCACCATAATCATCCTCACAGTTAAGCCAACGCACCCACAAGATAAGCACATTCTTGCAAAAGTCTTCTCGCTGGCGTCAATTGCTTTTCTTCTTTCCCCAATGCCTCCCAAGCAGAAGGATACTCTCCCTCCCCCACCTCCCTCCCCATCTACCAAGAGGCCCTTGCCGGAAGCAGCGCAGACATCCCCGGCCAAGAAACAGAGCAAGTGGAGTGCAGATGAGGATGCCAAAATCATCGATCTGAGAGGAAGAGGTCACAAATGGGAAGACATTAGCCGGGAGCTCCCTGGTCGCTCGGCCATCTCTTGCCGCCTACATTATCAGAATTATTTGGAGAGAAGATCGGAATGGGATGAAGACCGCAAGAACAGGCTTGCCCGTTTGTACGAGAGGTAAGCATATATATAAAACATATACATATGATACATATATGTATGCATATATACAAACAAGACCCAGAAATAAAGTTTTTCATATACTCGCCACATACCAGCTTTGGTGCTGGTGGTGAAGGATATGGGAAGCACATGCCAGGGTACTTGTATAATATATATTATATATATATATATATATATAAACCCTCTCTCTTCTCCCCTCTCCCTTCTTCTTCCCCTTTTCCCACCTCAATTAAGCACACCTCCGGAAACACTTCCCGGCACGCACACACACCCAATATAGCCGCTAACAAACACTCAAACAAACAGGTTCAAGCCAGAGATGTGGGCCCAGGTAGCCAAAGAAATGGAGATTCCTTGGAGAGCGGCTGAAGCTATGCACTGGCAGCTCGGAGAACAGGAGATGGCCCGTAGGGCGGGCGTCGTTCCCTTCTCCCTCAGCAACATCGCCCTCGACGCTCCGCCGAAGAAGACCAGCAGCGCAGGATCCACCGGCCGGAAGAGCCTGAGTCCCGGGAGCGCTAACAGTCCCACTGCGGGACCTTCCGCATCCCCGGCGGAGGCGGGCCCCGCTCCAGAAGGCGAGGGTGCCACGAAATAATAATAAAGCAATTTCTTCTTTTTTTATTTTTTTATTTTTTTATTCCGGATGACGACGCTATACGGTAACGGGAATGCAATCTATACCTGGGGAATAATGGTGAATTCATTCGGGAGTTTCCGGCGGGGGGTTGGTGGGGGTCTTTTTTATTTTTTTTATTTTTTGGAAATGTTGTACTAGATTGTTCTCTTTTTTTTTTTCAGCTCTGCTTTCCCTTTTTTTGCTTCATCAATCTGTGTTGGATTGATTCTTTCTTGAAACACTTATTCCCATTTTGCTTTTCTTATACAGAGTCATAATGGTCTGTCCGTCCGACTTGATTCTTCCTTCATTAATCCTCTTTTTTTTTTCATTCTTTTGTCATAAAATTTTCATATTATGATACACCCCGGGAGATGGCGGGCTGGCTGGCGGGCGAGCGGACGGCGGTGACAGCAAAGGATATCCAATGGCGAAGCTATAATGGACTGTTTTTTGTTTTGTTTTCTGTTTTCTGTTTGATCTTTTTTTATACACTATTGGGGGGCTTTTTCAAGTCACTATAGACTTCATTTTCTTTTTTTCTCCGTTTCCTTTTCATGCATTAAGTTAGCCTTTTTATTTTTTTTTGGTACGTTTACGTTTGTATGAGATATAAAAAAAGACCAGGGAGTATGATATAGAGTAGGGTAGAGTAGGTAGAAGTAGAAATGAGCAAGATCTCTTTTTTCTTTTTCTTTTTCTTCTTTTCTTTTCATCGATCAATCAGTCAATATGCCTTTCTGCCTTACCTTCTTCTTTCTAGCTTATCTTGTTGTAAAACCTAAAAAAAGTTTTTTAATGGTGGCAACAAATGAACTTCGCTTTGATCAAAAACCTAGTTTTTTTTTTCTTTTTTTTTCTTTTCTTCCATTTCAAGTTCGGGCCTACTATGATAAGGGTAGTACGAGTATAGTAGGCTGTCTAGGTTCAGCAATCGATCAATCAATCAAGTCAAACAATTGGCAAAAAAAAAACAAAAAAACAAAAAAACAAACCGGGATTGAGGGATTGAGGGATTGAGGGATTGATCAATATGATATGATGACAATCATGTTTTTTAGAATAGAATGGAATAGTGTATATGGCGGAGCGGGCATTTTGAATGCCTGAAATTTGAAATGAGGCCCAAAAACTCAGCTCCCAATAGAAACTGCGGAACAAATCTGGTAGATAAGTCAGTAGATGATTCGACTATAGTTTTTGCTGTGAACTATAATATTACTGCTTCGCCGTATAGTCAGTTCGTCCTTCTGCTTCTTCTCTCCTCATACTCCCTGTTTTTTTTAGGGTTTGTTCATTTGTTTCTTCTTTCTTTCCTTCCCTTTTCTTTCCCCAAGCTGTGTTTGAAACAATGTCTCGAGGGGCTTTCACAGACATTAAGGCGAGAGGGTAGAAATGTTGGAAAAAAACCGACCTTTGAGTGGACGTGCTATGACATATTTTAATTGTCATGCACACACAGACTCATCCCCATCCCTTCACGCACCCTCTCACCTGACAGGCCCACATATCGCCCACCAATTGTCTTTCTCATAGCCAGATTCCTGGACCCTGCCTCCGGCACGAGCGATGTCTGCCTCCAATTCTCCCTTGCGATAGAGATGATAGTACCGCATATACGTGAGCTTCTCATCCCTACCCTCTTCCTTCTTCTCTTCCACCTCTCCTTGCTGCTCAGCATCACCCCCCTCATTCGTCGTATCTCCTTCCTTGTCATCGCCATCAGGTGTCTCTTTGCAGGAATCTGAAACTTGACGATTCTGCTGACTGCCTTTGGCTTTTGCATTGGTGGAGGAGAACTGTTTGGACATGACCCAGGGCACGAAGACGTCTTGCTGATCCCCCTCATCCCAGCCTCTCCTGGAATTCTTTTGCTCTAGGGCCCATACGTAGATAAGCGCCCTCCCACCATCAGAATTATCGTTGGGCACTTTTAGGGTAGCAAGGATGCTCTTGAGTGCGTGACATCTCCTCTCTGGTGAGGAGAAATGGTGTATGACCGCTATACTGATAGCAAAGTCAAAGCGAGAGTCGGGGTGCGGGAGATCGAGGGCATCAGCCACAAATGAATCTTGTATTTTCCGGCCCCGAGCTATACCAATGAGAGATGACGACCTAGGGAGCACAATAGGAGCGGTCAGTTAGCTAGTTTAGGTCCGTATTACAGAAGTAAGTAAACATCCTTGCAATGATGGAATAGAATGGAATGGATTTGGAAAAAGGGAGAAAAAGAAAAAAAAGGAAGCTAGGGAATTCTTCTTGTGCCTATAACATACCTATCTGAACCAACTATGAAGACATTCGGATTGACCGTCAAGTACTTTCCGTTCCCACACCCTACGTCCAGACCGACAGCACCGATCGGCAAATTACAGAGAAACTTCTCCACGATTGGCCAGGGCTAGAGTCACACGCCAATAAGCAAAAGATTTGTTGGAAACCAAATCGGCAAGACATATCCCAATCCTCCTAAGATTCCTATCGTAACGAGGGGTTGGGGGGAGCTACTGAGAAAAATAATAATATGTACCTTGAAACGGGTAGCAGAGAAATGAGGTGCGATGTGCTCATACACCCGATGAACATGGGACGCCTCGTACTCTTCGGGATCAACGATATCCATCGAATAAGGAGAAGGTGTAAGTGAGGGACGAGAAGCGTAAGAAATATGCCACTGTCCGTCGGATGACGGGCAACAATAATAAGAGATTTGTGTATTATACAATTCCAGTGAAAGTTCGGGTATGAAAAAAGTTAATTATGCTTTTTAAGATCTGTAGTATAGGTACTACAAGAGGCGTATCGGTATCTGGTGTTATCCTTCCTTTCGATGCGGACGGCGGTGGCGGTTGGGTTGAGTTTGGAGGGCGGGCGGGGGGTGATTGTTGAGGTAAAGATCCAATGATGGGTCTTTGTTTGCTGTTGCTAACCTAGGTTCACCCGGGTTTAGTGCGACCCGTGACGCACCCGTCCAATCTCAGTCCTCGGGGAAAATAAAATGAACCCGGGGGAAAGCAACTGTTGGAGAAACTTGTCTTACACCATTTCGAGTACAGTGCACGAACGCTGGGACGAGTGATCGAGATATTGTAGACCCACAGATGAAGGAGAGAAAAAAAAATGAAAGGAAAGTTTTATCGAACTCTTGATATGATAAGGTTCTTAGATAAGGGGTTATTGGAGCCCTTGTACGGTTATGGAATGATCTTGTAAGCTTCTATGATAGTAACCCAGGAAAGGGATTGCAGATCACCCTCCTTGTTGCAAGTCGTGATACTGGCAGTTGTTAAATCCCAGACATCATTTGTACCAAGTGCTAATCTGCATTGTACGTGAGATTCATGATTTGTCACTCGATAATAGCCGATCATGTTGTACCCGACGCTCCTTAAAGTCTCCGGAATGGGAGAAAAATATGTGATTCACTTATGCTATAATTGATGGTTCCAGTGCACCAGACTTTGGGGGAGTTGTCGTAACTTGGACCCCAAGATACGTAACTCACATTCCGGACACTTTAAAAAACGTCGAGTAGTTGTGGGCAATAGCAAGCTACGAGAATAATAATAATAGCAGGTGGATATATTATTTGGTAAAACTCACCAAACACAAAATAATGAGCAACAAGAAGGACCATAGTTTAGCTATTTATCAAGGTAGCCAGGACTGACCATCCGCATTGGATTTCGTGAGCACCCTCAACGACTAAACGACAAAGGTTAACAAAGAAACAACAAGAAGCACTAACAGGCCTAATGAGGATCAAGTATAGAATAGGAGCAAAGGCTTGAATGAAGAAATTCCCCTACCAGCACACAGGTTGTTGGATGTTTGCTTCTTCCATCGCTAAAAACACCGGCAGTAGCTTCCTTCAGCATAAAAGATATCTTACCGCGAGTTGGGCACTAATTGGATAGGGCACGATGTAGAGAAAAGGCATTTATCTTGTTGGAAATTCTGTCGTATATAATATTGTTCAATTTTGTTGTTCTGCTTTGTCTTTTCATCTTTGATTAAGCTCAAGACGATACTATCTGAAGCTATCTCGATCTACCTTTATCGAGGCACAAGCTCACGTTTAGTCTAAAGCAGGTCTTTTTCCAAAGAGAACTGTTGTGCTTCTTGATGTGTGATATTGCTTGAATGGTAATCCAATATAGCCGAACAGGATTCAAGACTCAAACAATTGAAATAGTAGATTCAATACAGAATACTTCTTCCAATCAACTGCTCTGAAAGAATGAACCATGATATTCTGGTGGCACAGCGAGTTCTAGCTTTGTCGCCTTTGTGTCCCATCTCAGCAACAAAGACTTTTTTTTTTTTTTTTTGTTTGTTAAGTCCGTAGATTTATTTTGGTTACAGGGAAAATCCTGGCATGCACCCCAAGGCATGACCTATAAAACCATCACAAAAGAAACTTCATACACCCCTAAAATAAAACAAATAAATGATAAAAATCAATAACATCCATCATAAGCCCAAGGGCTGGAAATATCATGAACCCAAATTGGAACCTCTTGTAAAAGAAAACCTCCTGAACTTCACTGGAAAATTCACCAAATTTTTTGAAATAAGCAAAAAAATTTCTTCATCAAAACCCTCCCTGCTTCATTGTCCTTCCATAGGGCTGAATTCAGCCCTATGTTGAAACCCTCAGGATCTAGCCCTTCCCTTTGACTTGCCAAGTTGGGGTAGTCTATGATTATATGCTGCAAAATTGATCATCTGTACCAGTCACACAGCAATCACACTTGGGGTCCTGATCTTGACTGAACCAATCTGACTGTGCATTCAAATAGTTTTTGTTTGCTCTCATCTGAAGTATCCACCCTGCCTAAAACTTAGGAAGGATCATAAAGTTTCAATACTTCCTAAAAGGCAGTCTGTAGGAGTAGTATGGAGAGTAGCTGCTGAGCTGCATCCACTCCCAGTGTATCAACTTTCTTGCTTTCTCCTTGACTTCAGCCTAGCCTCATGTGCTGTCCTCTGCAATTGGAGGCAGTTTACTAGGTCTCAGCAATAAAGCCTCTTCACTTGCTATTAAAAAAAGAGGATGAGCTATCATGAGAAAATGACTTCCTGTAGTGTCATGTCAGTGTAAAGGATGGATACTGCGCTTTACTGGTAAATCCAGTGAATGAGGATTGTCTTAGGTACTGGTGGAGGCCCAACTTCTTGTAACTTCTGAAGAGTAAAAAATGATTGAGGATGTCATCATCATCTTTGACATAGAAGGAGGAGAGAGCTAAGGGGGATTATATATTATATGGTGGTATGATGCCTCCATCTTTAACATGAAAGGATAATGTTTCAACAGACTAGATTCTTTCAGCAGGATAACTACCACCTGCACTAATTGCTCCAGTCTTTCCTTTCTCAAACGTTCATGCTAGCTCCTAAATCATCTTGCCATATTCTGACCTAACATGGTAAATCTATATTCTTCATTTGAGGGTATCTACAATTATTATTAGCACTGCAGTTGATTCTCTCTTTTCTTCTCCGTATCTTCATTTAACCCTTTGACATTGCTACTTGATTTTTACTGGCGGAAATTTAGACTGACCTTTTAGGTCAACAGTCAACAAAATCCTTTTAATATGATACCCTGCTAAAGTACCTCCGCAAATGTCTTGGTGAAATGAGCTTTTTACACCAAAAACAGCAAATTTCAGGTGCTTCCAGTTTAGGAACTAGAAAGTATTTTTTCTAACTTGACTTCAGGCATCTAGTTATTCTAACTTTTCCCTACTCTCATGCAAATTTCAATCAATCTAGTGAAGATTTGGAAAAGTTATATAGTCTCAAAGTTTTTGATGCACCAAAAAGTGCCATTTTACATACAAAATGGTTACTGCAATGAGTAGTGTCAGCTTTGGAGACTGATAACTAAACCCTATAAAGTAAATTATCTTGAAAGGTGGTGTCTAGTGAAAGCTACAATGGATGTGAAAATAATTGAGCAGGTTGTGTACATTTTTGGGGGTGGTTCTACATGCGGTGGGGGCGATTAAAAGTGGCAACTTTTGGTGCAAAAAGGCCATTTCACCAAGACTTTTGCCTAGGTACTGTAAGTTGTTCCGGTGGCACCTCATCCTCTTATATAATAGCAAACAGGGTCGTATTGCTGCTGAAATAAGCCTTGAAGCTAATACTCTTTGTGCTTTCAGGGTACCATATTTCTTTCTTCCAAAGTAGTAGATCGGGAGAGAAGTATGTCGTGTTGAACCTGTTTCTTCGATGCATCAAGTAGGTTGTTCGCAAGCACAACTTTGCATGAGTGTGGTGACTGATGATAAACATAGAGTATAGATTACTTTCGTATATGGCAGTAAGTTTTTTTCACCTGCCTATAAATTCAAGGACCCATTGCTGTTGAAATCGTTATGAGGTGGAGGAATATAAAGGGACTTGACTGAGAACTCTACTGTGATACATATGGTTCACTATAAAGAAGTTAAAAAAACAGCCTTTGAATATCACAAAGATGTCACCCACTGTCGAAATTACCGACAACTAAAGCCAATATGAAAAACGTGAATACCAATACATCGCCGGATGGGTTGGGTTTGATGAAGTCTAGAAAACTATATCAGTAGGAACTTGGATGGGACAGCCGCCAATTTTGTTTTTCCTATAAGTAAATTGTACCTCTAGTATCACAAACTGTGAGTTAATTGAAAACTTCAGAAATTAGAATATTAATATGAGTTTTTCTTTATACTGACATACGCTTTATGAATACTATTACTTACGAACTCATTGGGCTCATAATTAACACCGTGATCGAAAAACGTTGTTCTTTCTTTATATCTGTTTTCGGTTCTTTGTTCTTTGATTCTTGGGTGGTGGCGGTGGTGGTCGGCGAGCGAGGGTCTTGTCGACGGAAGGTTCACCAATATGTTCATAAATACCCACATCTGTTGCTATCGGGTTGTTCTCTTACATTTATTACTGCCGCTTTCCATGTAAAACCTCAACGACCAACGATCGACGATAGGTGATCCTATATAACGTACGGAATCCACTAAATTCATGTATCTGGAGTTTAAAATATGTATCGAGCATACGGTACGCTTATCAGAAACTCGAAGAAGAAAAGGAAAAAAACTACAAATCGAATCAAGATAGAATTCAGTGTCTGCCCGCGAGAACAATATTTGCAGTAAGCGGAGATTTTAGCGACACGGCCACCCAGGAAGCCTAAAAGGTGACAAATCCACAAAAAAATGGTAAATCCTGCCAGCGGAGTAATCTTATCATAATTGACAGCATCAGCACGATATGGATAAACTCAGATTTTATGCAAGGTATCATATCATAGACGATCAATTGTGGATTTGCGCTTACGGTAATTATTTTACTTACGCTTACTGACTGGAGCGTTTCCGACTTGCTGGCGCCTCTCTGTAAGATTATCTAAGGCTAAAATGGGGCTCTACGCGGCGGAACGTCTAAAAAGAAAAACCTCCCGCCTCATGCCTTTACAACCCGCACATTCCCACCTCCATCGCAATCCGTCCTTCAGGAAACCAGGAACCGCCGTATTCCCACATTCGTTGGTTGGCTGAGGAACCCTCACCCAGATACTAGGGCAAGATTTGGTGGGCTTACGATCATTTGCGCTCTTCCTACGTTGATTGCGACTCCAGTGTTGTCGGTGCCGGACCAGTTGGTTGTGGGAATTTGAAAACTTGAAGACTTATCTGGATTTCTCTCAAAACTTGATTTCCGTATCTAAAAGCTCAAGAGATCTCAACATTTGTTCGTCTCTTAAAGGAGGGGTGAAATTTCAACACCCCTCCCCCTTGCCCTTTTTTTTTTTCTTTTTTTTTCCTCTTTTCTCTTTTGGAGGCGTAAGCTTCTCGCAAGTTTGGTGGACGGTTTGGTGGACGGTCCTGCCACGAGTCGAAGACCAATCTTCATAGTCCCTACTAAAAGAGGATCCTTTCCACACCAGCAATTATTTGCCAGCTCCTTCCTCTAGCTACATATCCGCCTTTAGGCACCAAACAGTTAGGTCGGTTTTAGAACTGTCTCATCAATTCCTCTGAAAGCAATACCGAAATTCAATTTTTCATCAGCTTTACGAGTCAACTTGGTCTTCCTCTGGACGGTATCTAAAAATAATAGAACCTTTACCACCTAAACCCGCTTTTACAAATTTCAACTTGGTTGAACTCTCTTGACTGCGAAAAGGTTACTTGAACCTAATTTCATCCCACCAATTACCATCAATACCACATCAGCCCGAGCATCCAAAATCGATAGGGTCTCGGTCTTCAATGGCAGCAATGGCTTGCCCGACTTCCCCTAGACCCATGCCTTGGGAGAAAGGTCCCAAAAGGAGCAATGCTCCCTCCACATCTTCACTTTCTTCTTCCTCCTCCTCCAATCCAAACGCTCAACATCTACCTCAGCCCCCCATTCCTTCCCGTACTCTATCATCGGTCGAAACTTTACTTTCGCATCCTATAAAATTCGTTAAAGCGCAGACTACCTCGCAAACCCTTACGGAGGATCAAACCATATCCAGTCTTGGATATTTTAACAAATCAACAAAGAGAA
Source organism: Choiromyces venosus 120613-1 (assembly GCA_003788595.2). NCBI lineage: Eukaryota > Fungi > Ascomycota > Pezizomycetes > Pezizales > Tuberaceae > Choiromyces > Choiromyces venosus. Next base: position 793,834 of record ML120383.1, read on the forward strand.
AACGGGATTCAATGCCTAAAAGGAGTATAGGACCCAAAAGGGTGAAAAAAAATCATCCTATTAAACCCCTCAATGATCAGGGTCTTAGTGAAGACGAGCTTCTTAGATCATCCCCCACCTTGAGTCCGTCGGTATCCGTAGCAGAAGCTCTAGTAGACAAGAGTACGTTTAAGGATTCGACAAGAAAGGTAGAGGCTCCTTTCCTAAACCTTTTCAATACTCAGTTAAGTGCTAACATCTTACTGACAGAGAAAGCAGCCTTCCCCAGGAACGTTTGACGGGGAGGGAAATAATTCCTCTCAAGTTCCAGTCAATCAGATCTCAAAAAAACCAATATCTAGTCAGCAGATCAATTCATCATTAAGTCGATCCTTGTTAAACGAAGACGAGAGAAATAATCTCAAAGAGGTATGTAATTTTCCACAATTGGGCGCTGGCAAAGTTTCATGCAAATTTCTTAACCAATTACTCATCTTGTCACTTTTGTTATCTCAGAAGAATGCGGTTCTGGAATCGGATTTGACTACCAGGAAGGAATCCAAACATCTGAAACATACCGCAGACTTAATCGCCAACACATCTGATAAGACTATTGTTTCGGTTATTACTCCTTTGATCTATTTAAAGGTTGAATATCGTACTGACTAAATTCTTTTTATGGGGAGAAGCCTGTTCTGAAGAAAAAATCTGAAGTCCTTTCAGAGCAATCTTCCGAGAGTCGCCCCAATGACTTTCGGGTTAAAGGCCTGATGAATGCCTCAATATTTTGCTATAGGAATTCTGTCCTCCAGCTTTTGGCGTCGAGCCCTAGCTTTGTTAAAGAGATAATTGCACACCCAAATGAGAAATGTGAGTCTCCCAACTCTTGCCTCATCTCTTTTAGAAATATCTAATCAATTTAAGGTTATTGTGGTGATGGTTGTGCTTCTTGTGCGCTTGGGAAATTTTACAAAAATCATTTTAGACATGCCGGAAAGAAACAGATTCTGAATACAAGTTTGTCAATAGTGGCCCGACTTCGCAATGGTATGATTTGCTGTAATTCTGTGCTACAATTACAGGGGAGAATACTGACTTCAAAATAAAGCTCTTCCTGGACCAATTGGACGCAGACGTCGACAAGAAGATGCGTCCGAATACATGCTTGCTTTATTCAACAAAGGGGTAGACCAACTCAATGAGTATTTATTCTTCTCCTTAATAAGTGTGGCTATTAAATCTAACAGTATTATCAGAGCGCAAGACAATTCAGAGCCGGAGTCCAATCACTTTGACCGTGTATTTGGGGCAAAGTATGAATCTGTTTTGACTTGTCCCAAGTGCAAAAATAGATCGATTACTCCTGAGTACCAGCTGAGCCTCCAGCTGATACCAAAAGTAACTCATAAGTCTCCAATAAACCTAAAGACCTGCTTTGCAAATAATTTTGCGGAAGAGTATGTCGAGGCTTCCTGCGAAAAATGTGAGTTCAAGACGAAGGAATCTTCAAAGAAATCAGACCGGTTCTCCAAGAAGACAGAGATTAGGAAACTTCCTAGATTCCTTATAATCAATCTTTTAAGATACAAGGCAGGGGGGTTGATTCAGACCAAGATTATGAATCCCGTGAAGTTGGAAGAGGAACTGGTCCTCACAGAAGGTAGTCATAATATCACCTATGAGCTCAAAGGTTTGATATCCCATCAGGGCAGTCAGATGAAGTCTGGCCACTACATTGCGTTCATCAAACAGCCCGATAGGACCTGGGCCAAATGTGATGATAGTCATGTAAGTTCTTCATAACACCTCAGGAATTTGAAAATAAATGCTAATAGAGCTTTAACAGGTAAAACAAAGCAGTTTTCAGAATATGAATACTGAGCAAAGGTTTTTCCAGATATATATGCTAGGGTACGAGCAGGCTACCCGTTAGCCAGCTCTCAGGTTCTAGTCGGCATAAACATCTTCTCCTATATCCTTTTCCCATATTCTTTTAATCTTACCAGTCTCGCTTGATGGCTAGAATTGGTTTAGCAACACATCCGGGCTTTTTTCTTTGAGGTTTTTCCTCTTACCCTTTTACGAAAATTTCGGCAGCATATTTTCAACTACGTCGACCTTATTCCATTGGTGATTGAGCGTTTGTTCGATTCTCTGCACTCATTGGAACATGGATTTTGCAAAAGCATTTAGAGGAGATTTCTATTGTTTCTTGATTTCTTTGTGTTAGCATCAAGCATTGATGATATATTTGAAACCATCATTCCTCGGGTGGTTTATTTTCATTGTTTTCGCTTTCGGTACGGTGTTAAGCGGGTTTATATTCTTATGGTACGTACCTATTGTTTGCCTTTCTTTGATCACATTTACTTGCATACTAACACATTTTTGATACAGCCATCACAGAAGTCAATATCTCTGTCTATGATATCCTCTGTCTATGATATTTTTCACCCGTACTTAAAAGCCGTGTCTACTACTCTATTATCCTTCTCAGCATCTTATTACCCTTGCTCTATGCGACATAGCTTCAAGTCGACGTCTCCAACATCCACCTACTGTCATATTCCCTATTCACGGTACTTATAATATCACGACTCTGAAACGGCCGCAGATAAACCTTTACGATTTCAAGGAATATTTGGGATTGATTTCTGTCTGATAAAATTTTAGACCGCCTTATCACCTCCTTTACTTCCACATCGGACTGATTGAGGTTATCGGTGTATCATTGTCTCTTTTCTTTACTCTTTTCTTGTATAGAAAATTACTGTTACAGCATTATTGGAGATTTGCGACTTGCTTTTTTTGTTACATTTCTTGCTCTTTACTCTTTTCATGTGTTGCATTAAAAGTTACATACGGGTACGGGGATTTGCTTTCTTTTCGCTTTCGTCTGTTTCCACTTTGTTCAAATACATCAAAATGGGATCCGCTTTTTTTCCCCTCTCACCACTAAAAAAAACTGACCTGATGCCGAATAATAATAGAGTTGTGAAAGCGATTGAGCGAATGCCCAAATAAATTTTGGTTCCTCCCTACTTGCTGCCTTGAATCCTGGCGATCAATGAATAAATAAATGAATCAAGAAAGTATAATACCATGATTTTGGCACCTAACCCTGCATGCAGCCACCCGCTGTCAGATCTCTTGGCGATGAGGTGTGGGTGGGAACCAAGCTTATTTGGACACCCCTGGTTGGGGAGTTTGGGTACCGGGTTTTTGATTCGGTAGGGAGGTTGTGAGGTGCCTAATGTATTGTACCCATGCACCGCGAATATCTAAAATAATTGGAGGCTGTTTGAGTGGAGCAATGCTATATCTTTTGTAGTTTGTGAAAGAGAAGTGGATTCGTGAGTGTTTATTTTCTATTTGTTTTTGTTTCTTTGTTTGGTAGGAGGGGTATGGTATGGCTGATTAAATACGGCAGTGGTCCTTCGTGGTTTATATACAGGACACACACGGGAGGAAAGGATGCGAATTATTACTTCTGGAAACTACTTGTAAGGGCATCACCAGTATTAAAACCTGTCCAATCCCTTGGTCTGTACCGAATTTTACCGAATTTTACGCACTTTTAGCGCGGTGATAGGCAAGAGTATCAACCTGATTAGTTCGAATATCACCTATTAAAGGAAGAGGCTCATTCACAGAAGTTTGACTTAGCCAATCAACGAATTTGAGTTTTGCCAAGTTGAAGATAAACCACCGTTACTGCTTTCTGGAGTTAGGAGGTCGAAAAGAAAGAAAAAACCAGCGCCTGGAAACAGGTTAAGGGATAATCAAGATCATGTAAATCGTATTAAAAATGCCGAGAGTCATCGGCGGCTGGAATGGAGTTCTTTGTTTCACGATTTCTTTGTTCCAACTTTTGTCCTTGTCGACGACATAAAACAAACACCCACCAACCGTATCCTACTCATTACTTGCCACCTACAACGTCCCAACGCCTTTACTCCACAAATTATTCACCTCTTTGTTTTTTTTTTCCCAACAGGGGATGGCCTAAAACGTACTGGCGGGAACATAAAGAATGCGATACCCAGTTTTCAAAGAAATGTCACTGATTGTTGAAAAAGTTTATGTCGTGTTGAGAGATAGGTACTGGGCAGCAGTGACTGTATCTGGCACGACCGGCTTGGGAGATATTCTATCCCGAAATCCTTGAGTAGAGTTGGAAACTACAATGGAGCAGTTTGTCCGTCTGTCGTAAGAGCATGACGAGGACGGACTATGAATTGCTATTGGTCAAGTCCCGGCGAGGATTTTTTTTTCTTTTTTCTTTTTTTTTTTCCATGGGCATTGAGCTGAAGGACGCGAAAAACTACCGGCCATACTCTCTACTCACCTATAATCTGAGAATGTTGTGTCCAACGTGGCAGACGGTAACTCGGCCGAGTTTATAGTGTTTGGTACGAGTCGAGCTGGCTTGAAGGCTCGAATCAGACGAACCACATTTGCCGTTGAGCATATCCGAAATATGGCTTATCAGTAGGACAGGCTTGAGTCTACATGAGCCTTCGTTTCTCTACTTGAAGAAGGAATAAATAAAATAAAAAAACAAAAAAACATCATCCTAAAAATGCTTGGTACCAAGTACCGGTAGTCAAGTGCCAGGGAATATCGAAGCTGCCAAAGCAGTATGCCTAAATAGCAAATTGCAAGGACTAAATCATAAGTTCAAGTACTGCACTTATGCTCCTGGATTTCGTTTGCACAGAACACATCTTGAACCCATCAGGAAATTCTTTTTCAACAACACGATTTGATTTCATGAAGGTACCATCTTAGGTATGTTGAAATCTCTCTGTATTTAGAGCTTGTTTTACAGAAGCTAACTACTACTGTTTAGTATAGCTCAAGGCATCTGTTCAGTCCCCGGAACTGACCAATCATGATAAATGTTTCAACCGGGAAGAATTGTAGACAGTCTCCCAGGCCACCCGGGCACCCCCCCTCACCCGGACAGCTACACCCAAATAAGAAACTTTCCAGTGGTTTACTTAGGTGAGCTGTGGCAACCGTGCTGATCACCGCTTGTTTCCTTATACAAACCCCACCAATCAGCACCTGTCCGGGTGGCCTGGGAGGCTGTTGATGCGAATTTGAACATGTTAAATACGGTGTGCCATCTGGCCAACTTGGACCAATGAGGTCTGTTATTTTGGTAGCTTGAGCTAAACTCCTTGCGCTGAGTCCGCCATATCTTGTAATAGGAAAAAAATAAGTGTAAAAGAGAATCGATCATGGTAAATCATGCTGATCGGTGGTAGGGTTCAAACGGTAAGTTACCATAAAATATGATACGGCACCGTACTGTTGGACAAGTTCGGTGCCAAGAGGGGCGTTCTCCTTGGTTATTGCTATGGGATATAGGGGACTATAAATACATGCTTCAGACCTGCTATCTGTATCATGAAATCAGGCCTACGTAATTTGTCATAATGTGCTCATAGGCCATCTCCTCATCTAACAGCTCTCCCCCTTTCCCTTCAGCCCATGACTCCATGGGCAAACCAAGAACAAACATCAAAGCAAAATATGAAAACAAAAAGAATAAATGCCAACACCTCTGCAACAAATAACTTTACCAGACTTCTCACCCAATGCCAGCTTGCATCATCCCCCATAGTAGTCAAGAAAGCCTGCCACAAACATATACCTTTCCGCAACTTTATCAGAATCTCTTGACAAATTCTCAACCCATTGGCAAATGAAATGACATATCTCAGAAATCTTCCCAAGTCTTCTACCTTCAAGTTGTCCCCTTTGAGCATCCACCTTTCTTTTTGATATTCCCAGTTCCAAGACTTGTACCTCCTCTGAGTTCACCAACTTATCTGATGCTTGATCCACTAATGGCTGTTCTGTTCTCTTGACCTCTTGTCCCTTCTCTTTCCTTATCATCTCAACTTGAATCATAATGTCCATCCTGAATACCAATCTAAATACATAAAGAACACTCAACAGAACCCTTGTCATCTCAGTAGCTAGTATAGGTTCACTTATCTCATCTTCTAAAAGTAACATATCAAATTCAGGGACATCGCTAACTGTTATCTCAATGGATATAGGTCTCAGCAGTGGAGAAGAGGTAGATTCCATAGATACAGGTTCTGGTGAAAGTGAAGCACTCATTATATGGGAACTGAGAACCTCTTCATCATCTTCAGAGTTGGAATCTGAATCTCACAGATATTCTCTATCATACCCAAAGAGAGTGCAATGCTTGCCAAACTCCAGCTCCAAAGCTGATGATAACTGCAACCAGTTATGATGAATAGAGTGAGGTAGATTGATAACAAATCTCTGTGCTTGATCTTGTGAGTGCTTGCAGAGGTAAGAAGCTTGTACCCTAGAATATTCATGACTAGAATCAAAGTCATCCCAATACCTAATATTAAACCTTTCTCTAATAAACAAGAGAAACTCGAAAACATCATCTCTACTGGAATAACCATAGAATAGTAATTGGGAAGGCATAGTATAAAGAAAAGAAAAAAAGAAAAAAAGTTCATCATTATCTCATAGCCCCTCTTATTAGCAATTAGCACCAATCTGCTTCAGAGCACCAGCTGTTGGATAGGTTCTTGGTTTGGTGCCAAGAGGGGCACTCTCCTTAATTATTGCTATGGGATACAGGGGGCTATAAATACATGCTTCAGACCTGCTATCCATATCATGAAATCAGGCTTATGCAATTTGTTGTAATGTGTTCTTAGGCCATCTCCTCATCCATCTAATAGTACAGTACTGTACAGTAACTTACTATAAACTTACAAAGTACTGCTAACTAATCATCATAAAAAATAGCTTCAAAAATAGCTTCAGATTGTAACCTCTAATGTTAGTACTAGTATTATTAAGAAACCAACTATAACAAGTCAACAAAACTAAGTGGAGAGTATATATACAGTATCATCAGATGGAGTAGATTTCAAAAATGAAAAATAAAAAACATAAAACAAAATTCAAGCAAGGTTTGATAAATATAGAGCTAGCCCCTAGCAGGACAAGTATGAATCCAACTTGGTTCCTCCTCAGCGGCATTTTTCACCATGCAATCCTCTTCATATACTACCATATCCTTCTCCTCAAGCCTTTTGTCTAGCTATCCTCATATTTCAGTAGGTTGATGATCTAAAATCTACTTATTGATATGAATAAAACTTAGTTTATCTGCCCTTTCTGTCCTTAATCAGTTACATTTCTTGTCATGTAGGAGATTTCATATGGAAAATGCTTACTCTAAGGGGACAGAATTTGCTAGTGTATAGAAAATATGGAGTGCTAAATGACCGAGTTCAGAAGCAAAAATTGAAACTTCCTGCCAAAATGATCTTACCAATATACCTAATTCCCACACAGATCCCATAACTGAAAAGCAACCATATTGGCTGTAGAATTGTCTATATTATTGTCTCATAATAAGGGATCTATATCATTTAAAAATGTAATAATAATCTCATTCTCTTCTAAGGTTAGAATTTGCTCACTTGCAATAGAAGCTGGATCTAGGAAGTAGGCCATAAGATGAATTGGAACACATTGCTTTTGGTAGCATGCAGAAAAAACTAGTAATAGATGAGTAGATGCTTCTAGCTTCAGTTGAAAAGTGCCAACCTCTTTGCAAGTATGCTGAATATGCTCATGAATTTCGATCTAGCATTGATGAACTTAACTAACATATATGTGTGTAGATTCTGACATCTTTTGTCTTTCTGAAATTCCTCCGAGTAAGGTGCATAAATAATCTAAACAAGCCCAAAAGGTAGTCTGCCAGATTATGCTTTTCACATCTGGTACTGGTTCTGCACTCTCATCACTTAGATAACTTATTAGAGCTCTTTTATTATCTAATACAGAACCAATCAAACCCATCTGAGTTTCCTACCAAGTGCTAACTGCAAGAACAAATCCCTTTACTTTTCTAAAGTGGATATACTTGTATTTTCAGAATATTGAATACTGAAGTTTCACCTGATGGAAAAAGTGCACAATCATTTGAGCCTTTTCAAGCAAAGTTAAGAAAGTCTCAATGTCAAGTAGATCATGAATCAATAGTTGTAAACCATGTGAGTCACATGGAATATAAAACACATATTTCATTCATGAATTGTATTCTACTAGTGACTAAATTGCCTGCATCATATTACATGTATTTGTAATCAATGAATTGAATCTCCACCACCCTTGACCCCCTACCAGCCCCTCTACCTGCTCTATCATCCACTCAAATAGCATCTGTGAGGTTTGGAGATACACATATTGATAATTCTTCAGTCTGCAATATCTCCACTTTTGTCTATAACTATATTTAAATAGTCTTTATTTTCCAGCATCAAATGAACCTCTTTATAAACTAGGTTATATGCTTTTTCCAATAGTGATCCAGCCAATTCTGCATGTGAAGGTAGAACATAGTTGATATAATCAGAAAGACTACAAATGTATTGTTGGAAATACTTGTCTTCAAGGAGGGTGAATGGCATTGCTCCTACATAAACTATGAATGCTGCCTTCAGCTACAGTATTTCCTTCATCTTGGCAGTAAGAGGTACCATAGCTCAGTTATTGGGGACAGTGCTGACATTGGTGAATGAACAAGGCATGCTGGTAAGTGTGGAGGGTTCAGTTGCCCTGGAGTCTTGGATTGGGTTTGAGAATATAGAGGATGAGGGACGAGTATCATCATTGTCAGTTTCATGTTGGTACTGATGATATGGACAACATTGAGCTAAATGTGAAATTTGTCTAGTAGAGTTGTGAGCTCTTGTCCACCCACAATAATGACATTCAACTACCCAACACTAAGTAATGATAATTATTATCAGTTTATATTCCATGGAAGAGTTTATAATCAGTTATGAACATACCTTAAGCTCATGGTTCTGATGTGAGAGAAAGGCCTTGACAACCTCATCATTTGCTGAACATGGCATGGAGAATCTTCAAATTTGCAGTACTTAATTGAGAGGTAGTGGTAAGGGATTATGTATGGACTCCATGTGTGTAAAATGGACATATACGGAGCACTACAGCATGCATGAACTTCTTCTTTTTTAAAGTACATGCCAAACATTTACTACCGTGGTAGCCTCCGAAGACTAGAGGTCAGATTACTTCAACTTGACGTAAACACATAGGATGGGAGACAGGATTATCAAAAATCAGGTTTTAAGGTTTGAAATGCCATCTTCCGGTATTTTATCTTCCTAGTGTAATTTACGGTAATTTACCGTATGGTATCGATCATGTAAGCTACGGTAACGTACCGTATTATTCGAACACTAATCGGTGGAGATATTGATCATCAGCCTAAGCGTGATGAAGATCTATCTATAGTTCTTGGACATAGGTCATCCTCGGTCGACTGTTGTACCTCGTCGCAATACAGCAAAACCATACCAAAATGCCGAAAAAAAAACGCCACGGCAAACCCACACCCCCAATGTCAACCCTCTCATGAATTATGATATAACTATACCTCCCAGCAGCTAAGAACCTAAGGATTAAAAATCTGATTCTTATTCTATCAATTAGGTTGGGACTTGTCTGCTGTGGGTAATTGGGTGCAGATAAGTTCTAAATTTCAGTCTAAGTGCCACAGATTTATATGGATGCCCATAGAAAAGGTTACTTGATCCGAAAATTGTTGATTTCAAATATTCACATGCAACCCAAATCTGCAGGAAATTATCTAAATCTTTTATATGTTGCTTGAAATAGATAAGACTTTGAATTGATAAAATCTGGCAATAATTGAAAGGCAGGTTGTTGTGTTCTGAGTGGACGAAAAATAATATTTTTGGTGTAAAAAGCACGAGTAACGATGAGCTGTGTCACCCTACTGTACATACACGCAGCTGTTCAAGCATAACGAAATACACTCGCTGTCCTGGAATAACAGATTTGCATAGGATATTACTATGTAATACTCAAGAAGCAGGAGGCAAACCCTACATTCTTTTGCTCTGAAGTACTCTTGAAGAGCAAACTTCAAGGCAGACATACGGACACGTATTGAATACAATATTACAATACCGGATTCAATTGAGTACACATGACTCCCCAGAAGTTGGATCAAGCCTCAACTCGAAGCCTCGAGGCGTTCAGTCCTCTTGTTCATACAAGTAGAGCTAGCACTCTGTGGAACACTACACGCTTATGATCCATAAGTATGACCCCCGACACTTGTTCGCAATTCAAATTGTATACTCTTCATCGGTATATATATTCAAGTTCGCCAAGAGCCTGAGATGATTTCTCCAAACCACACCACTGAAGCTGTTTCATGGAATATAAACTACATCATACGGTATCATTACCGGGATATGGTAAAAGTATAACAACTTGAAGGAGGCTGAAAAGGAGACATTAGAAGTTCTACATACGTTAACGCTTCTCTGCGAGGGCAGAGACGTAATCAGTTAATATTACTGCCTCTTACAGTCTATTTATGACATGAAGACTGAGAATCATGTGTTGTTTTTTTTCATGACCCCAAGACAAACATCAAGAATCATGTCTCGTCATATCGGGCCCGTGGTCTTTACTATAGGCCGCTGTCCTCTAAGTTTGCTGGATTTTACGGAGTGAAAAATGTGGTCTTGACTGGTCTGGTACTCTTGCGGGTGCTTTATTCCCGAGCCTTGGGATTGCTACCGATTGAACATTGATTTACTCATAGCATCCTCCAAGAGGACTGGTTACAATTATGGATGTAATACTTCACGTTAGTCTACCAGTGATCTCCTGCAGCGGTTACGTGCTGAAACCCTACATTACGCTAACGATTTGCTGCTAGTAGTATCATTCCAAAAGTAGCAGTGACGCATCGCTGTTCTGGCATGGGGGAACAGTAACTTAGCTACTAATACGAGACAGAAAAATACACAACGGTAATTCGAGTCCCCCCGCTTTTCTAATTTTTTTTTGATTCTTTCGTGTAAATAACCACTCTGATATCCCACGTGCTTCAAGTCCTCTTCCAACATGAAATCTGGCGATATGATACTCCCCCCTTTTAGCACCAGGCCAACATGGATACTGGTTGAAGGAACTTTGTTGAACCCAGGAAAACCCAGCACTGTCAACACTGCAGGTGATGCTTTAGATTCCTCCGTATTCAAGTGTTGGCTATACTCCAGCGAATAAGGAAGAGTCCAAGTCTGATGCCAGCAGAAAGAAGAAACATAACCACAAGAATGGTGTTTGCCACAAGCTTTTCAGATGATTTCTACTTGTCAGATGGGTTTGTGGAGATAGTAGCAGGGTTTTCGCGGCGGGAGGTAGAAATGCTGTTGTTTTCCCTGTATTTAATATTTGGAAGGCCATATTCTCCGCTCAGGTCTGCCATATGGCTCCTCCCGCAATTCGGGTTGGTGAGTGATATCCTGTGACCCCTAATATTCGAGCTCGAGCCAGCGCGAGCTGTTTTTCTCGAGCTCATGATAGCAGGCTCGAGCCTCACTTTAAATCTTGAGCCGGCTCGCGGCAAACACTGCTCAAGAAAATGAAGAAGAAAATACAAATTTGCCCTCCGTAGGCTTGACTAGTTTCCAGAGCTCGGGCAAGAGGAAATCAACGCGGCAAGAGAAAACGCCTCTTAGGCTGCTCGTGGGTACGGAACTTGGACAATTAGTGGAGGATATCACAGAGATATATGGTTAAATAGTTCATCAGGTACGCAAGCAGTGATAGTAGCGGCTACCCATGAGCGAGTGTGTGAGGAAACCTCCAGAGTGGGTGAGTGTAGATTCGGAGCAAACATACCTGTATCTTAGAGACATGAATTTTATAAATGTTAGTAGCTGTTGGCTAATGCCATGATCCTTTCATACTGAGATTGGTAGATGTCACAGCGAAACCAGCGAGAAGAAGTGGGATGGCGTGGTCGGGGAAGGATTTTGAGGGGTGGGGTATAATATATCTGAGGGGAAGTTCAAAGATCGTTATATCATGCACACAAGAATCAATCTCACCTTGTAAAACGATATTAAGTTCTGCTGGCGGCACCCAGTCAACCTGAGCCGAGTGTGTAATCTAACATCCCAGAGGTCACAATGGAAATCGAAATTACCCAGAGCACCAAGTACCACGTTCTTCTCTTGTCTTCCGTGATAACAATACCTTCCAAACCCCCCCTTTTCACCACAACGTTCCCATAATCCGAGATTTATTTATTTTCGCTTGTTCCTTTCTTTCTCCGGCCTTCCTTGGTCCTCGAATTACAACTGCCTTACTACCAGGAATAATGTGCAGGTTTTAGTTTTGCTAAACTTATTTCAAAGAAAAAGATACTATGATAGAAGCGTCTCCAACCCTCCCGAAAGTGTGAGGGGGTTAGGAAGACTCTCCATCACTGCCATTTCAAACCATACAAGACAAGCACCCCCAGCTCCTCCATTTATGCTTCCCCGCCATTCCCAGACACTAACCCATCCACCTACAGCCAGATAATCAACACTACCACCACCACCACCACCACCCTAGCACTCCGCAGACAACCAAACCCAACCCCCACCTCCAACGCAGGAGCAAACACGCACAAATATTCCAGATCCCACTAAACCCCCTTCCAAGCTTTATCCGTGGAAGGGCACATCACCCCAACCCAATCACGCCTCCCAAAAAAAAAAAAAAAATAGGTTAGAAGATGGCAGAGTAAAGGTTTTATTTCCTCGAGGATCCTACCACCACCACCACCCATTATCATAGATACATCATGTCCGTAATGGGTAGCGGAATCACAAACTCTCACTCACTCACAAAAAAAAAATCCTCCTGCATCGGGAGCAAGTACAGTACAGAACCAGCGGGAAAAAAGAAAAAAAACCACATGAACAATCCAACAACCCCGCATATAAATGAAACCTCCTTCCTTCGAGAGGATAATACCGGAAGCAGCCAGCAAGGCCCCCAGATAACCAAGAGGAAGGAAGGAAGGAACTATAATACCTTCAACCATAACATAAACCACTCACGCATCAAACCTAATTTTTTCAAAAAAAAAAAAAGTAAATATGAAGAGAAGAAAATAAAAAAACTACTCATTTTCGTTTTGTTTGCTCCCGATAAGTTAATGATAATAGTTTACACACACACACACAACACGCCTTCTCCCTCACTCCAGTTCCACTAACACTGGTTGAAAAAAATGAAAATGAAAAAAAAAGGACAAATACCACACAAGCATTAACCAGAATAAAGAAAAAGGTACGATAAAAAAAAACATCCCGGAACATATTAAATAATCAAGTAACTAGTCCTCCTCGTCAACTTCGACTTCACAACCCTGCGCAAAGAACATCTTTGCCTGGACGTCGTATGGATTTTCGATGCTGTAGAGGTTGCCTATATCACCGCCAAGTTAGTCCCCCATCACCGAAAGAAAAAAAAGGAAAGCAAGGATTTATAAATACCTCTAGGAACCATAAACTGCCCACCCCCCCTAACCCTAAACATACTCTCCCCAACCTGAACCTGGACTTTTCCCTTGAGCATGTAAAAAACCAGATGCATCTTCCCGCTATTCTTGGTACGCTTGATGCCCCCGGGCGGTATCTCGATCATACCCGTGCCGAAGAATGGCTGCGTGCACGTCTTCACAAATGTAAAGTCGCCATTAGCTACTTCGACGGTTACTATGCGGTTGCGGGAGAAGGCCAGCTCCGCTTCCTCCAACTGTTCTCCGGCGGCTCCGCCGCCAGAGGTGGGCGGGAAAGGTTTCACGTAGCCGCGGATTACACCGACTTCGCCGTCGAGGACTTGCGATTCCCAAGGTTCCTCTTCGAATTCTTCATCTTCACCATCTTCCTGCTTCATTGTGCGCTTGCGCTTGTTACCGGCGGATTGAGCTGCCGCGGCACGTTTCTTCCTGCGCTCGCGATCGCGCGACTTCTCCTCTTCGTCGCTCTCCACCCGGATGATTTCGGCGATTTCCGGAAGTTTGATGGTTGATGCGGCGGCGGCGTCGGTTAGGGTGTAGACTACTTTCTCGCCCTTCCAGAATTCCAGCGGCTTCATGCGGTGTCTTGTTGGTCGGCCGTTGGCCGCGAGCGAGTCCGGCTCTACGGATGGGCGCTCGCGGATAACGCGCTGACCGCGGGGCCGGGGTGCGGCGGTTTGGGAGGAGGCGTTGACATCAGTTGTAGTGGTGGTAAGCTCTGGGGAAATTTCCCGTCGTCGAGATGGCGGAGCGGTGGGCTTCTTGGCTCCTGTGGCGGCAGCTCTGCCCCTGCCTTTTGAAGCCGCTGTCGCCGCTTGTTTGATGTTCCTCGGTGATTGACGGACCTTTTTACGCGCTGGTTGAGCGGCCTCATTGTCGTCTTCATCTCCTACTTCTTCGATTGGCGGTGCCACGGGTGAGGACTCTGGAATCTCACGCTCGGATCTAGAGCGGGACTTTGCGGCGCTTCGAGACCTTGCAGTGGGTTTCGCCTTAGATTTTTGGGAGGAGGATGCTAGTTCGGACTCAACTCCGGGTTTTTCGGCCGGCTTCGCTTTGGCTTTACCTTTGGCCCTTGAAGCTGCCTTGGGCTTTGGCGGGGGAGGAGGGGTAGGGTCACGTTCTTCCTCCAACTCCTCATCCTCAGCTTCATCTTCGCTGAGAGGTTGGATAGCCTTTGCTTTGCCCTTTCCTTTTGCTCTGGAGTTCGCTTTTGCCGATGATGATGATTGCATTGAGTCTTCAGTATCTTTGGCTCCAGCATTGGCTCTACCCTTTCCTTTCCCCTTCGCGACAGCTTTGGACTTAGGCTCCGGGGATATTTCCTCCACTTCACTGTCGTCTTTCTGGGATTGGGAGACCTTGGCAGAAGCCTTTGCTCTACCTTTTGCGGCAGCTTTCGGTTTAGGTGCCGGAACTTCTTCTGGTTCTGACTCCGACTCCGGCTCCTGAACTGGGGCTTTGGCTTTACCCTTCCCTCTCAGGGCAGCTTTGGACTTTAATGCGAGTGCTTCTGGTTCAGATTCCAACTCAACTTCTTCAACTTGAGGCTTGGCTTTACCCTTAGCCTTTGAGAGAACCTTGGTTTTGCGTGCCTGAGCTGGTTCTGGTCGAGAATCCGCTACTGCCAAAGCTTTACCTTTACCCTTAGTAGTGGTCTTTGCTTTGACTGGTTGAACCACTTCTTCCGGTTCAGATTCCGACTCTTCCGACTCCTCTTCCTGAGCTTGTGCTTTCCCATTCGCTTTGCCATTGACCTTCGCCTTAGCTTGAGTCTTCTTCGCCGGAGGAGCAGGTTGATCTTTCTTCTCTGATAGTGGTGGTGCTGCCTTTTGCTTAACCACTTCCTTAGCTTTACCCTTCCCTTTCTTAACCGGCGCAACTTCCACCTCATCCTCTCTATCGGCCATGATCGTGTCCTCATCCTCCAACATCTGCGAAACTTCTTCCTCAATAGGATGTCTCTCCTCCTCCTGTCGTTCTAAATCCATAGCTCTATCCAGACCATTATCAACCCCCCTATCACTCATTTCCACATTTCCGTCTTCATCGTCCTCACTGCTATCATCATACTGCAACGAAAAGGCCTTCTTCTTCCCCCCTGCAGCAATCAAAGCCGACTTCTTACTCTGCATCAACAATCCTCTCTTCTTCTTGGCTGCAGCAACTGGCGGCGTCGGCTGAGAATCCTGAATAACAGTCTCTTCCTCTACAACCTTCGGCATGGCCTGTCTCTGCTTAGTCTTAGGCTTAGCACGCGCGACCTCAGATTCCTTCTTCTTCTCAACCTCCTTAACAGCAGTGGAAGACGAAGAGGATGAAGCCCTGTGGACTTCGTTCCTAGCAGGTGACGCGGAAACACGCTTCGCCGGCTGATTGAGTTGGCGCGGGGAAGCTTCTTCGTTACCAGCACCACTGTCGCCAAAATCGATTTTTCGATTCGCGAGACGCAGCGGGGAGGGTTTGTCGGGGGAGCTGAAACCCACTGATGAGGCTCTTCGAGCGGGTGTGCCGAGATGGGTCTTTATCGGACTTCGTGCGCGAGGCGGGAGCGAAGTTAGTCTTCGGGCGGAGGGGATTGAGGATGGTGGGGCGCTGCCTGTTTGCAATGAAGAAAGAATGAATGATTAGCTAACCTGTCAAACTAACAGTAGAAGGAAGAAAGAAAAACAACGCCGAAAACAGCGAGTTTAAGAGGAAGGAAAGGAGAGTAGAGAAAAAGATAATTTTCAAAGTTTTCTCTTTGCAATGTTTGTTAAGTCGTAGGTGAATCTCAATGGGGGGGTGAGTGAATGGGGTGTATTTACTAGTAACAATGTCCATACTCCCCGACGATATAGTCTTATTCCCTACGGCCGCTGCCGCCGCCGCCGCCGACGTCCCAGTCACCCCTTCGCTCTCACTCCTCTTTTCACCTCCATTCATCCTCCCCTTCTTCTCCCCCGAGAACATATCCAGCTGCACCGGTGCCGGCGCCGGGGGATCAGGTGAGAAGAAAGCGTCCATAGGCTCCATCCCGAAAGCATTCCTTTGACCAGTATCCTTAACCATGAAGCCGGTTTTTCTGCGTGCGCGAATGAAAATAAATCATTAGCCTATTTTTTTTCCACGAGCAACGCGAAACAATGATAAAAAGAACAAAGAAATGGAGCACCCCCCCCCCCCAAGAAGGGATATGATAGAGAGAAAGAAAGAAAAGAAAAAACAACGCACCGGCCCGCGACACCTATGTCTGTGAAGTTGGTTTCGCGCACTTTGCGCTGTGATGGGGACCCTGGGGCCATTGTGATTGTACTGGTGATTGTCTTCTGGGGATATTTTGCAGTAAACGAAGTTGGTGATGTTGATAGCGCTGTTATGGTTAGTTGCTTAGTTAGATAGTAGATGCTGGTCCTGTTGGTGGGGGGAGGAGATTATAATGCAAAAGAGAACCCTCCAGACAGACAAACAGACAGACGAACGAGCAACGGGTTTGAGCTTCCCTTTTTTTTTTGTTATTGTTGACATAACCTGTCGATGTCTTGGCAGATACGGTACGTTCCCTACCGGTAATGCCAAAACGCGTCTTCCCAAAGGTTTCTCTCAGCACAGCAACAAGTCAACCTACCCTTTTACACCAAAAAGCGAGAAAATAACGCGCCTTTTTTCAATAATTATAAAATTCCTCACGAGTAACGAATATAATAATATACAACAACAGCAACAATCCACAATGACAGAAGAAGATTCTCAACAACTACAAGAGGAAATCTCAGATACAGAGATTGAAGCTGCAAAGGAGGCCGCTAAGGTATTGCCATCAATAGACAGTGCAAAGATCCTGAGGGGGGAAACATACACCTACCACTCCCCAATCCCAAAAGCCATCCAGGAAGACCCCACAGGCGAGGTAATCCTCGGCGTAGACGAAGCCGGGCGCGGGCCTGTTCTGGGCCCAATGGTATACGCCGTAGCATACTGTCTAAAAAGCGACAACCCCATGCTTCGAGAGCATAAATTCGATGGTTTACCCTTCCTCCTTCCCCCCCTCACTACCAAACTAACCCACGCCTTCCGAACACACCTCCTCCAAACCCTCACCACCCCAAGCACAACCCTCCACAACAACCTCGGCTGGTCCACCATCTCCCTTTCCCCACGGGACATCTCCTCCGGCATGCTCCGCTCAAGCACGTCAAGCACCTACAACCTAAACGCCCAAGCCTTCGACGCAACCACATCGTTAATAACCGCGGTGCTGGCCAGCGGCGTGAACGTGAAAGAAATCTACGTAGACACAGTCGGTACAGCAAGCACCTACCAAACCCGTCTGCAAAAGCTCTTTCCGAGCGCAAACGTCACCGTGTGTAAAAAGGCCGACTCGATATACCCCATCGTCTCCGCAGCGAGTGTCTGCGCGAAGGTTACGCGCGACGCAGCGATTGGCGTGCTAGTGCCTGAGGGCAAGGAGATTGGGAGTGGGTATCCTGGCGATGATAAGACGAAGGGGTGGTTAAAAAGGGATATGGATCTCGTGTTTGGCTGGGAGGTCAGCATGGCGAGGTTTTCGTGGGCGACGGCGAGGGATATGTTTGAGGGTGGGGGGAAAAATGGTAGTGCGAAGGGCGCTGGAGTTGAGGTGGTTTGGCCAGAGGAGGGGGAGGGCGCGGGGCAGACTCTTACCGGACTTTGGGGAGCGGCGGCAGGGGGGAAGGGACCTGCTGGGTGGTATGGGAGGAGTGTTCATAGAGAGTTTTAAGTCGGGGAATCTTTGCTATTACTGCATACTCTGTTTTTTTTCCTTTTTAGCCTCATGCTTGTAGGTAGGCAGGTACTTAGGAAGGCGTTAGTGGACATAAATAAACACTTTATCATTTATCCCTCCACAAAATGACCTCCAACCGAGTGAGACCCCATGACCACAACCCAAACCTTCAGGCCCCCCATTGCAAACATAACTGTCTGTCCTGACAAGATTAGACATTACACCAATAATAATAATAAAATGCAAACATCCAAATAAGTAAATACCATGCATCAAGCATTTCACATTGTATCTACAATTCCAACCTCCCATCCCACCCCAGATCTATTAACTGACCAAGAGGCACCATCACAAACAAACGAACAAACAAGCAACCCCACATTAATCCGGGAAAAGAAGGAAGAAAAAGAAAAACGCAAACGCCTCCCATTAATACCAAATCCACCCCACCGCCACATCACAACTGGAGAAAGTCGGAGGTAAGAGAGGTGAAAAGAGAAAGAAAAAAAGAAATAATAAAGTAGCGAAGGAGGGAAAGAAAGAAAGAGGATTTAACACATACAAGAATGGAATCATGATAACGAAAAAAGGAAAGGAAAAAAAGAGTATACCCAACCCGGCCCAACCCATCCAACCGCTCTATACCGGTAATTTCCCCAGGAGGGAGGGAAAGGGGGGGAGAGCAATATCAACAGCAACCACCCGTAACCTTCGTCTGCTCATCCATGCTCAGACTAACCTTGGCCGTATTCGTCTTAATCCCATGGCTCTTATCATTCAAATCATACACCCCACTCTTAATATTCCTATAAATCTCCCTGGCACAATCCACGAAAGCCTCTTCGACGCCCTCTCCGGTTTTCGCACTCGTCTCTACAAACGCCTTGATCCCATTCGCCTCTGCCCAGGCCCTCGCTTCCTCCGCAGGTACCTCACGCTTATCGTCTGCAAGATCGCACTTATTCCCCACAAGGATGATACTGATGTTCGCGTCTGCCGCGGAGCGCAGCTCCTCCAGCCACTCGATCGCGTGCGTGAACGTTGCGCGCCGGGAGATGTCGTAGACCAGCAATGCGCCCGTCGCACCGCGGAAGTATGATTTTGTGATCGCGCGGAAGGATTCTTGACCTGCTGTGTCCCAGATTTGTAATTTTATCTTTTGCGCGGTGGGAGTGGTGTCGACGGGGATTATGCGGCTGCCGAATTCTACGCCGATGGTTACGTCGTGGGTTGGGTTGAAGCGGCCTTCGCAGAGGCGGATGGTGAGCTTGGGATATTTGGTTAGTTTGATTCACTCCAATAGATGGATGAATGATGGGTGGGGTAGGATGGAATGGGGTGGGGAGGGGGAAAAAGGTACCGAGCTCTTTCCGCACCCAGAGTCGCCGATGTTGACTACTTTCTGTTATTTTCGTCCGGTTTGTCAGTGTGATATTCTCTCAAGTCAAGTGACTCCAGCTTCATCCATCGTGACCTACAGCAATATAGTCCCATGGCTGCGGCATCTTTTGTGACGAGTAGACTTTTTTATCTTTTTCTTCTTTCTTCAGTTCCTTTCCTTTTCCTTCCTTCGTTTGCGTAAGAATCGGTCAAGCGAGTTTGCTGGGTCGGCCTTCGTCTATCTAGATAATAAAAAAGTGGGAAAAGACGAGGCTTTTGTCCTTCAAATGATGGTGGTGGTGGTGGCGGTGGAGAAAAGAGGGAAAGGGAGGTACGGTGCTCTATGTAGGTGTTGCTGGCTGGCTGACTGTCTATGGTCGGAACGGTGGTTGCAGCTGGCTGCAGGTCGAATCACGAGAGGGAAATTCCTGGGCGTTTTGTTTGGGCTAGGGCTTTCCGGGTGTTAGTTCGTCATCGCTTGTGTAACATTCAACGGTCATCACTCGTTTTGGGGATTTTGGAGGGCTGAACCTGGGGCGAATAATATTTTTTGTTGATACAAGTATGTAAGCGTGACATTTTCGCAGCCCGGATTCATCCATAGTGAGATCTTGTTAAACCTATATCCTGGGAAGGCTATGACACTGGATTTGTCTCAACTGGCACTGGAGTCTGGGATTGGGAGGTTAGCCCAAACCTTAGTGACACATTCTTGCTGAATGGATCTCGTTACTTCGGCGTTTGGCCTATGATATTGGGAAATCCGAAAAATAGATCAACACATAAATAAGTTGTTCATAAGTAACTGTATGCCCTTCAAAGTTACTATTCTCACCCCTTCCTATAAAACCTTCAAGCTAGAAGTACAGAGAAACGTTTGAAGGACATATGGAGCCATATAAAGGTGGCATCATTCCTATTCATGCACAGTACCTACTCAAGGATTCGCCCTCGATACCATAGTATTTTCTTATCTCGAGGTAATAGAAAGTCTATCTAGGAGCTATTGATGACGGACCATGGAGCCTACCTTGGGGATTAGGAGTTCTATTAAACATTAATTACAGCTTCCTCCCCCAAAGCCGCATTGAGAGCATCTGTGGCAGGAAATCTGGAGTTGATAGTTGGAGGAACGGTCTTTGTTGTTTTGGACCTGTAACGACCCGCATGAGTGAGAGAATAGAGCAAACGAACAACGGAGAGCCCGCTTCTCTAAGAGAGTTAAGTTAGCTGTCTCAGGGAAATCGACATTGAGCTTCCCAATCCCCTTAACAAGAACCAGAATAATCCCGCATTTTGCGATCACGATACCTCGCAGTGGCACCCGATCTAAAATCAACTGGATTCTACAATTCTTACAACAAGCAAAGATAGAACAGCCCGATGCACGGGACGCCTTTCCTTCCGATGAGAGAGCAGGTAGTAGTAAGTTGACCATTTTGAATGTATACCGGGGAATCAGAGCCAAGGATGCTGAATGATAAGGAAGCGAGACAAAGTTCCTGATAAAAGACGACGTTACCGGGCTTGTAAGTTATCTGTTCCTTGGAAGCCGTTAATGAGGTCAATGTGCTCAGAAAAGGAGAAAGTTAAAGCTAAAAACCCAAATCCCATCAAGGTTCGACCATAACTCCCCTAACCCTATATACCTAAAGTGAGCTAAGACCCTCGTCAATAACAAAGCTACCGTACTGAGAAGACTCTGGAGAGGAATATAAGGTGCAAGTGGTGAAAGCATAAGCTACCCTTTCCCATCCTTTCGAGCAAATCAAACACAGACACAAACACACAACGCAAGGAGTACCACCGTACTTGTAGTACAGTAGCACACATGGTTTCTGACGTCCCCTAGGATCTACAACGAATACCGGTAGTGGACCAATGACGCATTCCATGCAGGACTGGATGCCAAGTCAGCCCGAAAAAAGTGAGCTTTTGTGATAAGGTACGGTAGCTGGGTCACCGTATCAGAACAAGCAGTCTGTCGCTGTGTATGGAATACCTATGATTTGTCAGCGCCAATGATTCTGCGCTCCCGTTTTAATCAGATAAAAGATAGTCATACACTTACTACCGTATTGATTGGTGAATGGAGAGGACGAGCCGCGAAGCTGGTTGGCATGGCTCCTTCCATACGATAAAAACTGATAAGCAAATTTTGGGTATTGGCTGGGTTCCAATCCTTCCCCAGAGCTGCTCGAAGAACTTTAGATTTCGCAGGATCATCCCAACGGCTCATTTTTTTTTTGGATGTCGATCTTAGGGTGATGTTCTCCCATTAAAAATCGGCATTTTGTATGGAAAATTCTAGGGATGCCCCATTCCCAGGGGCCGTCTTTTATTCATGGATGTCCTCCACCATTCGACGGCTTTGTGAAGAATCTGTGTCAAAGCAAAATGTAAGCATGGTGTAGTTTGCATACATCCAGATTTCTGCATTAATGCTATCCAAGCTGCTGCCTTATACATCTGAGTGATATGTAATGGCCGGTACTCAAGTTCGTTGCATGAGCCCTAGCCTCTGCGGCTTGGTTGCGACTAACTCTCTACTCGAGTAGAACAGGGGAGCCAACCCTGCAGCAAGAACAAGCTAAGCGAGCCCTACAAGTGCGGCCGATAGATATATCCGTCACGTGAAATTTGCAAAGTAAAAGCAGCACGTTGCAACGGAGGATGTATTGGTGATGCCTCTCAGATTGGTAGAGTAAAACGCATCCAGCTCTGATGGTTGCAACATGCTGCTTTTGCTTATCTGATTTCACGTGACGGATATATCTATCGGCCGCGCTAGTAGGGCATGGCTATGATAGATTCATTCAACGCTAATTGCCTGAAAAAGGGATCTGTGGAGCTTTCCCAAGTGCAGAAATACTTCATGTTTCTGCCTTCTGTTTGGCCCAAACATCGTTGTTGAAGCAAGGGGAAACTCTAGCTTATCTGCACCATTACTTGGAATGGGAGAAGAAACAAATCGGCATCTACCGCATGGTATCTTGTGCTACGAAGCTTTTTCCGCAAAAGAGCTTGTTTGGGAGGGTTTCCGGCTAACTTGCCCCCGATTGATCAGTCGGGGGCTCGGGGAGAGAAGAAAAGAAAGTCACTCGAATGATTTGGTTATCATCCTGTCTGCAGGTGTGATGCTAGGGGGTTGAAGATTAGCTTACCGGTACTCGGCCAGTTCGCAGTATGTAGGGGAGTGATATGCTTGTACATACAGTATGCTGTAAGGACAACGAAGTATGATACCCCCTGATAAAAAGGGGATTGAGGAATTACTGATGCTGAGTTATGCTGTTGCCTTCGGGCTTCTGTGATATCTCATTGTTCTTGTACGGTAGAGTTGGAGGAGCCTTTTCTCCTGCTGTGAGATTGAGTCAATCAGCTGTATGTAGTAGGTAGACTTACTAAGGAAGCTCCAAGCGTTGTCTTGGCTGATGACTAACTTCAACCCCCGCTAACTTGCGTGATGTGGGCCCCCGGGGTAAGGTATCATACGAACAAGTAAGAAACTCACTCCATTTATTTCCGCAGCCTCTTTTTTTTGCATTCTCTGTGTTTTTTTATTTTTTTATTTTCTTTTTCAATAGAAGAGAGTGACCAGTTTGTGATTCACTTTATCCCTCGTGTTCACTCACTTTCGGACTTTGAATTTGAGTTTGTGGAAAAACTCATTGCCTTGTCAATAATTAGTACCCCCAGTCGGAGAGTAACCAAGCTTGTCTGTCACTCAGTCACTCTGTCCGACCTCTTTCAGCAGAGAATCCTGACCTTCTAATACTGTATTTAACTTGCCTGTTATTTCTGGGGGGACTTTCTATGCTAAAAAAATCTAGAGGCTGCATGCGTGAATAAGTGCGTGTGTGCTTGTAGTAGTCGTCTGGCCTTACTTCTGTCGCCTGCTCACTTACTCACCTACTCCTCAGTCTATCCACCACTCGCAAGACAGCCACCATCACCGAAGCCCCCCAATTCCAACTTTCTCCTCTCCCCCCCACAACTCTAGCCCTCATAATCACAACAACAACCACAACCAAGACTATAGAGGCCTCATCTTGTACATGCAATAGATTATCGCCCCTACTCGTCATCTATTGTCTGTCGCTTCCTTCGCTAGCTCTAGATCTTAATCGCCTCAAATCACAACTACCCGCACGAGCCTTGTTCATCGATCGCCAACCCGTCTCTGGCTTCCCTATTCACTTCCGTTAGGGACCAGTTGTCCATCTATCTATTTCCATCATGTTTTCAGAATGTAATACCTTATCTTTCCCTTATCTTGACCGAGCTGCCTTCAGTTTATCGCAACCAGACACTTGGATCACACCTTTCGCGCTTTCTTGAGGCTCTTTTGTTTCTTTGTCGTTTCGCTGCTAATACTCAGTGTCAACAGATGCTTCCCGCTTCCTGGCCCAATCACAGACTCGTGTTAATGCCATACGCGATGGAAGACTAAATGGACCCCCGGCCCCGGCTCCATTATTTCACTCGGCGGCAGATTACCTGCCCGACGACCCAGAACACGAACAAGAGGTCCAGGATTTCTATGCCCTGAAGAGCAGTCGACGGCATTTTGGGGGTTACACTCTTCCGACGAATGCTGCTGTAGGGGAAGAGGATGATGATGAAGGAGAGTATTCCGAGGATAGCACACAGGAGCTACGGCGTAGTAAAGGAAAGGGGAAGGCCGGGCTTTTAGGAGCAGGATCTGGGGGTATTCGGAGTTCGTGGAGAGCTTCCAGGTCTGCTGGTTCTTCGTTGGTCAGATCGACATCACAAACAAGTTCGGTACTGAGCGACGGGACCGAAAGGGGGAAGGGGAAGGGGAAAGATAGGATGGTTGATATCGGGTTGGATGACAGCGTACGGTTAGGGATGATGCCTGAGAATATCGATCCTGAGGATATGGTGCAATCGTTGGAAGACTACGCTGCGTTTGAGGGCCATCGTCTGTTAGCGGACGAGGATGATGATCAGGGTCCGCCGGATGATATTGCCATTGAAATGCCTCCGGATGATGACCCTCCGGCCTTCCAACAGTTTCGGAGGACTCCACCGCAGGTCTCGAATAACTTGCCCTTTGCAGCGTCAGCTAAGGCGGATAGTTTTATGCCAAGGTTATCGTCGCCTCACCAACGGGGGCCTCATATGAGCACAGTATGGGAACCCTTTCTTTTGTCTTTTTTTGTCCACAACGTAATGTTGATCAGCTTAAGCTGATCGCGATAAATATGATAGATTCCACAGCAAGTTGCCCATCCGCCATTAGAACCGCCCTCGCACGATTACCTATGGGGTACCCTTTACATGGTGCTGATGGCTTGTATGTTTGCTACATCCTTTGTAGTGTGGCTCCATACCGAAGAGGTAAAGCTGCCCCTTGACACAGTGTATCGGACATTACACTCGGCTATACATCTTCTCACTGTGGATACTTTTCTTGCTATCGCCGTGTCATTAGTATGGATGTATCTTCTTCGGTCATTTGTAAAACCGCTGATATATCTGATATTGGTATCGGTACCAATGATCCTGACGGCATTGAGTTTATACCCCCTCATTATGTCGTATAAGGGGAAAATGGGTGGTAATGGGCCGCAAGACAAAGCTATGCGATGGGCAAGCATTTTTCCTGCATTGATGGCTGGATTCTGGGTTTACTTTGCCTATAAGGGAAGGAATGCGCTCGGAAGAGCTATCGGGATTATCCAACTGTCATGCAAAATTCTTGGGGAAAACCCGGCTTTAGTCTTGTTGAGCTTTGGAACCCTTGTGGGCGTTTGTGTCTTTACTTGGATCTGGGTCGGAATGTTTACTAGGGTTTTTTGGATTGGAAATACACTTTTGAATGGTATGTTCGAAGGAGATTGCTGTAAAAAGTAGTTTATTTGCTGATTGCTTATAGGAAAACCTATGTGGACCTTGGATACCAAGAGTACTGCGCTAGGAGTTTACTACATCTTGATGTATCTGTGGACTCTGGGGGTGACTTCTGGGATTCAGAGGTGAGTTCACAACTCGGCCAGGGGCCAATCAGAGTATTAACCAGCATTCAGATCGACATCCGCTGCAACTGTCTCCCAGTGGTACTTCCACAGACACGCAATCCCAACAACTTCCTCAAAAGCCATAATGTCTGCAGCCCTCCATCACTCGACAACAACCCTCTTTGGAACGATCTGCTTCTCAACCCTAGTTGCCCTGTTGGTCCGCCTACCCTTAATGATTGCTCCCCGCCGCATTGCGGGCATCTTACACATGTTCTGCTTCAACTTCATTGCCTCCCCCGTTGCAGCCCTCACAAATCCTTTAACCCTAACCTACGGTGCCATTCATTCTCAACCATTAGTTCAATCATCAAGAGCCGTGGCAAACATGCGCTTTGTGGACACCGCGGGTCACGGCGGTGGTGGAAAGCACCCCCGCACGGCATATAAATTGAGCAAGATGCTCCTGACCGCCACTCGCGGCGTAACAGCACTGAGTTTGGGAACCGGGGCGTGGGTCGCGGCCAGGGATAGCAATGGTGGGAGTGGATATGGGTATATTGTCGGGATGATTGCTGGTGCGATTGGATGGGGGGTGCTCGGCGCGACAGAGGGATGTTTGAGTAATATTGTGGATGCGTGTCTGGTATGTGTTGGATCAGAGGGACCAAACGGGGGGCATTGTAGAGAGGCACAGATGGTTTTTGGAGGATAGTGGCGTGCTTTTCTTTGGAGGGTGGGAGGAAGGGGATCGAGGGGAGATGTTGCTATGGTGAAACCGCCATTATAAACTACGAATTACCATGATTGACTTCTTTTTTTTTTCTCCTTCCTCCTCCTTCAGGCGTTTTTTTTGCTTTTCTTTCTTTCCACCTCTTATTCTCTTCTCTTCAATTATTTTTCATACAACTCGAAACGAACCATTGTCACTAATCCAAGTTCGGTATCGGAGTTTACTTCTACTTCTTCCTTACAAACCTCGCATTCATGTATTTAGCTTTTTCCCTTCCTCCCTTCATTCACCTCCATGAATTTTTTTTTCTTCACCCAGTTACGTCATGTCACTTAGCACTTAGAGGTTAACTTATTCTTTTTTTTTTCTTTTTTTTTCTTTCCTTTCATCATTTTCTTTTTATCTTCAACAATGGAAATGGAATGGGAATGGGAAATGGATGATATAAATGATTTACATTTCTTGGTTCGTTTCGCTTGTTATTATTATCACTACTTTTATGCATTGGCGGTGGAGTAGACTTTGTATTGTATTATATTGTATTGTATTATATTGTGGGGGGGATAAGTCTGCGGGGTAAAGATGACTTTTGTCAGTGCGGGGAAGTGAGTGAGTGAGTGAGTGAGTGAGTGAGTAAGCAAGTCGTTCGGTGGAATGTTGATATGGTATCATAACTTGTGGGGAAATATCATAGGCAGGGAAGTGTGGAGTGAATTGAGATTGAGATATATTAGTTTCGCGGGGTATTTTTTTTTTTGTAGTGGTGTGGGTGGGTGGCTGAGGTACTGTACGGTACGGTAGTTGATAGGCCTGGATGGGTGGATGGGCTGTGGGGACATGGGTTGTCACTCGGGGGTTTGGAGGTAGAGTACAGGCTTGGTGTGGGTGGTGTATCATGCTGATGTGAAGGAAGGGAATTGGGTGGAAGATAGGTTTGTATAAAAGAAATTGAAGGTGATTTTAAGGCCTTGAAACGGGGAGGGTAGAGGTGGGAGGGTGTTGTGAGGGAGGTGGATATATATCGTGAGGGAAGGAAGAAAGGAAGGAAGGAGTGTAGTCTCGGTATGAAACAAGAGTAGGAAAGAAAGGGAAGCTCTACGTCTAGCTATAAGGCGTGACAGGATAAATAATCCCGGGAGGGTACTAGGGAAGGAATTGAGAATGAAAGGAAACATAGATTAGCCATCCACTTGTGTCAAATCTTGCAAATATATTCTGGAGCTTTCTCCCAGCTTACCATATTAGTGACTATAAAAACTTGCCTGTCTGTCCGGACACCGTCAACAAATTGCTGTACCAGACGATAGCGAGCATATCCAACAAGGGGAGGGGAGTAAGATAAGATTCACAATTCCTACCCAAGTTACCCATATACTCGAACTATAAAAGAATATATGAGATTAACGAAATCCTGAGCGCATCACACACCAGTTATCCGAAAAGATTTAGGTGATGTAATAACATATTCCGTACAGTGATGTGCTTATCTACACTATACGCCTCCCTCCCTCCCTCCCTCCCTCCCTTCCTTACTGACCAGAGAGTGGAAAATGCTATATCTAATTAATTCACTAGGCATACACTAATAATGCTTCTACAGTACAATATCTTCTTACTTCCACAAGCGGCACGAACCCCAATCCCCATTAGTATTCTAAAAGCACTCACTAGACACCGTCAGTGCTCCGTCCTTGCCGCTTATTCCCGCTTGCATATTAAGCAGCTAACTTGAAACCGAATACCAGCCCACCCTTCCACCGCCGCAATCCACCACAAACAAAAACTAGACGGGCAGTAAAAGTATATACAGCACCCACCCTGCAGCTCCCGAATGACTACAAGGGTTATCAGAGAGAAGTCATTAGAGGTAGTATTCCGGGAGCGGGAGTGAGCCCTAGAAATACTGGCATCCTACAAAAGTGGAAAAGTGGAAATAATGACTGATGTCTAATCCTACGGAGGGAGGGAAGGACGGGTTAGAAGAGTGCCGGAATCGGTATATCTTTAACACTACAGTAGAGTATGATATCAGAAAAGCAGTACTTGAACGAAATCCACTTCTACGGTACTTCTACGCCACACACCCCCCCTTCCCGTTTCAACTCCAACTTTCACACTTTGCTTGTGGAGTACGGTATCTTACTTGTAGAGGTCGAAGTTTGTCATCACGTTATTACCGTGCCCATGCTCGGTAGTGCAGTAGATATAACTGGGGTTTGTTTTATTTTCTGTTTCTTCCTTCCTTCGGGTTGAATTAGGGGGGGGTGGTAGTTGGTGTACTCGGGGAGTGCAACAAGTCGGGCGCACTTCTGAAATGAGTACAGTCCTCCACGGGGGCCGTGACGAATACCAGGCCGTGACGAACAGGGGATCAGTATGATAACAGGTATTTTTTTTTGTTACCCTGCTTTGACGAACTCAATTTGCTTGCCAAATACCCCTGTTCGTCACACGGCCTGGTACAGTCGCACCCTGTTGTCCCGGACCTCACTCTACCGGATTCTTCGTTGTCCCGGATGAATCTCTGCGAATTCTGAATTTCTTTGCACCAAAACCTGATCTGCTGTCCCGGATCATTCGCTGTCCCGGACAGATTCTTCGGATTTTGACCATCCGGGACAACGGGGCGCGACTGTATTCGTCACGGCCCCCGTGGAGGACTGTAGTGGCATTCGCGAGGAGATTAAAGCAAATTGGGAAGTGCGAGTGATATCCGATGGCTCCGGTTGGTGTGGGGGGGGGGAAGAGTCGGGCGTGCTCGGTAACCCCCTACCATTGCTACAGTGTTACTCTCCTGCAAGCAGGCCCAGTGGCCCGCAGTATCCCCGGTTTACTTTCACCACTACTTATATGTGATTTGTGGCCTGTCTGAATTATGGAAAGCTATCTTGCTGTTATTGCGCCCTCAAGGGGGGCTACTGTACTCGAGTAGAGATGACGGAGGTGATTTAGCGGCCACGGTGGAAATTTGGCGATTAACATAAGGGCATGGTTACCCGGACCAAAAAAATAACAGCGCGCCCGACTTACCCTCGTACCCTAGCACTGCACTTGCACTGAACGTGTACGCTTCTGGGTCTACTTTGTGTAGTGTATCATAGTACTGTATGGTGTAGCGTAGTGTAGTATGGTATAAAATGGGGCGTGGTATGGCATGGTGCAGTATTGGTGTAGTATTGGTGTAGCATGGTATGGTGTGCGTAGTGTAGTATGGTGTGAGGTATGGTGTGAGGTATGGTGCGTGATGTGGTGTAGTAGGGGTATTCAAAGTTAAAAATGTGGGAAAAACTTAGCGTACATTACTGTTTCATGTAAGCTTGGCGCACAAAAACGGTTAATTTACCATCACTTTACCTAACCATACGATACTTTTTTTTCAAGTAGATACGGAGGTCTGGAGGTCCGTAATGGCTACAGAATTCTACTCTGCCCAAACTCATAAACAATACACAGAGTAAAAATAAAATTTTAAAAAATAAATAAAAAATCCTAAAATACTATGCCACACTTTAAACTCAATTATCACCTGTTTTCTGGAGGAAATCTCTTGATTTTGACTTCTGGTTAACAAATGCCGAATTTTTGCAACATCTGTGAGATCTCTTTCAACTTCCACACTTTACCTTCGATTACCTTAATTCATTCAAATATGATACCAAAAATGTGAGGATACTATTGGCTAACACCATAAAGTAACCTAATGCAACTTCCCGTGTTTACTCATTACTGAAAAATCCTCTTTTTAACTTTGAATACCCCTAGTACGGTAGAGTGCAGTATGGTATAGTATGGTGTAGTGTAGTATGGTCTAATCTAACCAGGTGGAGAAACTACGGCCATGACCGGTGGAGCTTGAATACAACCAAATTTGCCATGAAATTCCCTACGATAACTGGCGATTTGCTTTAGAAACCCCCTTCCTTTTTCCCGAGGATTCGTGCAACTGGTGATGGACACTTCACTCACTGTGTTTTGGGGTTCCAACGTTGTTTGTATTGTACTGTATCATGTTTTGTTTTGTTTGGGTACGTAGCTTGGAGTATTGTTCTAGTGTATGGCTTGTCTAAAAAATATACGGTAAAGGTCTCCAATACCACAGGTTTTGATGTTTTATCCCTCCCATACCACACCATCCCTCATATACCACAAGATTGTCAGACAATCTTAAGAGCATCAGATAACTAAATAAATAAAAAATATCTTGTCTGCAAAAAAAAAAAAAAAAAACTCTTCTACCTCTCTGGTCACATCTTTGTCCCCAGTTAGGCTTCATTTCAAGGTCCCATTTCTCAGTAATGGGGGGGGAATTAACAGTAGTTAATTCTATTAACTGAGAAAATTAATCACCCAAATTGGACCAAAACTGAAGGAGCTAGAGTAATTTGAAATTAGCCAACTTTAAAGGCTCCCAATTTGCCCAAAAATAGTCTATTTTGCATGATTTTCTTTTAACTTGCAGTTAATAACCTGCCATTAGTACCCCATTTGTTAGAAAACAGGGCCCCATAATGAACACTATCCCCAATCTCTATGCTTCTCTTTTCTCCACTTTAACTCTGCTCTTTGCTTCACCTCCAGTCTCTGTATCATCTCCAGTCTTTGCTTTATCTCCAGTTTCTGCATCAAACAAGTCAGGAACTTCCAGTATATCCTCTTTCTCAGATTTATATTCTTTTTTGTGACAATGCTGAATTGTTTCTGACCTTTATATCTACACTCTCATAGCTATAACTACCCAATTTTGAGTGTTCTTCTGGCCTACACTATAATAATGTCATGAACAATTAAATTACTTGTTAAATTAAGCTTAAAAGTCTGAGTAACCCTATCTCAATAGAGTGTAGTAATAAGATCACATATGTAATTAATTGACAATATTTTTCTGTACCTTGCATTTTAAAATTAAAATTACTATATCTGATGATGTTAAGATAGTCTGATAATCTTGTGGTATGGGAGGGATAAAAGATGAAAACCTGTGGCATTGGAGACCTTTACCGAAAAGTATGTTATCATATTGCTCTTCTAAATAGCTTCCATCCTTTCTCCAGCCCGCACGCGGGCAAAGAAGTATCTTTCCCCGACAGGATAGGTCGAATTTGGAATGGAAAAGGAGGCGGGGTCTGGCCAAGTATGTAAGTTAGATAGCTTCCACCTGCCTTGAGCTCTGGGGGCGCCTCTTCTAGTAAGTCAATGGCGTGATGTGTGCATTTGGTATTCATTCTCTGACTGATAGTGTTGGTATGTACTGTACAATACAGTATCTTAGGTAGAGTTATATCACATAAAAATACAGATAAGTACCCATATCGGCATTTATCGCGTACTCGCTGTGTATTTTCCGCCCTAGTGGCTAGGTAAATGAATGTTGTCATACATGGAATATCCTACTAATCAAGCGGATCGAGAACCATCCTAGTGGGTAAGTTAAGGGGCTACGGTTTAGTACCTGAGCAGACGTAAGACGAAGTACGGAATACATCTTCCATTCCCTCTAACGAACCAGGCCGGGGGACGGGGTTTAGTGTACTTTGTACCGTAATGCGGGTGCATTGTCCCTTCGGGGGTAATGTTAGACGTAGCAGATGTAAACTGGTGAAGAATGCCTTAGTTAGAGTAACTCACAGTAGGAGCAGCCGTTAGCACGGGAGTAGGAGAAAGCGGCTGAGACTGAGCTATGGCCCGAAAGCACTAGAAACGCCGAAGAAGTGTGTAACCAATACCCAAATCCTTCCTTCCTTCCTTCCTTCCTTCCACCATACTTATCAAAACCAAGTAAGTGCCACTCTGCCTCTCAACCCCAACTAAGCAACACCTAAAGCATCAACCGTGTACAGTCGCGACAAGGTAGTAATCGGGCAAGACAAGAATTACTTTTGCTGTCGCAACGCAGATCATGCATAAGTAATTCTCGTCTTGTCCGGTTACTACCTTGTCGCGACTGTACTTTACTCTACGCTACTCTATTCTGCTATTACCATTACCCCATCCACAACTCCAGCCAGAACTGCACGATCTCCTCCTCCTGCACCTCCTCCTCCTCCTCCCCCTCCCCTTCATGTACCTGCTCTGCATCCACTCACACCCCCGAGTGACAAAACATGACCTTTGCATCACTCCCTCCATCCCCCCACCCATCCATCGGGCAGCTCCCCGACCCCCATCCGGCAAACCCACCCGCGCCAAACCAAACCTCCCATTAAACCCTCACGAACCCAACACCCCCTTCATCAACAAATCTAGTTCGCCAGCCCCATCCATCCATCCATCCATCCATCTACCCCCCCCACCAGATCCCTCCCTTCCTTTCCCAAAGATCCTCCTGCTCCTCCTCCTCCCCCACCATCGTGGCCGGCTTGCGTGGCGTGGTGAGCACGGTTACATCCAGATTGCTTGCATGGCATAGCATGGCATGCATAGTATGAGGCAGACGGAAGCGGATGGACGGACGGAGCGGATTGCGGGGGATCCGCTGCTGCCGCAGGGGTGAGTTTGTGGGTGGGTGGTGGCCCGTGGGAATGGAATGGAATGGAATGTAAGTTAGCGTGTCTGCCTTTCTTTTAGTAGATTGATTAATAGATTGCTTGGCTGGTTTGATTCAGCTCAATAGCTAGCTGAGCATAGCTGAGTTGAGTTGAGTGCGCAGGCAAATACACACACAAGTTCGTACACGGTCCTCATACGTGCAGTAAACTAGAGTACGGGGGGTATTATGACTAGGTAATGTAAAGTAAGTTAGTGGTGGTGGTGAAAAAATTTTCGTCTCATCGTGGAATGGGCTGCTTATACTGTGCTGCTGGTACAGTACAGTACTGTACACGCTCGAGTTGGGTGGTGGGTACATACGTACATGCGTCTGCCGGCAAGCCTCTAGATCGAGATTATTTTTGAGGGAAAAAAATAAAGCTCGGGTCTCGCGGGTGGTTTGCCATGCGTTGTTCTTCTTTTACAAATTTAATGATTAATTATAAGATCACGCGTGGGGTATAATACGAATAAGGTATTTGCTTGCTTGCTTGGAACAAGCTCGATTCTGCTTGCCTGCCAGACTTGACTTACATACATACAGATAGATGCAAGTATTTCTTTCTAAAAGAAAAAAAGAAAAAAAGGTTTTCAGACCACCGTGCGCACCTGGGTAACACCTTTTCCCCATTCATAAAAGAAAAGTAAAAAAAAAAGAAAATCACATAAACATAGAATATTCAAACAGCCGTTTTGAAAAACCCCAGAAAACGGGCAAAAGAGCCGTGATTGAAATTTTTGAAGGATCCCTTCACCCATTTTTTTTGCAACCCGAAAGAGAATAAAATAAAAGAGAATAAAAGAGAACATAGAAATCGCTAGAATTTTAGAAATCAAGGGCACAAGAAAAATTTTATTGGTTCAATATGCCGCTAATATTTTCCGTCTGGGAACCGGGCTTGCAGGGCTGCCCTGCGTTGCTTCTCCTTATCCGGATCATATGCCAGGAATTCGTGGAGGGCTTTGCCGGCTGGCACCATTGGCAAAACAGGGACTTTCTTCTGTAAAAAATTTTAGAATTGAAAGATTGAATAGGGAATAGAGAAAGGACTTACGTCCACAATGACCTCCAAGAGGATTGGTCCGTCATATTCCAGCAACTCCTTGATCTTGCCTGGGACGTCGGCGGGATCCGAACATCTCATTGACTTCAAGCCCATGGCTTCACCAAGCTTTACAAAATCTGGGTTCTGTTGATGAGTCCAAGAGAACCTATCTTCGTAAAACAGACTTTGCCATTGGGTAACCATTCCTTGTTCCTCATTGTTCAACACAATGACCTTGACGCCAATATTGAACTGCACAGCGGTAGACAACTCAGTAAGAGTCATGTTAAAGCTAGCATCACCGTCAATATCAATGACAACAGCTTCTGGTCTTGCAACCTTAGCCCCAATAGCAGCCGGAAGACCGTATCCCATAGTTCCCAAACCACCAGAAGTAATCATTGTACGGGGATGCCTCCATCTGAAGTGCTGGGCAGTCCACATCTGATGTTGACCAACTCCAGTGGCAATAACAACTTCCTCCTTCATGTGTGCAGTTTGCTTGCTAATCTCCTCGATCACAGTCTGAGGCTTGATCATAGAACCAGGAGTCTCTCTCTCGTAATCAAAGGGGTAACGCTTTTTCCAGTCATTGATTTGTGTAAACCATTCTGGGCGTTCGGCAACTGCATTGACTTTGGGGATAAGAAGAGCAAGATTTTCGGCAACATCACCCTCAACAGCCTCAGTTGCTTGAACGACCTTGTTGATGTTCTTAGGCATGATTTCAAAATGGACGATGCCTCCACGGCCCTCAGCAGCCGCCAACTTGGCCTGTGGTGCGAATTCTAAGTTTGTTGTTAGCACCTACAATTTCAGACATGATGAGCAATATTCTTTCACGAGGAGTACTAACTTGCGATATTTCCCGTGACACGATCATCGAATCTTGCCCCAAGAGCAATGATCAGGTCAGCTTCCTGCATCGACAGATTTGCATAGGGAGACCCGTGCATCCCCAGCATGTGCAAGCTCTTCTCATCGAGCTCGTCAAACCCTCCCAATCCTTGGAGGGTTGTAGTGACAGGAATCTTTGCCTTGTCTGCAAACTCCTTCAACAACTTTGGCCCTTCCGGCCGTTCGATCACGCCTTGTCCAGCGTAGATGACAGGCTTCTTTGCCATATTCACAAGCTTAGCAACCCTCTCAACAGTGGCATCAAGATGCCTCTTCCTGGCATCCTTCGCAGCCAGTGAGGCAGCAGATGGATGAGAAGGCAAGTTACTTGCTACAGGAATAGCTTTCCGCAAAATACCGGCGGTGACATCTTTTGGCAGATCGACAAGGACAGGTCCTGGCCTTCCAGATGTGGCGATCTCAAAAGCCTCGTTTATCCGACGTGGGAGCTCTGCAACATCCTTTACCATTACGTTCCACTTAGTACAAGCACGGGATATTCCGATGACATCGGCTTCCTGGAAGGCATCTGTGCCGATTGCGCTAGTAGGTACCTGGCCGCAAAAAACCACGAGAGGGGTTCCATCGCTAAGGGCGTCTTGGACAGGGGTGATAACGTTGGTGGCTCCTGGGCCAGATGTAACCAAGACAACACCTGGCTTACCGGAGGCACGTGCGTAACCCTGAGCCATATGCCCCGCACCTTGTTCGTGGCGGGGCAAAATGAATCGAAAATGTTTTGACTGGTAAATAGCATCGAAAACAGGAAGGATGGCGCCGCCGGGGTATCCAACTGTGAAAAAAGGCCGATGAGTCAGCAAATTAAGCGTATCAGAAAATTTTGTAATAATAAAGGGAAAACATACAGATATGCTTAACCCCATGTCGGAGCATCATTTCGTGGAAGATCTGACCACCTGACATCCCAACAAATCTACGATAGAATCAATTCTTGTTAGCAAATCTCGATCCAGAGAATCTGCAAGAAAAAATTTTGTTACTCACGAATCGTCCATTTCTTGGCCATGTTTAGGCTGGAGTGGATGCAATGCATGTGCTGCCGGAGGTGCTGTTGATGGAGGATCTTGATTGAAAGCTAGTGAAGGAATTGGTCTTGTCCTGTATATGATAATGAGTCATAACTTCGAATAAACTTTCTCTAAACCAAAAAATTCAAAGGTTCATGATGGTTCACTAGCAAACAAAGTTTTTTCAAGTATCTAGAGACTTACGATGCAGAGGTAGATTGATTTCGAGGAACGTTTGAAATGTTCTTACGAGCAGGGACAGCTTGATTGCGCAAATGCGGTGAGATCGCTGTAGCTGTGGGGGTTGTTGAAAAGCTCTTGCTTGGGGACTGTCGACAAAGAGTCCTCAAAGGAGCTCTGGCGGCGGATCGCAACATGGCGTTTGCAAACCAGGGAGGCAAGAATAATTGACTCAAGAAAAAAAGAAGGAAAGCAATGAGCGAATTGAAGTTTGAACCGAGTGGAGATGAATGGACTACGGGGGGGGAGAAGGGGGTTGTTGAAGAGGAAGATGTGGGGAGTTGGGAAGAGTCAGCAGGATGACTTTTTTTTTTTCTTTTTGCTAGCCTTTTTTTTCTTTCACACAGAACTTTTTTCTCTTTCCCCTCGGCAATGTGTCGGAACCCCTGGGGCGAATGGCGAGCCAAAAACGACCCTAAAAGGAATTCTAGCGGGGAAATCCAGAACCAATCCGTAATTTTCCTTCTTTCTTCCAAGTTTTTTTTTTCGTGGTTGCTTGTTTTCAGGCTCAGAAAAACTACCGCTCAGCGCATAAAAGGAACTTTGTCGTCTGAACTGACCAATAGTTTATATTGCACTTACCCTATTTGTCTCCATTACCCGACTTGTGGGGAAAAAATTGGCATTCTAAGCATGAAAATCCGGCAAAGAACATGTTTTTGCATATAAATTTCTATGGATTTTGCCGTACCGGTAGTGTTTTGTGGAACCTCTCATTAATTTACCATAGAAACTTGAATAATTGAACCGGCCGTGTGCTTTGTCGTTGGAGTTGCCCCCTCTGGTAAGGTCTGGTGTTTTTTGTTTTTTTGTCTCTCAGAGTGGCTGAGCAGCTCTTTTTTTTTTTCTTTGCTGTGTTTTTCGCCCCTTTTCCAGAGTAGGGAACTCTCGACTACATAGCACACGGTTCAATTATTCAAGTTTACAGTATCCGGTAGCAGAACACAGGATTAGCATCGCTCGTATTACATTCAAGGGCCATGATACCGATAATATCGAGGTTAAGCACCAGCGTGTGTTCTTAAGTGAAACATTTGGTTAAGAAAAATTACCATTGGTCACAAATTCCTTGGTTTAAGCAACTTACGCCCAAAATGACAAAAACACACCTTGTTCTGGAAATTACAATGGCCCTAACACAACTTAAGCACTACACAGAGGGATTCTGTGCTTACCATGCAATGTTGGCTCTGTGTGTTCCTAAGTTGCTTCAAAGCGGTTTAGTTTGATCATTGTCATAGTGACAGAGATTCAGAGTGCCTAAATTGCAACAATAATATCACAAAATTTTATGTCTGTGTGATGACTACACTGCTGGTAAGATTTTCAAAATGGTTGTTCTGCTTAAGCACTGTCTCAGTTAAGAACGCACGCTGCCGCTTAGCCTCGATAATGGCAGCTCATGGTGAAAATCTCGTTTTCGCCTTACATAAGGATTTCCATAGAGAGTCAAGCCACAGGCTATGCTTAATGCGCCACTACAAACGGGGCTTGGAAATTATTCTAGGACTGGCGACCAGACTGAGCCTTTCAATCGACGGGTATGATAACGTTACCATAAAACCGTACTTGTCCCGGTACCACCTGTGTGTTATTTTTAAATCCCCGTCTGAGGTCCGGTGAGAAATCTCGTTACAATATGACACCTTCCTGCCACCACGAGATTAGCGAAAAATTATCATCACCATTGCTTCGGTGGTTCAGACTCTTTAGAAATTTGGCGGGCCAAGTCACGTGACCCACAGAGAGAGAGAGAGAATTCTCACTCAACCACAGGTAGGGTAACATCATAAGTAGTAATCAGTTTTGCCAAGCCCCCACCGATCCAAATCAGACTCCTGACTGAGGAATTGTTAACGGTCGATATTGAAGAAGCTTCAACTAACTGTGGTCGTGAGGCAATCCATTCCTTACTCGGACGTTAAAGCTCTACCGAGTCCTTTTTTATCTTCTGTAAGTTCGAGGCGATTGCTGGAATTCCTGGTTGATCCCGGCAAAGTATCTGGCTATACCACACTTCACCGGCATCTTGGTTAAACGGAACGTGTCCTCTCGATTTGAAAGCTAGCAACAACTTGAAAACATCGACAAACAACCAACCTCCTTACAACGATTCACTCAACCCTTTCGGTTCCTGGGCAAATAGGAATTACGCGCAGTACGACCTCCACAGTACGACCTCCACGATACCTCTTTTAGAAGATATTCGGAGGAAAAAATAGCCCTTCATGAATATCTTCCGAATTGCGGGAGACCTCTCCCATCTCATATCCATCTTCATTTTGCTTCACAAGATGCGTACATCGAAGGTTGGAGGTCCCACTATCTCCCGGAATTTTTTTAATAGAGAGATATCATGTTCATGAGATCGATTCCGTTACATTGATCGTGGTCCGCTGACGATTGTGTGTACGATAGAGTTGCATAGGAATATCGTTCAAATCTCAAGTTTTGTATCTCATTGTTTATGTCACACGTTATCTAGGTACGGAAAATTATGTTATCTGTTGCCCACGAATTAAAACCCCCACGAGTTTTCCCTTCTGGTTCGGTGGTGTTTTATGCACCTCTCGGATCTAGGTTTTAGTTCTGTGGACGACGGTTCTGACAAGTTGCAACGATCAAGATTTACTATGGACCTTCCAGCACTCGGCGTACAATAGTTTGATGAAGATCATCTTCATCGGCTCGTCGGCATACACAATTTACCTCATGTTGAATGACTTTAAGCCAACGCACGATCCAAACATTGACACGTTCAAGGTTGAGTACCTCATTGGTGGATCGGCAATCTTGGCCCTACTGTTTCCTTACAAGTGGACAACAGCAGAGGTATATTTCCATCCACGTGATTGATCAGGGGAACCGGACAGTGTTTCGTAACAATGGGTAGCGGCGTTGGCAGCGAATTTTTTTTCACACCTTGTTCCTGCTGCCGCCGCATACCAGCCGGTCTAGTCCCCGTAAGAGCTTTTTGGGATTTGTGAGGCTGATCGGACGTTGCTATTTTTTACCACAATTAGGTTCTTTGGTCGTTTAGCATCTGGCTCGAAAGTGTGGCCATTCTGCCCCAACTTTTTATGTTGCAACGAACTGGTGAAGCAGAAACGATAACAACACATTATATTTTCGCACTGGGCGCATACCGAGCATTGTACATCCCGAATTGGCTGTATCGGTACTTTATGGAAAGCTACACAGATCCCATCGCCACAGTAGCGGGTATTATTCAGACAATCCTCTATTCAGACTTCTTCTACATCTACTATACCAAGTATGGATTACCCTTCCTTCCCCTGATTTTCCCGGTTTTCTACTTGACCCCCACTCTGAAACGAGGCTGCCGATCATCGGCAAAATAAAAAGGACGATTGATAGGTTAAGCTTTTGGAACAAGACTAATGGACCGTGCTTATAAACAGGGTATTGAAGGGTCGCAAGTTCGAGCTACCAGTTTAAAATACTGCTAGATAGGTAGTAGTGCGGTCGCGGCGCGTACGCGCAACTCGCTTGCCGCGTGTGCCTGTCGTGCATTTGTCCATGGGGGAAATTTGAAGTTGTTTAGGGTACGGTATCCGTGATATATATATAAAAAACGGTGGGTATAAAATCTTTCATTGAGCTGCATGTCTACTTTTTTTTTTTTACTTGGTTTCTTGTTCAAATATTCTTGGCAGTCCTGTTCTGTGGAGGGATTGCCAGGGTATGGGATGCGCCGAGAGATTTGACGGGCGAGGGTGTGGACGCATTTCGACCTTTTATGTCCGATGGATGATTCAGCCGGATGCGGGGGAACGCTCGTGGGAGGGCGTAAGCGGAAACGTGTGGATTTAAAGCTATGCATTTTTTATAGAGGGTTCGTGGGAATAGTAAATAAAAAAAAATTAAAAACAAGTGAGAGAAAAAAAAAAGGGGGCCCGTTCTGGCTTGTAAGGCTCGTGGGCCAGCGAAGGGCACCCACCCAAGAGAAGAATTCAAGAAAAAGACAGGAAAGGAAAACTTAATAATCAAGGGGTTTGCTGTACTTTCCTACCGGTACCATACTAGCTGTTCCTCATTCGGTTTCCAGCTGCATTGCAACTTGTACAATTGTTGTTTCTTTTTATATACCGTTTCTTAAGCCCCTTCCCTTCCCCCCGAATTCCCATCTGTACCGATTAGTCCCAGCAATCCTCGCCAATGCTTTGAGCAGAGGCGAATAGAAGGAAAGATTATGTATGTGCTTTCTCCAGCCAGTCCTATTAAATATCGTATTTCACAGTCGCCCAACCGGTGAATTAGATAGAAAGGAAGCAGGAAGGAGAGCAGGAAGAGGAAGGGGCAGTAGCAGTGGTGGTCTGGTTGCAATACGAGAACGGTGGTTCGAAGCAGCGTTGATTTTCATCTGGGATAAGGAAAAAATAAAATATTCCGAAACACAGGTCGATCTACCAATCGTTGATAAATGATCATAAAAATAAAGCTTTTTTTTTTTTTTTTTTTTTAAATCTGTAACAGCCCAGTGGGAAAGAAAAAAGAAAAAAAACTCTCCTGATGAAAAGAAGAAAAAACAAAGCCTTACCATAGGAATAGGAATAAATAAATACAAAGGCTACAATGTGATAGTCTAACGTGGAATATAAAACGGCGGAGATTTCATTATCACCCAGGCACAAATACGAAGTACTGTACCAAATATTGTAACAATCTCTTGATACATGAAAGGGCACTTTTGAGCTTACCGGTAGGATAGAGTCTATCTAAATATTAGTACAGTAACAGTAATAGTAAATAAGGAGTTGAGAATCAAAACACGGGCTAGTGTACGAGTGCAGTACATACGGCTGCGATATCATTACCACTACTATCACTATCTCCACCACCATCTATCAAACTTCCAAACAGCCCAAAACTCCTCAATAACGATTCCTAAGAGAAATATGCTTACAGTAGTCCCGCGGTGCAAAAGTGTTGTCTGTTACGATAAAAACCTATGTGCACGGTCCATCCTATCTTCCACCCCTCCCCCCCCCCTCTATGATACTTCTCTACTGTACTGCTAGAAAATCGCTATTACTTACTACCATGATTTAACTGGCCAACAACCCCACCTCCACCACCACTAGTTCCACCACCCCCATCCCATCCGGGGAACAGGGGAAAACGCCAAACCCCACCACCACTTGTGCAAAAAGAGCAATGACAACGACGAAACGATAGGGCTGTCAGAAACAGACAGCTACAGCTACAGGTCAGAAAGACAAGCAGACAAACAGACAGGCGGGCAGACAACCAATTTCTATTTTTTCCCATCCATCTATTATTTTTTTTTTTTTTCCAAAACCTTACCAGCTTTCTGCACCCCACACTTTTTTTTTTTTTTTGCGAACCCGTACAGTACAGTACAGTAAAACCCGTTGTTGTTGTTGTTGTTGTTGTTGTTGCTCGTCAAGACTTAGCCCAAGGTCTCGACTTGCTGAGCTGTTTAACTTTTTATTTTATTTTTCTACCTACCTATTATTTCCTTTTCTTATCCAAAAAAAAAAAAAAAACAACCCCCAACCCTACCACATAACCTCCCCAATTCCCCCAATCAAGCCATCCATCCCCCCCATTCCTATTCCCTTTTTTTTCTTTTCTTTTTTCTTCTTTAAACCCTACCCTATCCTACTACATCGTTACAATAATACCCTTACCCATCCACTCATCCACTCATCCATCCATCACTCACGTCGCAATACCCCTGCCAACCCACACGTCCAGCCCGATTTACAAATCCCCACCACCACCTCCAAGGGGAGAGACATACAGCATAAGCAGAGAATAGAGGGCATAGCATTAAGAAATATGAAGGAAAGAAAAAAAAAAAATGAAAAAAAAAAATGAAAAAAACCCGCTATTAGCGAAGCATTACTGGTTTGTCGATCATGAGTTTTTGTTTTTGTTGCTTTTATTTGCTTTTTTTCTTCTTCTTCCATTGGAAGGAGAGAGAGGGGAAAGGGGGCACGCGAGTTTATCGTAGTTCTTTATTCTCTCGCCTTAACTTACCTTATTTCTTACTTAACTTTTTTTTTTCTTTTCTTTTCCTTCTTTTTCGTTCGTTCGGGAAAGAGAGAAAATGGGAA
The DNA here is from genome assembly GCA_003788595.2 of Choiromyces venosus 120613-1. NCBI lineage: Eukaryota > Fungi > Ascomycota > Pezizomycetes > Pezizales > Tuberaceae > Choiromyces > Choiromyces venosus. The sequence continues at coordinate 835,944 of ML120383.1, forward strand.
ATGCGGGTTTTGGGAGGAAGGAGAATGGGGTGTCGTCTCGATCTGGGGAATTGCTATTGAGTATGGATGATGGATGGATGCAGGAGTATTGTTTTTCCCTTTTACTAGACTACTCGAGTACGGTATACTTTTTTTTTTTTTTATACTTTCCGTGGGTTTGAGATCCTTTTGGTATTTTTACTTTTTTTTTTTTTTTTAAAAAAAACAGGTAAACTTTTCATGGGGTTCATGGGGTAAGGGGTTTGACGAACGAACCGTTAATCAATTGATTTAGTTCATTGATGGGTAGCATGGCAGCATGGCATGGCATATTTGGTAAGTAAGCATGGCTTGCTGGTCTGGTAGGGTGGGATTATCGTATCCATGGATACGAACCGTAGGCAGGAAGGGGGGCGGAAGGAAGGGAGGGAGGGAGGGAGGGAGGGAGGGGGAAAGTAATAAAATAAAAGAAGGATAGGTCTAAAGGGCTTGAACTAAAACCCTAGGAACTAACTAACCTAACCTAACCTAACCCAATGCTACTTGTAAGGGGAAAGAAGAATTGAAGTATTGGTGTACTATTTGCTTTTGTAAGGGGTAATAGGGAACTGTTTGACAAGTAGATGGTGACGGGAACCCTGCTATTGGTTTATGGGGAAGAGGAGAGGATTTCTTTGCTCTTTCCAAGAATGGGAAGGGAAAAAAATTATTCCTCCAAGAGTTAGCTATTCCTGTGGTCTATTGCTAGTTGTCTCTCGGTGAATTCGTTGGAGTCTGCTCGAGTAGATGTTGATGTTTTGATGTATATGTCGGCTGGCGTGGAACCGCATGTATACTACGAGTACTCTACCCTGAACTCGGCAAGATGCGAATCAGACCGGGAACGGGAAACTTATGCGTGGGAGCTTACTCCGAGTATCTGTGTGTAATGGGAGTGGGAAAAAAAGGGGAGGGTGGATTGGAAGGGGGGGGTATACCGGGGCTCTTCTCAATCTTCAATTTTTACACTATGTACTCTAAAACCCTTGCGGTGGAGTGAGCCTTGTGGGGGGATATAGTTTTTGTCGGTCAAGGGAGGAGGAGGGAGGGGGGTGGTTGGGAGATGTTTTTGTTTTTTTGTGTGTGTTCTCTTCCCCCGTTCTTTCTCCTTAGGAAAATGGATTGAGGGGAAAATATTCAAGAGAAACTCCGATATCGGAGGTGAACGGGCTTGTTACGAGATGGAGAAGGTGAAGTTTTTTTTTTGACTGATTTACCTGTTAACATTTCCGGGCCGTTCTTTTTTTATGCTTCTTGCTTTCTTTTCCTTTGTATTCTTTTTTTTTTTCTTTTTTTCTTCCCTGTCTCTTCCGAATGTTCGAATCATTGCGTACGTACCATTCCGAGTCTTTGGCTTTTCCAAGATCTGGGAGATAGTCAAGACCTGCGTGGGGTTATTCGTAACAGTGTGGGGAGATGCGGCGGAATTCAAAGTAAAAGAAAAGAGAAGGAAAGGAAAAAGGAAAGGAAAGGAAAGGAAAAGGAAATCAGTCAGGGGGTTAAAGGAGGTGGTGGTGTCTTGAGATGAGATATCGGCAGAGAACAAGAACAACGAAGCGATCGAGAATGGAACGGCGTTAAGAACTAAACAAGAGATAAATGGAGGGAAAGATATCTAAGGCGGAATTGAACATATTACTGGAAGATGAGGACATTCTTAACCTGCAGAAGAAAAAAGAAGGCTATCTCGGAGAGCGAGAAAGGGACCGCTGAAGCCTCAGCTCCGGGGAGAAAAGCAAAAAATCAATTGCAGCAAGTAACCGTACTCGCACTTGGTATGTAACTGTAAGTTGCTAGTGTACGAATGTTGAACAAGTTTCACTCGACGTTGTTGAAGCTTTTAGCTGGGGTGGGCTTTTCTCACCTCACCTGTTCGTCATGTCAGACTTTTATCTCTCGATGTTGCTCCTGCTGTGCTTGGACCAAGCTGTATGTTGTTATGTTGCACTTGTTAGATATGTACAGAGTGACTGTATGTATGAGATTTAATTATCGCTATGATGAATAACCCGTTTATAGAGGAAATAGCGGACCCAGGGTCCGAGTTTACAACGTGATATGGGATGAGCAGTTTTGACAAGGTCGTACCCTTGGAAGATGGGATTTATGAAATTCCCTTGTGCCTTATCCTTATCATAATTGTTGATCTTTGATGTTTATGTAGGATATGATGGAATTTCTATATAATTTTTTTTTTCCCCGGGAGTACCATAATCGTGTTTTTCTTTATCGATAAAGAGAGGGAGGCGAGAAAGGTCAAAAAATCAGGCAGGCAAGCACTCTATCGTACGGAGTGCATGAACCATCATCTACTTATCGATTGCCGTCAGGGAGCTTTGGGCCACTGGCTGGCTCGCTACGGGCAAAGACAGCCATGGCACAAAAAAAGGCTTGTCTCGGTATGATATGGTGCTGGTGCTCGGTACTACCGGTATGTACCGTACAGTACAATACTTTATTTGAACACATGAAATTTCAATACACACACCGCGACCACCACGAATACTTTTCTGGTGCAGTACATCCTGGAGTACATCGTGGAGTACTCGAGCACATTTCTGCTTTGTTTTTCTCATTCAGATACTGGATATCGTAGTAATTATTCGGACCACCCACACCCCACCTGAGTGCGTGCTCCACCAAGCGAACAATCGCCTTAACCAATCAAGACCCGATCCGTGCCCCGGACCGCAAGAGGGCCCTACTGTAAAAAGCACAGAAACAGCAACGGCTCCAGTACCGGGTGTGAAGGGTAAGTCTGGCGAACTCTTGGCGGTGTTTACTATGTATTTTTCTGCCAAGAGTTCGCCAAACTTTTTTCCAACCCCTGGTACTGTACACGCCCAAAGCGGGCGAAGACCACCATACATGATTTTTTTTTATTTTTCTTGTATTTTTTATTCATTTTTTTCTTCAAAAATCTTTTCGCAACACCACACACACATCTCTTCCCCTGCTGCTGCTGCTGCTGCTGCTGCTTCTGCTTGCCTGACACCATCACCGGCACGCACCAGCACCAGCAGGCAGCTCAACACCCTCCCTCCCGTGAGGCCAAGACAGCACAAGCACACGCACACACGCACGCACGCACGAGCACGCAAAGGCGAGTTCAGAACCCTCCCACACTTCTAACACTCACACAACTTCCTACTGTAGGAGGTCTACTGTAACTCTAGGCTCTTACAGATACAATACGGTACCATAGACAGCTATATACAGTCACTGGCTCTGCCCACACTAATCTTGGCCTTCGATCTCCATTCGCTGAACTAGCAATTAGTAGTGTGCTCTCTTACTCACCCATTATCGCTCGTTTTACTACTGCTGCGCTCCTCCTACTCCTGCGGCAAAGCTCTTTGCTATTCCCCCCCTTCCACTTCTACTCTTTGCCCTGTGTTTGGCCTTTTTGGGCCTGTCGTGCAACAGAAAATCCCCGACCTCCGGCTCCAACGCGCGCCTTTTCTGTCCCTACACAAATTTACTATTTCCTCCCACCTCTTCTTATTCACCAGGACCACAACCCACAATCTACTAAACTACTAACTGCCACAACCACCACACACCACATAATCCTTCACCCCCGGTCCTCCCTTAGCTGTTTTCCTCTTCAACAGGAAGGGAAAAGGAAAAAAATAATTATTCAAACCCCCAAGGAGAAGAAGGGGGAAAATTAAATTAAATAAAATAAAGTGCCCATTTTGTATTGGCTTCGGGGAATTTAAAAATAATTCATACTACGCTCGGTCTCCGATCATCGCCCATCACCGTCTTTATCGTTTTGGTATCGATAGCACTATCTGCATCCAAGTTTATTATTATTATTAGGCACCCTTTCTCGCTCGCGCTTTTTCCTCTCTCTCTCTCTCTCTCTCTCTCTTCTTCTTCTTTCTTTACTCACTAGTCTTACCCTCGACCCACGTCGCGCTCGTTTAATATCACCTCCATTCCCACTTCATTCTTTCTCTCTCCTCCCACCTTATAGCTCCCTCTTCAAACCTACAAGAAGAAAATAAGAGTTCCATCAGGGCAAAGTCACCCGGGCTCTGTAATATTCAGCTTCCATCCCCTCGCTCGTTGCTTCTTCTATCCTATTATCCTCATCTTACTGCTCCTGCTCTTACATATTTAAATACCTCTTGCCAATCCTCCCTTCCTCCTTGTCTACCGATCATCTTCCGCCTAGGACGATCCGTGTTCCTTCGGCAGCGATCCTCAACCACCTTTCTATATCTGAGATTCGCTTTTCAATCGGCCGGTCCCACGCTCGTTTCTCGCTTCTTCAACATCAGCAATCATGATGAACACTCAGGCAATGGCGCCGCAGTCAGCGATGGTTGACCATCATCGTTTAACTAGAGATGCTTTTCCATACCAACAACAGGGATACCTCCTACATTACGCATCGCAGTTATCACCTTCCCGCACTGGATCCGGGAGTCTCTCTATGCCTGGCTCCTTACAGCCCGATTCCAATTCCCTCCGTATCCACCACCACCAGCAACACCAGCATCACCAGCATCACCACCACCACCACCAGCAACAGCAGCAACAACAGCAACATCAGCACCAGCACCAACACCAGCAGCACCAGCACCAGCACCAACTTCAACAGCAGCAACACCAGCTTCAACAGCAACACCAGCAGCAGGACCAGCTTGCGGCTGCATTATCAAACTTGAGCTCCAAGCAACAGCAACTACCTTCCCCCACATCCGAGATGGGTAATGCCTTCGAGGATACACCCACCAGCCTAGAAGGATTCCCCACTCAGGCGGAATTCGAGAACCTTCTGAACGAATACATTCTTTCCCTCTCCCCCAAGAAGAGGGACAAGGCCCTCATCCCTCAAAAACGCTATGACAACATTCTAGCTGTTCTCCGTGATCCCAAGTGTACAACCATTGAATCCGCCCAGTTTAGGTTCTGGGCCAAGAAGATGTTCCGCTTGGTACCTGACGACGACAACGTTGGCGTTGTTTGTCATGAAGGAAAGCCGGTGGCCGTGAGAGAGCAGCTTTACCATGTATTGACATCCTCTCACGGACAGGCACAACATGGTGGACGTGACAAGACATCAGCTCAAGTTCGCAAATATTTCTCCTGGTACGTTAGTGGAAAATCAAAAGCCCTCTCTTCTACTACTGTGCAAACAAACACTCCAAGTTCCATAATAAAATTCTTCTTAAGAACGGAGGTGTCTACTGCTCTCCTGTGCCCTTTTTTTAAAAAAAAAAAAGAAAAAAAGAAAAAAAGAAAAATAAGAGAAAAGAAAAACAAACATGGATGAACACAGTTCCTTTTCAAAGTTTCTCTTATTAAGCTTCCCTTCTCTCAATCTCGTTACATTTTCCCAGCAAAAAAAAAAAAAAGCCTCGACACCACTCTGTAATAATCCCAGGCTAACGTTTTGGTTTTCTTCACAATCAGGGTCCCCAAGGAACTCATTGCCCGTTTCGTCCGAAATTGCCCTAGTTGCACCCTCCGCCGCAGCAGCCCTTTGGAATACGCCGTAGCAAACAATGCTCGCCAAGCAATTGATACTACCCCATATATCACCCCCCCCGCTAGTTCTTCTCACCGATCGTCCATGAGCTCCATGAGTTCACCGATGAGCACTGTACCTCCTCCTCACCAGGTAGTGGCCCTGGTGTCTTCTGCACCCCCCTCAAACCTCGTTCCTGCCACTGCAAACGCTCATACCTACTCTTCTTACTCTTTCTCCGAGATGCCTCTTGACCCACGCATGTACGCTCCTAACGACCTATCCAACTGAAAAAGCGGACAACGGTACTAGAGTCTTGCAGCATTTTGCAACAGAAGGAATTAAGGATGGAAGGCGGTGGCAGCAGGCGGAAAGGGAGAGATAAACAAAAAACTTCTTTTTAAAATACAAAAAATAACGAATGGACTAATTGCTTCTAAATTTTTCATGGGATTACGCTTGTATGGAATCTTTTTACTGGGGTTATCCGGGGTCTATTGGTTCTTTTTTATTTTCTACGAAATGACCTGACATTTCTTGCTTTTGGGGTTTATATTATCTTGGTCCGCATCATTTTTTCTTTTTTCTTTTTTCTTTTTTTCTACTCGGGGGAACAAAAAAAAATGCTTCGTACAGGGGGAAGAGAAGGCAAGGTCATGGGTGGTGGTGGGGGGAAGGGGGTAGTGGTGGAGGTAGTTCAGAGAAATACTTTCTTGTCCTTATTTTCGTCGAAATGGGGTTCTCACCCACTAAGGTTTATTGTGGTTTCATTTCATTTTCCTTTTACATTCTTCTCTTCACTTGTATTGGGATTTATTGTGCTGGTCTTTTTCCTCTTTCCTCAACTGCTTGGTATATCGTCTTCGACGGCAGGGCTAAGCAGTCTATGGGAGATAAAGGGCTAGGGGTTACTAATACTGGGCTTTCGTGTAGTATTCGTTTTTCTTCTCAAATTCCTTTTTCTCTATTCTTCATTTCTATTACTCTTTTTTTTATTTTTTATTCTATTCCTTTGTGTACATACATTCCTTGGTGTTCCCATGTGGGGATCCGGCCGCCAAAATATGCCTTTTGGTCTTTCTGTGAATGTTTACATGAGAAAAAACGTTTACGTTGCCTTTTACCATATGAAAAAAAAATGAATCTCGATGGGTGTATGTGAGCTGTTTTGCTGATAGTGGGGGAGAAGGAAGGCAGAGGAGGGAGTTGGAGGGGTAGTTTGATCCTGAGGTAACTCCCCCCCCCCCCCCCCACAGAAGCTACATAGGATACGAATGCCATACCAAGCTCTGATACAGCAAAGCTATCTATTTCAGCCTTACTAAACTACCAGAGCTAACCTCCTCAAGAACAGGCAATTCATGCCCGCCCCATGCAAGCAAGTGACTGAGCTAGTGACTTGTTTCTTATCGGAAGCTTGAATAAAGTAACACCTCCCTCCAGGTTACTATAGCCTAACGACCAATCTATTGCTTTTTTTATTTATTTCTCCACCAAGCTGAAGGGTATCTGGATGAATGAAAGGATGGAGTACAGGATGCCGGCCGACGGCGCCGAATGCGGTTGAAGGGGAAAGGCCTAATATTTACTACTTACATACTACATTATCTCTACCACATCTCTCTCATCCATCCATCCATCCATCCATCACCAACAACAAATACAACGATATATTTCGCAAGTTCTGGACCCCTATCGAGCGTGCATGCCGGTTGGATTGGGGTTTGCATAAATTTCAATTGAGGGTGTGCTGAAGTTGTGGAGACAGGAATACCTACAGCGCCTTTGGTTCGCCGGCTTCGGACTTGTCCGGGGGAACATACCGGTATCTGCTTCGTATAGTTTATTCCTTTTTCCGAAAAAAGTGTCGTGGTGAAGTGGAAAAAGGTACGAGTTTTGATATTGACTGGAGCTAGATGGTTGGCCGGTTGGTTTGGGGCTGGTTGGGGGAAGAATTATTTATTTTTTATCTACTATTTGTTGCTTTTTCGAGACCCCCCTCCCTTGGCATGGTGGATACTGCGTGCCGGTACTTGCGTCCAAGTAACTTACTAAAATGTACGAGCACAGTATAGGTACTTGTAGTGCTGTTGGCGCAGTTAGGGCGGGGGGGATTTCCCTGTTTTTTGGGAGTTTTTTTTGGGGGGGGTGAATGAGGAAGAGGAGAAGGTGAAGAAGGCGGAGGAAAGGGAGGGAGGGAGGTGAGTTGGGTTTCTGATATGATATGCTGGAGAGAGGTGTGAGAGAAATGTGTATAAATCCCCTCCCTCGTTCTTTTACTTGTTCACTTGTTGCTGCTGTCGCTGCTACTACTGATACCTCACCATTGCTGTTGCTATGGTACTGCTACGGGGGTATCGTTCTTCTCAATGTGTTTTCCGGGGGTTTGGTGGGGCAGAAGAAGTAAAGAAAACTTATGGGACCTTACATTTTTGCTCTTAACTTTTATGATACTTTTTCTTTTTTACCCTGCCTGGAGCTAAGCTAAGCTTAACCTACAGCTCCTCCTCCTCCTCCTACTCCTCCACATCCTTCATCTGGGTAGAGTACACTGCTCATCGCACAACAACAACGGACAGCTAAGCAAGGAAAGAAAAATTGTGAGAATGAATTAGAAATAAAAAGGAGGGCGGAATTCATTATCAGATAGGATAGGCCACGACGAGGCGGAGGAAGAGAAGGATCAGCCTCACACTCGCACATCCACATAAAAAACTTGCAAAACCTCCGTGCGAACACCTCACTCACTCGCCTTACTTCACTCACTTACTACTCACTCGCTCGCTCACTTGAGCATCGACAACCCACACCTCCATCAACCTCACCTCACTCCTGCTCCTACTCTTACCGCGCTTCTACCTCACTCATTCACCTACCTACCCACCTCTCACCACCACCACGCCTACTTCGATAATTACCCTAACCTCTCTTTCCCTCCCACCCTCTCCGAGGCAAGAGAGAAGGGAAAAAAAATCATCCCCGAAACCCACATCAGCGAGAAAAAAAAAAAAAGCCCCAAAGGTAATCACAGCATCTGCACCCGATCGATCAAATCGCCAAATCGAACGAACGAGACGAGAGTACGAGCGAGCGAGTTTAACAACAACAGCAACGACAACGACAACCACCTAACCATCTAACCTAACATGACTTGACTAACCAGCAAAGCTAAGCTAACCCTTACCTTTCCCTTTCTCTTCTCTTGCTTCCTTCCTCCACTTTATCCACACCCCTCCACTGTATTCGGACAATCCCGCGATTGGCTTACCCCCCCGTCTTGGACTTTTCGCCTTCTTGAGGCGAGGCGACAGTGAATGAGTGAGTGAGTGAGTGAGGGAAGACGGGGGGACATGGGGGGGAAGTGGGTTGATGGATAAGTACAGCGCGAACACATTCTCGTTTCGAATATCTCGGAGGATGAACTGGGAGGCAGCGATAACGATAGTGATAGTGGTTGTGGTGGGGTGGTGGTGGGGGGACCAAACAAGTCGCTTTTCCTTCCATCTGCTCGTACCTTCCTTCCTTCCTTCCTCCCATCCAACAACAGTATCAGTAGCCGCAAGCAAAAAAACCCCATAAATGGGGAAAATCGATTTCCCATTCAATCGTGGAAGAAAGAAGCCGACACACCCCCTCCCCCTTTTTTTCTTTTCTTTCCTCTGTTCCCCTGCGCTGTAGGCAATTCCACCGAAATCGAAGAATTGACGTTGAATCATTGATTCCCTGGGAACTCGACCCCCCCAAAAAATAAAAATAAAAACCCCAACTTAAAAAAAACCAAAACCACTCTCCCACATAAAGAGTGCGTGGGGGGGGGGGTTGGTTTAGTAGTTACCCTGCCATGACTACTACCCACTACCAGTGTATCAGACAAACCGACAGCGACAACGAAAAAAAAAAAAAACCTTCGCGGGGGGGGGGGGGGAGAGAACAAATAACCCATTCATTCCCATCATAATAATAATAATAATAATAATATCCAAAGATGGTGTGCGCTCGTTTTTCATCCATTCTTTTTCGGGCAATAACTGGACCGGAAGAAAC